>VDFB02086081.1:155625152-156225164 GCA_007258455.2 Sequoia sempervirens | reverse complement strand
GACGGAATATACTCCTACAAGGTCAATTTAGTGGTTAGAACAGTGTTTACGGAGCATGAAACAGATAAGGATTTCAAGTTGAAAGCAAATCAGCGCCCCTGTAGCCCAGGGGCGCCCTTCTTTTCGAAGTGTCAAATGTGCTTGTTTTCGCTTGTAGATGGATTCAATCTCTTTAGAATTTGACCAGCTTCGCGACGAGCTAACGTGCGAAGTCATTTGAGTTGCAAGACTCCGACAAATGTAGTCAGAAGTTGAAGGTACGAAGAGAGTACATGTCATGGAGATGGTCAAAATCTCAGTTTCAAGGGCGTCCTTGAATTTGACCTCTAAGACAGATGAATATGCCAAATCTGTTTCTGGGTGATCTTTTCTAATTCAGTCCAGCTCCGCAACGCACCAACATGCGAGATGATCTGATAAACTGAGTGATCGTAGTAGAGGTTCTACCGAGCACGTAAAACAGAGGGTGGAAAAATGTTGAAAAACACATCGGCGCCTTCATAGGCTAGGGGCGCCTAGCCTTTAGGCCTGCTAGATGAGGTCTTTTGTAGTCGCAGTCCTCACGGGACTTTTGCGCAGTCCTCCTAGCTATCCGTCGAATCCAACCATCAGCTCGTAGGATTTGGTAGTCGCTTGTGAATGAGAGTTCAGTGAAGGTCATCAAAGAAGTCAAACAACCTAAAAAATGGCTAAGTATACACACCCCCCTGGAAAACGCACCTTTCTTTTTGAGGTCTTAGAAGCAATTTTCTCGCTTCGTCACCTCCAGAGACATCTCTTCTTGATGCTTTTAGCTACGCAAAGAGATCAACGATGCGTGAATTAGAGCACTCCAGCTCCCGGTGTCAGGGGTCAAAGTAGGGTGTTCGGATGAAAGTTTCATTTTTGTCAAAACAGTGATTGCGCCTTCACAGGCTAGGGGCGCCCTTGCTTTTGGGGTCCTTAATGTAGCTTTCAGATGCCTTACATACAGTCATTGGCTATTGAATTCTTCCAGTCACGCAATGAACCTATCATTTAGTCAGCAGGACTCATCGTTCAACGACAACGACAATTTGAAGCGTGAGATGGAAAAATGGAGAAATGGCTAAGTCTGGTAATCATGCATCAATTTAATCAAAGGCGCCTAATTTTTTCATGCCTTAAACATGTTGTTTAGCAGTTGCAGCTCCCAACAAACATTTTATCTCCGGGATTTAGGCTTCACAGTGGATATCTCAGCTCAATCATAGCATCATTCGGGCATCCAAAAATTAGTGCTCAACTGGGGCAACCGTGATAGTTTCAGTAATCTACAAAATAGGAAGTTAGCAAAAAATATCTACTTTTGACTAAGGGTGCCTGGAGAGACAAGTTTATACTTTATGGAATCAGAAAAATATTCTAAGGAAACCTAGTTCAAGAGATTTCAGTTAACTCGTCAATTGACATGAATTTTTCAGTTCACAGCAGTCAGCCATGTAAAGTGTGTTTTTGCTCAATTTGCTTTGAAATTTGACTTTGCAGTCACTTGAGCGAAAAATGCATGCTGAGTTTGAATTGATTAATTTAATAATTTAATTTTTGAGACTCAAGTCAATGCATGTTCCAATTGAAGGGGGTCCAATCAAACAACTTTATTCTAAATTAGGGTTTTAATCTTGCAGTCATGCTTTATGGTACAATTTTTCTCTATTTATTCAATATGGCGTCCCATTTTAATTCATCCAGCTCAAGCATCAGGGAATTTTCTTCAGAGTTGGGTGATTTTCTTTAGCAGGCAGTTACAGAGACGTCAAATAATTTTCATTTGCAGGTACAAATCTAGATTTATTAGCAAATTTCAAGACTGAGTGGCGATTTTAGCAGAAGAAAAACACCAAAAAATGTCTTTCTTCTCAATTTCTTGTCTTAAATTCTTTCGAATGTTCGAGAAACAGGCAAATTTTGGCAAAACAAATCATTTGGGTCGATTCAGAATAGTTTCCTCAACAAAACCCATGTGCTAGAATTTTTTAGGAAAATTTGTTCCAGAGCATTAGTTTTCAAAGCTCTAATTTTCTCAACTGAAATTCCTTTGCATGGTCAAGAAAAAGTCATATTTTCACATTTTTGACGTTCTGGGTTGTCTTAGACTCTTTTTCTGGACAAAACAAAAGAAGAACAAGTTGCCAAGCAGTGTGGGTCGTGGCGAGTACAAAGATGAATACGCGATTTTGATCACACTTCTCAATTGCATCTCAGGTCATGCAGATGCAAATAGATTCCAGCCCTGGATGTACTACATCATTGGACAGATCTTCTCCAGGCGTGAGCATTATGACTGGGCATCTTTCATCAGTGACGTACTCCACGAGCAAATCACTAGTTTTCTAGTTGCTCATTAGTTCCATATGTGTTCTTATCTCGTATACTTGATCGCTTATCAGGGTCAATTTAGAGGGCTGAACACAGTGGGCATACTCAGTGTACAAAAAGTCTACCAATACTATGACCAGCTTGAGTTCACGAAGGTTGAACGACATTTCAAGCGTGTCTAAGAGGCTTTCTTGACGTACATAGTGAGAAACCTAGATTGGGAGTTGCATGTTCGTATTTTAGCAGTTGCTAGAGCAGCAATGGTAGAATGGACAGATTGGTACATTCAGTTGCCTACATACACCTACATTTGCGTCTAGGGATTCACAGGAAATCTAGCCATGCTTCCACGCTATCCTTCAGATAGGACAGTCTTCATGGAGTTCCTGAGGCAACTATATGTTGTTCATCTATGTTTGCGCCATAGGCATAGACCAGCTGCCAACTTTCCAATGCAAATGGGAATCTATTGGTGCAGGACCGCAATTGATGCCAAGCTGCAAGACAGGAGTTAAAAAAGTACAATCTCAAGTACCTTGTCGATACACGCACCTATAATCCTTGGGGTCATTATTTAGCACACCTTGGCGGTTGCCCTTACCATAAGCCTACGATGGAGGATTATTGGGCAAACTCCGAGGATGACTTTGAGGTGCACAAACGCAACTATAGTAGGTTCTCTCTCTCGCTAATTTTTGTCTTCTTGGCAGAAGATGTGGGAGGTTTATTAGATGATGAGGGGGATACACTTCCTCAATTTTTTAGAGAGTAGGTTGATACACAACCATTGCCGACCATTGATTGGTTCGCCAAAGAGTACTCATCTGTGAAGGAGAGATTGAGTAGAGTTATCCAGAACAACATACTCTACCTAGAGAGCAAGAAGACCAAGAGGGCAGTCATGCCTAGAGCAAAGCTGCCATCGGTAGATGTTTCATTGTCTTCCTCGTCAAAACTGAAGCAGAAGAAGAGGAGTAACCCTCCTAAGAAGAATAAAGTCCCTGACAATTCAAAAGGTAAGGCACTAGCTACTGAAACACAAGTGGAGCTAGTCAGAGAGCCAGTTCGGAGTTTGCCAGAACCCGAGGTTTAGCTTCCAATGTCATCACCTCTGCCACCACAGCATCCGGTGCCATCACATATCTCACAACGACAGTCTCCAACTCCAATTCATATTGACTTGGACTTAGACTCGCCTCCACCTAGTGAGCCCTCTACACACTCTCATTCATCAGAGATTCCCGTGGCCAACATAGACCCTTCCAGTGGAATCAGTTGAGACATGTCTTGGATTGAAAGTCAGTTGGGAAGAAAGAGGAGGTAGCCTTCTTATATTCTAGATCATTCTGATTTTGATCATGATCAGGAAGAGGTGCTAGATAAAAGGATCAAGAAGCAGGCTCACGTGGAGAGAAACGCTACAAAGGAGATCATCACTGAGACAGCCATACCTCCCGAGGACAAGAGCTTAAACGAAGTAGAAGTTGAAGACTTCTAAATCATAACAGTCAATCTTGGTAGAAGCGCAGGCCAAACAGAGGTTGAGCTCCTATAGGTTGCTACAGATAGTGCAAGGGACAAAATGATCAAAGACGGAGAAGACAAGGCAGCCCTTAAGGCTGAAATCCAGCAGCTTTGTCAATACATTTCTAGCCTTGTACACAGATCAGATAATGTCACCGCTACACTCCCGCCAATGCTAGAGCCACTAACAGAGCAAGGCCAGCTTAATCACCTGGTTACATATGGCAAGCGTTTGGAAGATTGGGAGGAGTTCATCACTAGAGGTTGTTTTGTACATGCAGAGCTATATCAGTTGTGGAACAATGCACGAGAACTCTGTCTATGTCTCCAAGATGAGGAGCATGACTTAGCGATTGACAGACCCAGGGACGAGATTATGATTGCTCACTTGAGGATGGCATATGAATCAGTCACAGATGCAAAAGACAAAGAGGCTATCTACACTTGGAGAACACAGTTGATCTTCAAGGCAAAGATAGAGGAGACAATGGCATCATAGTTGGCTGAGAGTAGAGAGCATGTCACTAGTGCACTCTAATATGTGAGAACTTTCGTATCTCGCATACCATGCTAGTATCAGCTTGAGGGTGGTGCGTATGTTGAGCTTGTTGACGTACAATCAGAGCTCCAAGCACTCATTCAAGGTGTTTTCAGTGGAGAAACCGTTGGCTGTAAGATGGATCAACTTACATTCATGTCAGTGTTGTTTGATGAGGCAGTGAGAAGCAGAGGTGAGCTACAGTGCCAGATCACATGCGGTAAGGACATGTTGCACGAACATAGTATACATCGGCAGAGTATCAGTGCACCAGACAGTGACGCAGTCAACAACCTCATTGAGGGGTTAGTTGCTCGAGATAGCGGCTAGTGATCAGCCATTTGTAACCTACAGTTATTTTCGAGGATAGAACCAAGAGCATGCAATTAGAACTCGAGTTCCATCTTCAGTTCTCTTGGTTGAGTTCACATGTCTATCTTATCCTCGAAAATATCTCGTAGGACTTGGAGTTACCTTTTAGGGTTTTCGTTAATTGATGGTAGTATACTAGTTAACTTGCTTTCAATAAGGACATGCATGCTTGCACTTTGTCCATTTAGATTAGATGTATTGGTTAACTGATGGTGGCTTTCCAGTTAACTGCATAGTTTGCTTTATTAGGGTTTAGCAATAAAATCTTGCATGCATTGTGAGATTGTAGTTGACTCAAGGTGATTTTAGGGTTCCCTACACATTTGATGTCTATAAATAAGAGCTTTTGCTCATTTGTAATTAACTTTTGCACGTGATAGTAATATATGCTACGCCTACCTTGCCAGTAATATTGTTATTCTGTATCTGTTCATGAGTTTATATTATGATGATAAATAGTTGTGCCCACCTTGCCTTCATGTTATTGTCATGGTATTTGCTCATCTTAGATGAAATATAGTTGCTATGGTTGTTTATCGTATACGTGGATGGGTCAATTCAATATACTATTGTAGTTTGCTATCCTTTATGTTTTGTGTTCAATAAGCCTATTCAAAAGAGCAAATAGTTGCTCCCACCTCGCCTTCATGTTGCAAATCTGTATTCAAAGCTTATCGTTCAATTTGTGTGCCAATAAACTTATTCAGTCAAGCAAATAGTTGTGCCCACCTTGCCTTCATGTTGTGTAGCTGTACCTAGTTTATTGTATAATATCATTCCTGCTCCATTCTCTCATGCTCTGTTTTCTTGAGGGAACTGGATAGTTTAAAGTTAGTTAGTTTTGAGTTGTAGTTAAGATCTGCGAAACTAGAAAATCCTTGGCTGCAATGTTCAAAGTTTCTTGAAAACCTTGTGCCTCTTTCAGCTGAGACAAAAAGATAGGAATTAGTTTAGTTTACTTTTTCAAGCATTTTGTCCGCACAACGAGGGAGCTTCCCCTCCTAGTTTGAAGAGCACTCATTGCGTAGTGTGCATAGCTGTCCGTACCAATTAGTACTCTAGAGGTGCTAATTGTTACGCCAATAGTATAATCATCTCCAATCCTGTAGGGATGGAAGCCAACAGATTCGTTGGTATGACTCCCTGGGTGAGCAACATTTCTTGATGTTTGGAAAAGGATTTAAGTTGAGACAGAGTTGGTGCAGCCTCTTCCTCATCAACAGCCATTTTTTTTTGCTGGAATTTGGAGGCCTGTTTGAGCCTGATTAAAAATGCTGTTTTATTTCTTTAGTAGACTTTGAGGGGGTTTGCAGGGGAGTGCAGACACATTTGTAATATTGGAGATTCCCCCTTATAGTTTTTTAAAGTAGTATATTACTGCTTCTGTTGTTCATCTGCGTCTCTATTGCCTTTGTAACATAGATTTGATTTTTCCTTGAAACCTAGAAAGGTTAGGATAGATTTAGCAAGGTTGATGCCATTTCTCTTATTATTCTTCAATGCTGTAAATTCCTTACACCTTAGTGGCTCCTCAGGCACAGGCTGATATTTATTGGCTTTCATTTGGTTGTAACAATAAATGTACATCACTGTTTGTAACCACCCTCTCCCAGTTCGCCGTCATTTTTGTTGGAGCAATGGTAGAAGCCACTAAAGCATTGATCAGAGACATAGAGTGCTGGATTTGGCAATGACTGTGGACAGTCATCTCAAAATCCTTTGTGATCTGCACATACAATACTGCTCTCAGCTGTACCGTGATTGGATTCTGTGAAATATCATGGAGTAGAATACCTCTTGAAGACACCATGAACCAATTGCAGACCATGTTGAGAAGAATGTAATGTCCCCTTTCGGCAACCCCTTATATTTTGCTCTGAAATCACAATTCCAAACGAAACCAATAGCAGATTATAGTAAAGATATAATTCCCACTTAAAATTGAGATGATGTAAATCTGGTTATGGAAACCTGCAACCATGTTAGATGAATATAACAGACATAATCCATGAAATACATTTAGTTCTAAGCCTAAGAAAGATTATATATATCAACACAACAAGTCCCAAGGACTACATGGGCTCAACCATAATGAGGAGGGCGTGATGAGGTGCCCCAAGTGTCCTCCCCTCGGCCCAACAACAGGACCTTAACCTCTGTGGCCTCATGTGGTCCTTAACCAATGGTCCTCAACCATCATCATGAGGTGGTGTACCTAGTGAGGGCTTTACACAGTTCTCCTCCATCATGCCAACCTCTCCTCTTATGATTGAAGATCTTTCTTTATTTTCTTCAACAATTGATTCAAGTGGGTAGAGTAGGGGCTGCAATAGGGTGTCCTTTGTAGCAGTTCGCCCACTTGCAGCCCTGCCTTATCCCTTCATGACCAATTATTGCTAAACCAACATAATATCAGTAGGAGAGTGCCCCAACGCTGTTTCCTCTCTTGTAATCTTGGCCTCCACTATCATGGCTCCATTCCTTTTATCTGATCAGATGATCGCTGGCTTAACATTTAGATGTTATAGATTTTCAGACTGAGTTAACTTACTCTCCAATTGATCTGTTCTCAATATTCAGAAGTTATTGCTTAAAGAGAAACAAAGAGATTAGTTTCAATTGAATAATGACTAGTGAGGATTAATAATTGCTGCAAGCATCATTGTTGCATAATCGCATAATATATATATATATATATAATTGATTCCAATCTTCCAATCATCACATTATATGAACTTATATTTATAAATTATATGTATATATATGTAACTATATCAACTTACTTCCCTTATGGATTTATCTTTGGTCTTCATATATCTGTCATTGAGACCTCTTCTTATTCACATATGTTTCTTTTTGATATCTGCTCTTTTTGATCAGAAATAAATCCTTCCCTTTATATCTCTTTTAAATCTGCATCCGCCTCTTTGAGATCTGTATATGTCTCCTTAATTCTCTGTATTATATCTTTTCTCTATCTCTGCTTATGAATAGAAATCTGCTGCTCTTATTTTCTGCCTGATTTATTCTCATTCCTAATATTCATTCCTTGCTTTTCTCTTTTGCAAATGATTTTACTTATTTATATATTCCCATGCCTATGTGGAAGGTTGCATCAAAAGGCATGACTATTCAACCCAATCGATGTCTTCTTTAGTTACTGATTGTTATCTTTTTATTTGCTGCCTTTTAATGAAAAGTTGTTGTCTTTATGAATTGCTGGGAATCACTGTCTTTTGGAGTTAATATTAATTATTGTATGATCGCTGCACTTTTCTAACATGTATATTACCATATTTTATATTTATATATATGTGTTAAAATATATTTATTTTATATTAATTTAATATTTATATATATAAGGATTATAATTATAATAATATTTAAATTGTTAATATTTATATTATTATTTATTGCATTTTAATGCTCGGTTTCTTTTATAGTTTCGTGTTGCAATTGATCTTGGCGGGGGCATGACAAAGAACATCCCAGCTGTTCTTTGCGAAGAGATTGATACTTATTGGATTTGTCAACTGATTTAGGTTTTGAAAAAGGGCTAAGGGGAAAAGGCCCATTATGGCCATGATAAAGGGGATAGTCACTAGGTGAAAGGTGGTTTCATAAACAGGTGAGGGTTTGGGTGATTTGGCTAAGGGCATCAAGTAAGGGAGACATGAAGGTGGGCCTGGGGGATGTGGTAAGAGAGAATGGAAGGACCCTTCAATGAAATGGTACAAAGTGCTGAAGAAGAACAAAAACTATATAGTGAATGTGTTTACACCATTTGTCAACTTATGCTCAATATTTTTTTTTGTATGCCATTATCCTTTATGGATGTTACCTAGTGTGCCAGATGTGTACCAAGTGGCATGAGAAATTGGTTTTCTACAGTTTACCCTTGGGCTCGCGGCATATTTTTTTTATGCACCAGCTTGTAATTATTTCCTATGTAGTGGCAGTGGCCTGTGGTCTGTACAATAATTATATTTTCAAAATTTGAGATTAGTTCCAGAGGTTCTCATCTTCAAGAAAATTATAGCTGGAATTCACTATATTCTATTCAGATTCAGATTTATCATGAATTTTGTGAATCCTGTTGATACAATATCCAATCTGAACTTGCTTGCTGATAAAAGAGCCAAATAAGTGGTGGTTGTTGATCTTTGTGTCATACCAAACCAAAAAAAAGTGTAGATCTGCTGCAAGAACAAAGAAGTTTAGAGAAGCGGTGATTGTTCCTGTAAGAAAGCCCAACTGCTGAGAATTCTCCAATAATTTTCATATTAGATTGCATAAACCACTTGCTGGGCTGGCAAAATCTGACAAAAGAAAATCTGGGCAGCATCTGTACACATCATTCTGTTCCTTGTTTCTGGCTCAAAAGCATGAGCTGTGAAGCACCAAAGGCTTAATTGTTGCAAAAATATAGCAGTTTCCAACCATTGGAAATTTTAAAAGATTGAATGGATGTCTTGCCATATTTGTAAATTGCTGCCCTATTATTATCCTCAAATGCAGAAAATACAAATATAAATTTCATACTCTTCTCCTAATTCTATTGCATGGTGGCAGAAAATTATATTACACATTTTAAAAATCTTTTGAATTCTCTTGAATCTTAAACCTTGCTGTTCAAATATGCTGCTTGGCATGCTGGCCAAGTCATGCATTTGCTTGGTCAAATCCATGAATGACTTAAAAAAATGCATGTAACTGAAAAACGTGAAGGAATTTCTATTAATATTTTCCCATCTTAAATTGGGTAATTGGAAAACAGTACAGTCTATTGACACCTTGAAAGTATCATGCCACTATCTTTGGTTTAAGAATTCTATTGAATACAAACTTTAAATGAAAACCTCAATTGTGAGCTATATACCCTCAATTCTGTTGTAGGTGGTCTCCTTCAATTGTAGATATCTTTCTTGGGTTGCATGCCTTAATGATTTTGGGTTGTGCTTCTGTACTAGCCAAATTTTTATTGTAAAATAACTCTTTTTACATTATTTTTCTACATTATGAAAATTTCAATGATATTTCAAAGAAAACAAAAAAAAAGTCTTTATATTACAAGGCCAGGTGAAATAACTGGAATATTATTTAAAATCTCTTTTGAAAATTATATTGAAAGCAAAGCCCTGAAACCATAATTACCAACTTTGGAAATCCAGATTCGTACAAGATAGAAAATACCTGACAGACCAGAATTGGAAGTTCAATCCACAATTTGATAAACAATTGCAAAGTAGTTAGTGCACACATTTTGGGTTGTGCTTCTGTACTAACCAAATTTTTATTGTAAAATAACTCTTTTTACATTATTTTCCTACATTATGAAAATATCAATGATATTTCAAAGAAAACAAAACAAAGTCTTTATATTACAGGGGCCAGGCGAAATAACTGGAATATTATTTAAAATCTCTTTTGAAAATTATATTGAAAGCAAAGCCCTGAAACCATAATTACCAACTTTGGAAATCCAGATTCGTACAAGATAGAAAATATCTGACAGTCAAGAATTGGAAGTTCAATCCATAATTTGGTAAACAATTGCAAAGTAGTTAGTGCACACAACTATGTAGATGATTCAAATGAAGAAATTAATTGCTAGTTTTCTATGCCTCCTTGTGCAAGTGGAACTAACACTAGTTCCTATGGATCTCCTTTCCTCTTCTTTCCTGCCTCTATGGAAGCACCACTATGACCTAGTCCTACCTTCGTGTCATGAACCTTTAATTCTAAGTAAACTAGGTATTTGGGTCAGATGTTACTAATGATTGACTTCTAATTGGAAATACTCTATTCTATTTCCATGTTCTTATCAACACCTCTTTTCATTAAAAAATGTTCTCTTATTTCCTTTGGTAATTCTACATTTCCATATTTCTTTGCTTGTATTTCTCCTTGACCCAAAATATCAGGTCAAGATGCTAGACCATTAGGTTTGTGTCGCTGTCATTAGTTATTTGAGGTTGCCTTAATCTTCAAGAGTTCATTGCTTTTTTGGTGTGGTATGATGTAGGAGCTATACTCTTATTAGAGTCACAATTGGGATGATCTAGAACATCTCCAATGTGCCTTGAAACTGAAGTGTAAGTGTACAAATGGAGTAGAAAACTAATTTGAGTGAAATTACCAGTTTGTGTAGGTGGCGAAAAGATCATCAACTACAGTGGTTGTGTTTCAACGACAACAATTTAAAAAATGCTGGCAAGTGAAAGGGCTGAAATCATGATAGTTGTGGAAAAACATGGAATATGAAGGGTTTTTGGTGTTTCAACTTGCTTTTTCGATGTTTGAGCTTCCTTTTGATGTCAGGAGGTTCTAGGAAAGGCATAAGTTCATTGTAAGCCTCATTAGAGGGGCTACCTCTCATTGTATCCTTCATCATTCATGTTCATTTTGCAAGTGAATGTGATAGAATAAGGATTACTTGGGAACAAAGGCATGGTGTAGTTGTTGTGGAACCATGGATATGTTGTCATGGCCCCCTGTAGCCTATGAGACAGTGTATACATTTGTAATTGATTGAAGCATAGTGAAATGAGGAGCATGAAGCTTACTCTTGCTAGAGTTTTCCTCATTTAGTGTAATGTCCCCATTTTGCGAGCATCAGAGTTCGTAAGGATTAGCCTATCATTTGACCCTCGTAGGCTGACAAATGTAATGAGAGGGTCTTCCTTGGCAGTTATCCAGAGTTTTAGGACTTTACTCCAATTGATTCAGGTTTGGGCCTTTGCAGGGACTCACATAGTGATATTCAAGCACTTACTATTTATAGTAAGTCAGGCCGACAGGGGTTACTATTTTTGGCAGGGCACCTGGCTTAGCTAGTCTTCTCAGTTTTGACCCAGTTTGACAGTTTGTTGAGCAAACGAAGAATTACGGAGCATTTAATAATAATTAAATGATTATTATTATGACTTTATATTATAAAGTCACTTTAAGTGAAATATTAAAATATTAATTATTAATGGCAAATTATAAAGTATTTAATACTTTATAATAAAGGAGCATTATTATTATTAAATGAGTATTTGTTACTCATTTAATATGGATGCCATTTATTAATAATTTGCCTAAGTCTCTAAAAAGGCGAATTATTATATTATTAAATGCAATTAAGTTGATTTTTTGAAAATGGTCGAACTTTTGAGGAAAAAGATATATATTTCTCTTCAAGACAAATTGAACTCATTATTGATGATTATTTGAATTTGTCTTTTCTCTCTGAGAACTTCTGGAGTTGGAGAAACAAGGGTTTCTGTAGATTTCAGTCATTCCAGGCTTTGGAGAACGATACCTCTTCTTAGTCTAGCTTTCTGAAGTTGTGAAAGATTAGCTTAAGATTGCTCATCTAGTTGGCTTCATATAGAAGTCGAATTTGTGCTTATTGGAGGAGAATCATCAAGGGTTTGAAGAGCAGATTTTAGTTTGTTGAAATAACCACCATTGGAGAAGAAAAATCAGAAGTTATTGATCTGTTGCTATAGTGACGCGTGAACAGTACCCGCGCTACAGTGACGCGTGAACAGTACCCATGCTACAGTAAAAATGCTACAGTGATGTGCTTGGTTGGTGTTGCTTCATCGACATTTTGAGAGGGTTTCTCTTGCTGTGATCATTTCCAGAATTTGCTAGTATGCTGATATGAAGTCTGCTATAGCTGATCAGAGGGTTTCAAGGCATGTTTACTTGTGAGTTTATAAATTGTAACTCCTATATTTTCTGGGTATTGTTGTTTTAGATAATAGGGGTTATTTTATGAACTGGGTTGTCAATATATATTGAAAATAATGAGTATTTAAGCTGGTATAAAAATCTGGAATTTTCAGCTGTGTATTTCCAATGCAATTTCAGTTTTGAGTAAAAAATTATTATTGCAACATCTCCTATTTTGCGGCATTATATTGTTGTATCAAACCATTGCCAATATATGATCAAAACACAAAGAAAAGCACAAACCCATCAAACACAAGACAAAAAACTTTATTATTCAGCATAGTTGGGGTTGAGAGACACCTTGTCTCCCACATTTAGGGTTTCTCCAAGGAAAACACGTTTTCTTATCTTTGCTCAAGTGCAAAAATATTATCGATTGTAGTGATTGTGTCTCAATCACAACAATTTCAATAATACCACTTGGTGGAAGTGGTGAAATCATCATATTTGAGGTCAAATCTAGAATATGAAAGGTTTTTGGTTTTTCAACTTGCTTTTCCAATGTTTGATCTTCCTTTTTTAATATTAGGAGGTAATAGTAAATGCATAAGTGCATTGAAAATGTTGTTAGAGTGGTCAATCCAATCACATACTTTATTTTTCATGTTCATTTTGTAAGTGAATGTGATAGAATAGGGGTTTCTTGGAGATAGAGGCATAATACAAATGTTGTGGAGTTGTGGATATGTTGTCATAGACCTTTGTAGCCTATGAGTAGCATAGTGAAATGAGGAGCATGAAGCTCACTCTTACTAGAGTTTTCTCCTTTTCAGGGTTTCTCTAGGGCAAGCAAGCTGTCTTACTTATTATGTTTGCTCTTTGCATGATATCACCTTTGTTTTGTGTTTTCCTTTATGTTTCGATATGGTATGAACATGATTGCTTGTAGGAGCATCAATTAGAGGCAAATATACAATGTTTTGGAGGTGATTGCAGAGTTCACAAAGAGAATATCCATTGTTGATGAATGCTAGGAACGTGTCTCCAACATTTTATGGATCAAGTGGTATGAAAGTAGATTAGAAATTAGGATTAGTTGTATTTTGGAAAAATCAATTTTTTGACAATCTCAGTTTATGCTTCCACATGAATTAAATGGAAGTGGAAACTTGGTCCCTTTTGAGACTGAGACTGGAACTAGGGAGCGGACAAAGACAGCTGGAATGACAAGAGAAGAAGATGATGGAGAAGCATGTTTTAGGAAGGTTGAAGAAGATGTTCCAAGGATTTTGAGTGTTGAAGGAAAGGTTGATAGGATGTAAAACATGCTGTGAGCCTTAACGAAGAGGCTTGGGATTCCAAATGGGCATTATGAAGGGAAGTAACTTGAGAAAACTGATTTTGGGCAAGGAAAGAATTCTTATGGGAGGTTCTTCAAAGCTGAAGCCAAGATTGACATTTAGACTTACGATGGTGAGATAAGTGTTGAGAAGTTGGATTGGTGGGTTTCTCAAATGGAAATATATTTTAATATCCACTAATTGTCTCTTCATCAACAAGTTTCATTTGTTAGTTTGAAGCTTTCCAAGCTCTTACATGGTATGAGAGTTAGGCACATTCTTTGGAAATTCAAATAGTGCCACCAATCTCCAAGTGGGAGAATTTTAATGGTCTGCTAAGAAAACAATTCTGCTCTATTTTCCATGAAGAGGAAAGGGTGATTTAGTGGCATTACTTTAGACAGAGGCAATGGCAAAGCGTCCAAATATATACGAGGGAGTTTAGGAACTGAGCTGTTCATCTTGGGAAGGATGTTATGGATCATGAAGTGTTAATGAAATACAATGTGGGCTGTCTGGTCACTTGAAAATTCCTGTCATAATGGCCAAACCCCAAGATATTGATGAAGCATGTGCCCAAGCACATTATTTGGAGCTTGATAAGAAGGATAACTCTTCCTACAAGCAAAAATAGCAGGGTGAAGAGCAGCAGCTTGGTGGTGAAAAGAATGAAGATGATAACAAGGACAAATCAAGAACACTACTTCTACAAAGAATAGAAATAAAGGGATGTTTCTGTTGGAAATGTTGTCATTGATGTCAAGGGTATACAGACCATTGGATTTGTGCTTGTCATTGATGTCAAACTCTTGTGGACAAGATTGTTAGAGTATATTGTCATTTATGTCAAAAGTGTATAGACGAGATTATTGTTGTCATTAATATCAACCTAAGAGTGACTGTGACACAAGGAGAACAAAGAATATATCAAGAAACCATGATTGAGATGCTATGGATTTGAGAAGCATGAAAGAATGGAGCAGATTTTGTACTATAAGGGAGATTGTTCAAAAAAAATATGAAGACTCATATAAAGGAGAGCAGCAATTTTATCAAGATTATATGAAACAAGATTTGTTTGATTATATGCAGCAATTTAATAAGACAAGAAGAATAGTACAAAATTAGAATAAAACAAAAATGAAAAAGACAAAAAAAGAAAGAACAGCGATTAGCATATACAAAGAAGAACTCAATACAATTAGAAAACACCGGTGTCATTATGAAAGGCTTTGAGTTAATTAACAATAATCAAAATAGTGATTACTATGATCCATAAAAGACAAATTTTACTTTGTCTTATTCAAAGAAAAGTGCGGTGATCAGATTATGAGGAAGTAATCATTAAGAGTATCAAAGGCAGCTCTTAGTTAAAAGACTCTATTGACATAGGATAATGCAGTGGTTTGTATGTTAAAAATTAATATGAACAAACATTAAAAAGGCAGAAATAAACAAAGAGCAGTGCTTAAGGTAAAGGGTGCGATTAAGGAAAAGGTGGAAATATTTATTAAAGACTATGTCCATTCAAAAGGGATGCCTTTCTACGTAGAAGTATGAAGATATAAATGATATTTGAAAATTATAGGAAGTGTGTGTTGTGTGTGAAATATAAAGAAAAATCATTCATCACAAGAACATAATACGAAGAATTAGGAAGATTCTATTAAACAGATTTGTGAAGGCTTTGTATGGGAGGAGCTATGAAGCATTCTTGAGCAGATATACAAAGACTTTGTGAACACTCTAAAAGCAGATTTATGAAGACAACTTAGAGCATATACATGGCAGATTTGAGCAGACTTTTATGACAAATTTGTAAAAGAAGTATATGCAGATATAGAGATGATGATTGTGTGGTCATAAAGGAAGAATTTAAGGTAGATTTTAGAGCAAACCTTTCAAGTGGAATATGAGCAGACTTATAATAGTTTATGAGCACATTTATTGAACATTGTATTTGCAGATTATATAAGGAGAGTGTGAGAAGTTGTATGGCTGATTCATAATAATTTTATGAGGAAATTGTGATCAGTTTTGTGACAGATTTATGATCACCATTATAGCAGATTGGAGAAGAAAATTATAGCAGAATTTAGAGGAGAAAGTGAATGAGGGGTTGGTGCCTCTAGTGGGTTGGTGCTCACAAAGTGAATGAGGGGTTGGTGCCTCTAGTGGGTTAGTGCTCACAAATTGAATGAGGGGTTGGTGCCTCTAGTGGGTTGGTGCTCACAAATTGAATGAGGGGTTGGTGTCTCTAGTAGGTTGGGGCCTACAAAATTTGTAAAACATTTATATAAGCAATATTTTGCTGTGGTTTTCTCTCGTAAGGATTTCCACGTAAATCATGTGTTCTACTTTGTTGCTTAATTGTTTCATCTTATGTTGTTATTATGCAATTGATATGCTATCCATTGTGACAAAAATGGGCATTTGGAGGAGAGTTGTTGGAAGCTACATCAAGAGTTGGCACCTACTCAAAGTACAAAGGAGAAGGACAAGAATGCCACTTGTGTGAGGGGGATAGATATTGAATGCAACTCACACATAGACGAGAGATTGTCTTGTGCCACAATTTGCAAGGGTGTTCTTAAGGTGTGAGATGGTTCTCCTAGTGAAAAGGAGTTCACTCAACTTTTCTACATCAAGATTCAACTAAAAAGTAAGAAGGTCAATGCCATGTTTGACTCATGTCACAAGCAAACCTCATTTCTTATGTGCTGGTCAACGAACTGTGTTGAGAGATTAAAAACCATCATCATTCATATATTTTAGGTTGGCTGCAACAAGGGGTAGAATGATAGTGACCAAGCAATGCAAGTTGAATTTTGGACTTAAGCCATAGTTTAAAGATGTAGTCTTGGCAAATGTAATGCCATTATATGGTTGTGGTTTCATCTTTGGGAGCCCATATCTCCATGTGAGAGATGTCGTTTACTTTAAGAAAAAGAATAAATATAGGCTTTGTTTGATTAGTGTAATGTCTCATTTTTAGGTTCTCTAGCAGTGTAGTTGTCGTTGCCTTTTTGGGTTTGTGTCAACATGTTCAAAGGGGTAATTTGATGTTATTAGTGAGCTTAGATGGTTTTAAGGAGTCATATGACACTTTAATATGTTATTTCTGGTTTTTGGTTTGGGCTCCAAGATTCTTGCAAGGAGTGTCTATTTTTAGTAAGTCACCCAATTGGGTCCGTTTATCATCTTTTATCATTGGGATCACTCCTTATGTAGTCGGATTTCAATTCTGATGCGATTCAGCGATTTTCGCTAATTGGGTGTAATATTGAGCTATATTTAATTATTTTCACTAAGGTTGCCTTTTTAATTAAATCCATTTATCAAGCACCTTAGTGTTATAGCTCGTTGGAAAGAGGATGGAAAGTTTTAAATGATGGGACGCTTAAAAGTGACTTTAAGTGCAGTAAATGTTTAAAAGTAAATTAAATCACTTTTTGGAGTTAAAAGGCTTAATAAATTAATAAAGTGATTTTAAAAGGGAGTTTCTGGAAAGTTGTAAAGTGCCTTGCCAAATCTGATGTAAAATGTCTGATTTTCTGCCTTAGGAATTTTGGCAAACACTTGGTGTGCAAACTGAAGATTGCTGGTAATTGCTTTCTGTTTGATTTGTTTTGGTTTTGAATGATGCAATGAAGTTTGAAACACTTGTTTATCAATGCTAAATATCTACCAAAGCAACTAGAGATGAAATGCAGATATTTTTGTGTTTTTCCAATGCAAATAGATGACTAAACTCATGCAGATTTACTTCTACAGCAGTAAGGCATTTTTACAAACAATTGGCTGCCAAACTCCCAACTCTACTAAAATGATATTTGCTGAACATAAAACTGATTACAATCAAAATGAGCTTCTACAGCTAGTTGCCCTTACGAGGAAATGATTACAATGCCAAATGAAAACTGAAAATGCAATGCCAAATGCAGCTACAATGACTGCTATGTTTGTATCAGATTACAATGTTATTGCAAAAGCTCAAAACTGATCGTCCCTTATACAGAAGATGATTTTACAATGCAAACTATAATGATGACTGAAAGATGCAATAACAATGATTACAATGCAAGCACAAATCGATAGAACTTGGATGCCTTGACTGAAGTAATTGATGTTGTGCAAATTTGATTTGATTCTCCCCCAAATCGTCCTTGCTGGACCTGGCAGCGCCTAAACTCCTCAATGGCCAGCGATCTCTCCTCAATTAAGTTCGAATTTTTAGATGTCTTCCATCCTTAAATCGCACCAGCAACCTTGGCAAAATCGACCCTCAAGCTGAAACAGCAAATCGTCCCTTCACTTATCAAAATCGATTTGCATTTGGGGCTGCCAATACTTCCTCAAAAGCCTGCAAGTATCTCTTTATAAAATCATCATTCTTCAATCTGATATTTGATGATCAAAACCAGCAAGTTGTTTCTCCAAAATCTGCAAATAGTTCTCCCTAAATCGAATATCTTCTTAACTCCAAAATTTGGCCAATGGCCATTAAATTTTGCTCCAATTGAGAGACTGAGATATCTCTCATTCAAATCCAGCTAGGGTTGATGTTGCACAACCGAAACCGACACCCTAGAGTCTTCAAACCTTCGGGCAATTGCAAACACACAACTCTTCACCAAACAGGCATGAAAGTAGAATAACTCAAATCATGATGAAAGTGACTTGCATTGAGCTCCTTATAAAGAATTTTCATTCACCTCCAAGAAGCTTCTAGAAAATAATATTATTTTATTCACTTAAGTGATTTTATGATATAATATTTATTTTAGTCACTTATATTAAATTAATCAAATATAAAGCTACCTTATAATTTTGCAATTTTGAGATAACTTTATAAATAATTAATTTAATCAATATTCCCTTATTTCTCCATTTAGCCTTCGAGAATAAATAAGGCTAAATAATTATCAGGAGTGGCTAGTGTGAAGGGGACATTACAGTCCCCCCTTCCCAAAATTGCTTGCCCTCAAGCAATTGCAAACTAGGATGCTGTAGAATTTGATCACTCTCCCATGTTGCATCCTCGGCGGGCAAGTTTTTCCATCTCACCAAATACTTCCTCAATCTCTTCTCTTGAGTATCTATGATCTCCTTAGGGACTAGGACCAAATGTCCCTCATCCAACGGTGGAAGCTTCAAAGAAGAAGTAACATGCTGCCTAAGTGCTTTCTTAAGGCACGGAACATGAAACACATTATGAATCTTGCTGCTTTCTGGAAGCTCCAACTCATATGCTACCTCTCAAACACGTTTGATGATCCTGTATGGTCCATAAAATTTAGGTTTCAGCTTCTCCGCACTACTCTTCTTCAGCGAAGACTGTCTATAGGCTGCAAACGAAGGTAGACCAAGTCCCCCTCCTCAAAATTGTGGTCAACCCTGTGTCTATCAACACAAGTCTTTTGCTGATTCTGTACCACCTGTAGGTTGTCCTTGAGTGCTCTCAATATATCCTGACTCTCCTGGATCCAATCCTTGGCCTTCGGGGCCCTACTCTCACTAAAAGCCAAATCCATGAATGATGGTGCATCATATCCATATAGTCCTGGAAAGGAGACATCTCAAGAGACATATGATAAGTGGTATTGTAACAATACTCTCCCAAGTGCAACCACTTAATCCATGCCTTCTGCTGTCTCGAGATGTAGTTGCGCAAGTAACCCTCAACCAGCTTATTTACAATCTCTGTCTGGCCATCTGTTTGAGGGTGATAGCTCGTGCTCGGAGTCAACTCTGTACCTGCCAACTTGAATAGTTCTTGCCAAAATGCACTCAAGAACCTGTTGTCCCTGTCACTGACTATGAATCGAGGTAGCCCATGCAACCTGAAGATCTCTCTAAAGAACAACTCAACTACATGTGGTGCCCTGTACTTTGTAGGGATAGCAAAGAAGTGGGCATACTTCGTCAACCGATCTACCACCACAAAGATACAATCTCTCCCCTGTACGTTGGGTAGACTTGTGATGAAGTCCATGGAAATGCTTTCCCACTTCCGCTCTAGAATGGGCAATGGTTGTAATAGACCAGTTGGATGTGTATGCTCGGATTTATTCTGCTTGCAAGTCACACACTCCTTGACATGTCTCAAAACGTCCTCCTTGAGGCTCTTCCAAGAGAACCTCTCTCTGACTTGTCTGTATGTCTTTAAATAGCCCTGATGGCTTGCTAGAGGAGTATCATGTGATGCCTGCAGTATTCTCTCCTTCAGTTAGATTCCGGCACCAAGTAGATCCTATCCTTGTAGAAAATCACATCATCCACCACTCGGTACTTGTCATCCCGTACTAGTCCATCCATCACCTCATGCAAATTTGTTCTTGGAGTACTCAATCAACAAGAGAGACTTCCAATCAGCTGAAATCTCTAAAAGTGAACAAGCGGCAGGTTTCCTGGAAAGGGCATCAACAACCACGTTCTTCTTCCCTTTCACATACTCTATATCAAAGTCATAGGCCTGTATCTTAGTGACCCATTTCTGCTGCCTCTTGTTCAGATCTTTTTGCTCCAAGAAATACTTGAGACTATTGTGGTCAGTCCTCATCACAAATTTCCACCATAATCTTAATCAGTTGGGAATTGTGGTCCCCCTAGGTATGCCAAAGATTGTTCACTCAGATATTGCAATCATCTGTTGCTATGCTAGATGCATCCTATACTTGTGCCATGCCGAGAGTGCAACAATGGGATCCGATTCCTTGTAAGGTTTTCAATGAACCCTCACCAATCATTTATGGAGAAAAGAGAAAAAAAAGATGCTTGAAATGAAATCCTAATCTAAGAAAGGCAATGCACCAAGATTAAGATATCTTCTATCTTTTGCTGGGATCAAATGAAACAAGTTAATTAAGCACATTACTTGTAATATAGAAGGTAAACACTCATTCATGCATAAGACAAAAATAGGAAAGAAATAAGATAGTCACAACTTCATATATTAGCATTCCAAAACTATACACATCTGTTTAGTAGAAAGGGCTTGAAGCCCCAAATACATGAGACAAAGTTTGAGTTCCAAACTTAACAATTCTCAACAAAAATGTTGAGAAAAGTTTTACAGAAATTGCTACTAAGCACAAGCTTGCAATATCCAATCTCCTCAAACAATGAGCAAGAAACTCTCATTTATACAAAAATAGGAGAGATAAGCAACTAAAACAATGGTGGAAATCAATGCCCTGGTAGTCAGATTGGAATATTCCTCAGCAATTTGTGGGATACTAGAGATCTAGATTTGAAAAGTATTGTGTGTTGGGCACATGCAACTATTGGAATTTATGATTGTCATTGGAGGATTGGTTGCATTTCTTGAATCTACAAGGAAGTGAGTGATGCTTTGAATGCATCATCAATTATTTGATCTTCAGAATCTTATATTCAATATTGTTTTCAATCTGCATTCAATTCTCTTTTGGCATGCTCCCTTGAAGATTCGTAGGTCGCTGGGCCGAGTAAATGATGGTCATCGCCCTCCGTTCTTGATTGCAATTGGGCTTCAACTTCAAAAGATTGTGGGCTGTTGATCAAATCCAATTAGATGGTAGGCAGGCACTTACACCATCCCTCCTTATGTCTCCCATCAATTCCTGCAAACCATTGATTAGAAGATCCAACGATTGGTAGAGTGTTCAACAAAATAATACTTCACTCATTGTTTCTTGTGAGCCACTAGATATGCCACACTATTGCTTGATTGATGGCTAAAGACCTTGTCAATATGCGCCCCATAGACCAATACAACTTAATGCAGAGGGGCTCACCACTAAGTGAAACTAGTGAATAGCAGAAGCTAGTGCTAATGAGGCTTTACTTCTATGACTTCCCGTAGGCCCTTAGATCATTGAGAATGGATGGTTGATGGGAGTGCTTGAACCAAAAGGACAAAATGATTTATACCTTCTATGGGCTGTTAGACGATGAAATCAATGGCTTGCAGGAGCCCAAACTTCATCAAAAGGGACTTTTCACCTGCACTTTGAACTTGGAAAACAAGGTGCCTTTCACCATAACAAAGCCAAAATTTGGACAGTTTGAAATGTTGTGAGAAATCGCTACAATATGAACATGATTGACTATACTGGCATCCATTAGAGGCAAATAAAATCTATTGAAGATGACTTTAGAGTTGACAAAGAGGATATTAGTAGTCAATGAATGCTAGAAGAGTATTCCTAGTGTTTTATGGATCATTCTTTCACATTCTTGATGTCATCTGTAATCTCATGGCCTTTATCACTGCCATTAATCCTTAAATAATTATTCTTTTTGTCAACCTTATTTTGATGCATCTGCTTTTCCCTATCAAAGTGTCTTTAAAACATCACTGTATCACATTAGATAATAGCTGCTAAAATAAGTTCCATTGATAGGATACATGTACTAATGCAGGTATAGTATCTAGTAGGATTACAGTACCAATATGGGTATGGAAGCAAATTAGAGATCCATGGATATTGTCTGGCTGGGTTACAACATATGTATAATATAACAACACATAATAAACGTATACTTCTAGGCTTTGTTGATAAATAGTCTTGAATATGGCCTTGTACTCCACTATAACTCATTTTCTTTCACTTTTTGTGTATTACTTTAAGCTACTTACAATGCTCAAACAATTTTTTATCAGTTCTGCTGTTACTGAAGTATTTTTAAATAGTGAAATTTTCTAAGCTTATATAACATAGTTTTTGGTTCAATTTCATGTAATATGTATACAGGTGTAAAGCGGTTTGTGTACATATCTGCTGCTGATTTCAGCTTTGCAAATTTCTTGTTGCGGGGTTACTATGAAGGAAAGGTATGCTCCACAATTCTTTTTGCACTTCCCTAACCTGTTCAAAGGAAGTTAATAATAATGGTAGAACAAATGCAGTAATCCACAAGTTTGGGTCTTTACATGTGGATTATATTTCCAAAAGAAGAAATTTGGAATGAAAAGAGTTTGAGTATTAGTGAAGAATGACATGGTTTTTGATGCATCTAGAAAGAAGACGTTCTTCAGGCCATGCAAAGATACAAGGTTCAAAATTGGTTGTGCATTATTTGGATTAAAAAGTGAGTTTAATATCAGATGCGAAATGGATAAAAACAACACTTCTATGATATGTCTTGTAGTTCATTTTTGAGTTCTGAGGACCTATGTGTAGGAACCCTGGTGGTTCTCAACTCCGAAACCTTGACTGAGAGTTTGTGTTTTGCAAGTTTTGTATTTTTTGGTGTTTTGAGGTTTTTCAGACAAATAAAGAGAAGTTGCGATTTTCTAAATAAATGCTTAAAATTTCATTAAAATTTCTACGGCAACGAAAATGCATGGAAAATGATCATAACACAAAGGCGCATCAATTTATTGTTTTTCCAGAGCCTTTACAATGATAAAATTTGAACAACGAATAAAATATGATCTATTTGGAAAGAACCTGGTGGCGGCTGCAACATGCATGAGAGATTTGAAAGAATTTAATATGAATGTCTCCTGATCTCAGATCTTCAACTCAGAATGATAAGGAATCCTCCAAAGACCCAGGCGCACTGAAACCAATCAACAGAGACTGAAGAATGAAGTCGTATTCTCCTGTGAGGAATAGTACGGCCCTGCTGGTACAGAAAGTACGGCCTACAGCAGCAGCTTTAAATATAGTACGGCTTCTTGAAAGATGTGCCAGATCTCTGGTTAATGACCTCTGATAAAGTCGCCTCAATCAACTGGTGAAAGATCTCTGTAAACTCCGTCTGGAATCAATCCAATAAGCTCAATCTGTAACCTCTGTGTGAAGTCACCAAGATGCAATCTTCAACTGGTATTGCACAGTCTCAGTATGCCAATTTCTGAAGAGGTATCGTTCTCCATAAATGAATCGCCTGCTGAAACCCTAGGGTTTTGCAAACTCCAATGCTCAGAGCAAAAATAAGACAAAGTTGAATAACATATCATAATGGTTCGATTTTGTCTTTCCTGTGAATATATATCCTTCTTGAAAATTCGACCCAAAGCCTTCATTTAATAATCACTTAAATAAATGATTAATTATTGCGCTTTTGACTTAGTGGAAAAATCATTAAATAATTGGCGCCTTCATTAATGAATAATAAATATTCATTATATCAAATATTAATACTTTATTATAAAGTATAATAAATACTTTATAACATGCCCCTTTAAATTAAATATTTAAATATTTTAATAAAGTGACTTTAGAATAAAGTCAAAATATTAAATATTCGATAATCATTAAATACTCCTTATTTCTCCATCAGTCCATCAAACCAAAGAATTGGGTTGACTCTGAGCTGAATAGTTGAACCAGGTGCCCTGCCCAAAATAGCAGCTTCCGCCTGACCTAACTTTCTAAAAATAGAAAGTTTCTACAAATCCACTATGGAAGATTCTGCGAAGGCCCAACCTGAAACAACTGCAATACTGAAGCTACAAAACACTGAGTAACTGCCTCAGATGATCCTCTGCGCACATCTGTCAGCCTACGAGGATCGAAATAATAGGCTAACCTCGTCACCAGCTGCGCTGACTAGGATGGGGACATCACACTATGGTGCTCTGGCTGAGTTTTTCTAGGAAGCGACTCTTTTATGGTTCACGTCTACATTGATGAAGGCCTAATAATGTGTGAGCACACTCTCGCTTCTATATGTTCTGGCTGGGATCACAGAGTTTCCTGTAGAGATAACTAGCAATCTAGTATGTTCTAGGCATTTTTAAAATGCTGTACAAACCTAAGGTTCTTTTTGTCCAAGTACTTTTCTATTGTAATTGAATGTTCTTTTGATTCCCACTGACCTACATTGGTCATTTATGGCTGTTTTTATAACTATTTTCTTTCCATATACATGGTAATCTCTACTCTATTTGTATCTAGCATATAGCATTCTAGATTAACACACATTTGGTGGCTAGATATGATACAAACCAATATATCTGGTTTGAACACAATATAAAAGTATTAAGTTTAAATGTGTGAGTAGTATTACTGTCCAGAGCTTATGAACAGTTCCATTTCCAGAGTCTTTACATCACTGCCATATATGGTGTATCAAGTTTCATTCCATGGTGGCAGTTTTAGGCATCTGTATCCAAGGTCAGCAGAACTGGAATTATCTGAGTTGTAGACACTGACTGTATTTAGCATTTCATGGCTTTTTGTACACCTTCATAGTATATATAGCACAAAAGGCACAACATGACCGAAAGATTTACTCCATTAAGCTTTACTAAATACATGTTCATGATAAATATATATTTACATGGCTTTCTGGTCCAACTTACTGTTGGATCAACTCATAAACTTCTAATTGCCCATCATATTCCTCAAAAGCAAGGTCATAAGGCTAAGGGCCTTGGAATCTGTCTGATGCATAAATTTAATGATATAAGTCCATGGGTCCCCTTGGAGTTTACATGGAGATCAGGATGCATGGATCGTAAAATTAACTTTACATATCATCCTTCGTTGTTGTCAACTGTGGAAACACAAAGACATACTAGATGTGCTTCAAAAAACATAGTTTTTTCATCTTCAAAACTTTCAAATTCTGGTCTTTATGACCTCAATCATTTTGGCTACTTTGTCATCATCATTACCATAGGTGGAATCATGTAAAAAACTTAGTCCCAGGTTCTCTCAAATCTTTGATAGTAATTTTGGTCCATGTTGGTGGCAAAGACTACATTAAATGACAAATCATCTGCCCAAAATCAATATGCATACTTAAACCCTCTGTCACAGCATTCGGCGAATCTCATCCATGAGATTCGAATTTCACCGAATTTCAACCAAAACAAAAAAATTCGTTTAAATTCGCCTTAAATTCGTATGGCATGAGGATTAGGTTTTTCTGTTGGAACATGTATTATCGGCCCCTTTGTTTTTTTCTCCTCTCCAGTTTAAAAAGCCAGGTGCACCAAGAAATTGGCAGCCAAGGGCATCCTTGTGACTCTGGTGTGCACCCATGGATGCTATGCCCGCATCATCAAAGCTTATAATGGTCGCGACCCTTTCGGCCACAACGTCGACAGTTTGGGTTTCCATATACATTCGGCACTCATTGCGCATTGACGCGACCTCATCGAATCGCAACGATGTTTACTGCGACCCATTCGACACTCATCAACGACGGCCATTATCCCTTTACAGGAGACGGTGATACCATTATTTTATGCTCTAGGTATGTTTAGCAGATGCCTCCTCGGAGCTTCCTTCCAGAGGGGTGTCTGAGTCCCGATCCTGTCGAGCGCCTTCATTTCTTTATCGCTCTCCTCTCCTGTTGATGGAATATTCATTCATGACTTTTGCTTTTTATTATGGTTTTTTTTAATTATGCCTTTTTATTATGCACGATTATTGCTTTGTGGGTGTCATTCTTATTATAATATAATTATGATTTAATATATTTATTATTTATATATTAATATTATTTAAATTAAATTTTAGACATTATATTATAATAATATAATATTTTTAGATTTACTAATGTATTCAAGAAAACTGTCAGAATAATACTTTAATAGTTTATTATTTAATAATTATATTTAAAGTTCAATAGTTTTAATTTATTAATATAGTATCATTAGTTATATTTATTAAAAAGAAAAAAAAATTACATAAGGCGAATTTGATCCGAATTTTATACTTTTCGAATTTTTTCCTTGCCGAATTTCATCTGAATTTCATTGTTGCCGAATTCGAATTCGAATTCGAATCTTGTGACTTAGCTTAAACCTGTACTAGCACTTAGCATAAATATGTGATTTCTGAGGACAATGAACGTAAGGTTCTTTGGTCAGTGAAATGCTTGATGATGTGCTACATAATGTAGATTGCTTCTCTACCATATTCTTATTTTGACATTTTTTTTTAACTGGTTTCTTCTTGATACTTCCTTTACCCATGTCAAGCATATTTTCTTTAAATGCTTGTGTAGAACCCTCAAGCAGATTTGATATCACATGCTCAGTCTTTGCATGGAATGATACTTCGAAGTTCTAGGCTATATAGTAATAAGATTTAGTGGACTATTTAGTGAGAACCTTGTGTAAACTATTTTCTAATACCCTTTGAAGGAATATTTTATACTCATTTTTATACTGTTTACTCATCTGTCATCATAGCACTCAAACTTGTAACCTTGGCAATTTGATGGAGATTGAGTGGATTCCTTTTTAAATCAGAACATAGAGTACATAAAAAAATGTGATTTCTTTGACATTGTGACAGGTTGTGCATATGCCATCCATCCCTTGAGTCATAGGAGCTTAATCATTGCCAAACTGACTGACTTAGGAGTCACATCTTTATGCAAATACACATCTCTTATCACTTATATGCTGAAAAACTCACAAAGATCAAGTTAACATCGACCACTTGAGTTTTGAGTCATCGAATTCTTATCTCATGAGTTCATCTATGAACAATTTTTTGGGGTGTTTATTATGCTTGCTGTGCCCATAATCCCTGGAAAAGTGACCCAAGCTGTAACAAATTATACACTTCTCTCATGTCTTCAAAGGCTTTCTTTGATCACTATCCTTTATATGACCTTGCTTGATGGCTGGTGTAGATTCCTCCTCCTTTGTGACTTTTCTGCCTTGTGCAACAAATGCAGTAAATCTAGTATCCTCACTTTCCTTTTGGAAGCTCTGCTCTTGTATCATTATTCAACAACAATATGCGCAAGTCTTTAAACTTAAAATTTGCAATTGATCAATGACATCTAAGGAAGCAGCAAGACCTTTACATAAATTAGGAAGACGATAAAAAAAAAATCTCAATAAGATCGTCATCATAAATTTTCTGTGCAAGGCCATCAAGTTGATTTGTAATGTCCCCTATGTGCAACTGGGTGTGTCCCGGCGGCCACGTGTCCGGCGGGCTTGCGTAAGACTCCAGATTCTCCGGTGGTGGCTTCAATGGTGAAAGATTCCTCCCTAGTTGTCGCCCTTAACACCTTGGGTAGCCGCCCTTACTAACAGGCCGGTCTTTTGGTGTAGTGGTTGGGCCTTAGTGGTATCAGAGCCGAGGTCTCGAGGTCGAGACCCGCGGAGCATGGTGGGCTGTAATGTCCCTTATGTGCAACTGGGTGTGTCCTGGCGGCCACGTGTCCGAGCGGCCACGTGTCCGGCGGGCTTGCGTAAGACTCCAGATTCTCCAGTGGTGGTTTCGGTGGTGAAAGATTCCTCCCTAGTTGTCGCCCTTAACACCTTGGGTAGCCGCCCTTACTAACAGGTCGGTCTTTTGGTGTAGTGGTTGGGCCTTAGACTAAAATATTCCCCTTAATTTTTTCTCAAAATTTAACACACAAATCAGCAACAAGTCACTGATTAGCGTTAGCTCCAAAAGCAAATTAGCATGGAAGTAACTCTAACCAAGAATGTTCACTAAGATCCCAATGTGGGCGAGGTGCTGGCATATGGTCAGAGGATCATTAGGAGTAAACTGAACTGAAATTACAATTCATCTGCTGATGCAGGCATCCACAAGCAGTGGGGATACTCCACTTATTTAGTGGGTGAGATTATTACATTATTAAAGGCGGCAAGCCAACCATTTAAATCCTCACTTCCACTTATTAACGTGGGGGGAATATAGTCCACACAACCACTTATTTAGTGGGGGGAAACTTACAATTAAGAAAGATGATTATTTAAACTCAACCACTCAATTGTGGGAGTATGAAAATTTAAACTAATTGCAGCAAATAAAATAAATAGCTGTTAGTACTACTAATCGGCTTTACAATGAATTAAACAGCTGCAAATTAGAAAGATATGCTTCCAAATCAATCAATGGTTAGAGTAACACTTCCTCTAACTCTTACAATACAATAATGATATAGAAATGAAGCCCAAACCAGCATTATATCAAAAACTAACAAGTCTGATCAGAAATAGAGAATACAGAAAATCAGACCAGCAAACTGTACATCAATGAAATGCACATAACTTTATCAATTTACCTCCAAATTGAGTGAAATCAATTGCAATGAACCTCTAGAGGATAGGTGCCCATGTCATGATGATGAAACAGCTTCAAAAAGCAACCATTAATTTACTTGCACAATTCTCAATGCTCCCAACATGGTACGGCCCTTAGCAAGGGCGATTTTGCAAGAATAAAAATAAATACTTTGAAATAAATTCTGATCTTCTATGGGAAGGGGCGCCCATGTGCTAGGAATGCATATCTTCAATACCCAGAAGCAAATAAAATTCATACTAAAAGCTGTATACAAAAATCACTTTCAGCCATGATAAACCAACAACATAAAAACTGGAAATATCTCACCAAAACTCCACAATAATGCTCAATATGTACTTCTGGATGAAGCACACTCTCAATCCACCACCTAGGGAACCATAGTTGCAGGCCCGAAGAATGGAGTAAATTTGCTAAGCTTTCCCTTAGCCGGATTCTGGATTCATTCCAGCAGCGTAACTTTGCTCTTCAAAAATATGCATAATCAGCTCTTCAAACAACAGCAATATATAAACTTCAATTGGCAAATGAAGCAACAAGAACTCTTCAAATTCCAAGAAGTTGAATCACTTCAACTTCCAAAAGGGATGCCACCTTTTTGCATTTTACTTTTTGAAATAATATAATATTACTCAACCTCCTTTTCACTTTGCAACAATAAAGCATTTAATAAATTATTAAATGCACAATTGACCCCCTTAATGGCCCCTCTTTAAAACAACATGAAGTTATTACTCCTAGGCGTGGGGTACAACTGAGAAACATGAAATTTGACTAAGTATAAAAACTCAGTCCATGGAGATAACCAAAACCAATGCCAATACTAAAACTGATGGATAGCAAGATGACTTGAGTTGAGCTGCTGATGATGCTACTGCCAAATTTAGACTTACTAAAAATAGCCAACTGCTATAAATAGTAAGTTCACATCAAAACAACAGATAGCCAAACTGAACACTAACCTGCAAAGGAATGAACTGCTGCTAGACAGATACTGCCAAAAGATAGACTTGCTAAAAATAGCGAATTGCTAAAAATAGTAAGTCTGCACAACAACCTCTGAACGGCAACTGAATAGTATCTGAAAGAGGAAACCCTAATTTTCCACCTTAGATTAGCTTACGGATTTTCGGAAATAGGCTAAATCCAAATGAAGAGCGTATGGCCAAAATGGGGACATTACATGATTCCTAATCTTCTATATTTTTTTAATATTTACTGCTATATGTCAATGTCCTTTCGTTCTTAAACTTTGTTATGTTTTCTCTATGATGACTTATTTGGCCTCATTCAAACCTAAAGTTTAGGCAAAAAGCCTTTTCTGACAAACACTCAAATGTAGGTAACAGCAACACTAATTTTCTCGAAAATACACAGTACTTGTGTATATCTAGGAGTTGCTGCAACTTCTTATGTGACATTCTCCTTATCAGTTATCCTCTAATTGTTTTTCATTGTATTTTTCCAAGTGTGGTGATTTATTTCATCCAAATGGTCAGGAAGAAGAACTGCAGAAAACTTTGATGTTACTGAAACACTGAGTTGCAACCTGGAGTCAGCTTGAATGTTGAAAATTCATTAGAAATCTGGAAGTTACTCAGGAAAACATACAAAAGCAAAAAGGATGTTTGGTAGATTTTGACTTTGCATCAGCTTATATACCCCTATTACTAAGGACAAATTGTCGTCCCAACAAGTTGCCTATGACAAGCTCAATTTTGACGGAGCCAAGGTCTGCATGTGCTAGGACCTCATTCATAACTATGAAGGTAACTTGGTTAGTCAGTAGTCTTATTTTCAATACACATATTGCAATTAACAGTGCAACAGAGGCCTTGGCACTAATATCTGGATTTGACTTGTTCAGGGCACTGCATATACCTCACATAATAATATAAGGGGATTGTAAATAATCCTAACAATTATAACTAGGAATAGTAAACATCAAATTAGTCCCCCATCTGAACACCCATAATTCACTCCATATGTTGAAGATATTTTCGAGATTAGAATTTTTTATTCCTGAAGGCTTTAGCATTATTGTAATCTTTTCGTTTTTTCAGAGCTTTCCTGTCAACCATGTCCAAAGATTGAAAAACTAGGCACCATATTTCCTTGCTGGTTACACAAACAATAGAGGTTTGCAAGAAGAATGGTACCTGACAATCAGTCGCATCTATTAAGGCTTAGATGGTTCATCAAGAGAGATTGAGCTGGTAGAAGGGATCAGACTTTTTACTCGAGATATTTCCTATTTTGCAATACTGCCCAGATTGATGAATACCCCTTGTTGGATTCAACAACCCTGGCCTTCAACCCTCCAGGAATGACAATCTCTCTTGGAAGGGGAAATATGCAAATGTGAAAAAATCAACAAAGGTGCTATTAATACTATAATTGCAGCAGCTGAATCACTGGAATTTTCTTACGAATGCTTCTAAAATGAGATTCAGACAGCAATGTAGCAATAGTGGACATAAAGGAAAGAAGAAAATATTCGTGAGCTCAAAGGCACTCAAAGATGTTCCTATCCAAGTAGCAATCAGTCCAATTAAAACCACTTAATAATGTATGTGTGCAAAAGTTCTACACAACATGTAGATACCCCCAAATTCAAAGGAACTTCATGATAAAATGCTGAAAGTTAACATTTACCCATAGTTACAAGACTCGGACTCGCCTCGGACTTGGCAAGCCAATTTTTGACTTGGACTCGGACTCGGAGCCCAGACTCGGCAAAGACTCGACAAATAGAAAAACCTAAGAAATTCAATTTTTTTTAAGGATTTAAAACTTGTTTCATGCACCCTTTAATAAATAAACCTTAAAGACACAATAACATCATCAAATAGAAATTACTATGATCCCATACACAAACATACATCGATCACATAAGTATAAACACAAATTTTAGCTAAAGGAAATAACACATTCAGATATATAAATATTGTCAAATGTATACAAAACTCATGGAATATGAAATCCATGGCATCAAAACAAATATCAAAACTAAAAATATTAGTCTATGGCTCAAAAGAGCTTGCATTACCCATCCCAACATCACAAGACATGCGCTAGTGTCTAAGATAGGTCATAGATGATGATGTAGCCATGATATTTGCTTGCGTCTCAATGATTGGTGTGTATATTCAAGTGAAGAATTTATTATTAAAATTTTATTGTAGCCTTCAAGACTAGCATGTTTTGTTGTCTAATGTATGGAACAAGATAATCCTTGATTATGGCTTTGACTGTGAAAGATGCAAAGATTTGCAATAGGGGGATATGTATTTTGTAGGTTTAATTATCATGATTCATCATTGGCCTATAACATGCTTAGACCTATAGTTTGATGAGGGTTTGGGGGAAACACCCCAACAGGGGTCTAGGGGTAGTGCCCCTCATGGTGGTTTGGGGGCAGCGCCCCTTGTGGGGGTTTGGGGGCATCGCCCCCAGCGGGGTTGAGGGGCAGCGCACACCATTTAATTAAAAAATTCGTCAATGAAAGATTGCAATTTTTTTTTTTTAAATTAATTAAAATGGCCGAGTCTGAGGCACAAAACTCGGTGAGTCTGCCGAGTCTACCGAGTTCGGCAAGTTCGACAAGTCTTGGCTAGTACTCGACAATCGAGTCTCTGGGACTCGTTTAGGGTCACTCACCTCGGGACTCGCGAGTACTCGCCGAGTTTGGGCGAGTCTTGTAACTATGCATTTACCATATCCTAGAGTAGGCACAAATGCTTGAATCCAACATGGAAAGTATTGAGGTGAACATAGCTCTTCAAATCCTCAAATAGGGTTCAAACAAGGTCTATGAGAGGCAATTTGCAGCAAATGGCCTACACAATGCTTATCAAAATTGGTTTTTACAGGATAGGTTTTTGTACCTCAGCCACTTCCCACACTTACTCAATATTAGGGAGAACAACACAACCAATAATGTTGGACTTCTGTGAAAGAAGGGAGCAGTCCATGAGGACACAACAAAAATGCAATCCTCGTTGACATGAATAAGTTGTAGGATCATTTTTATGCTTTACTTGAATCTCACTTGTAGTTGGAGAAGGAAGTTTGAAAGAGTGACAGTTCTCAACCTCAAATCATATATCACCATAACAGTCATGAGAAGAGGCAAGATGATCTTTCCTCTACCACATGCCATACTTCTCATGCTAAGACCAAGTGATATAAACAATGTATAGGCTTAGACTATAGTATTCTGCCTATCCCCTTGACAAGTTAAGTGAAATTGGTGAAAATGAAAAACGAAGAAAGATGGTTTTTAAACATCCGCCTAAGAAGAAAGAAGAAACCATATAACTAACCTTTTTAGGCAATATAAGGTGTACATTCTCCCTGCTCATATCTTTTCTTATCTATATATTTGTTATATTGATTCAATCTTTTGTAAGTGCATGTGCAGGCCTTGATCCTTGCTATTTACAAATATCTTTTTATGTTTGTAATGTCCCCCTTTAGTACATTTTGATTTAAAAAAAAAATGATAAATAAATTAATGCTTGATACTTGTGTGGTGATTTAACTAAGCATTAATTTATATTTTTACCTATTGGACATGGATGTAATGGCTTAAGTTTATATAAGACAAGAAAAGTCCCTTAGGTTTGAAAGAAAGAATTTTCAATTAAAATCTTATTATACTTTCAAGAAGACGTTACAAAGAAGATTCATTAGTTACAATCTCATGGAGGAAATGTGTAATGCCCTGCCACGCAACCCTAGGGGAAGTTGCAATTCACTAACCAAACGCAACAATTTTTTTTTTTGTTTAAGAACATTAACATACAAGTTCACTATACTTTGCCAACATCCCCTAAGGCTACGAGGTTGAGATTACTATAAACCCGCAAAACCACATACATGAAATGAACCATAACATTTAATTACTTAAGCAAATGAGAACGCATACATTCCATGCAAGATAATTTACATCATAGAATATGAAATACCATTGGATTCCAATATTACAGTTTACAACAATATTTACAACACTCATTCCCCGAATGAGATAAATCCAATAATCAAGATTACATAATACAAATTCCACCTCGATCACAATGAGGGGTAATAAATACAATAACCAACTGAAAGGACAAGGCATGAGAAGAAACTGATTCCCACGAGCTCTCCAACTGGAAATCACAACCACACGAACAAGAAGAAGAACCAATGGATAAGATGCACGCCACCCGACCACGTGGAATCCAAAAGGTTCCACTCCCTCCGTGCTAGGAGATAGTAACAAGGGATTCCTACACAAGACCAACACACACTAGGCACGACTATTACATGGCTGAACTGATACAACTACAATCACAAGGTCACTTAACATCTACAATCACAATGACACTTAACCAATCACATATCACTTAACCACTACAATTACAACATCACTTTTCACGAGATTACAATGCTTCATGAGAACAATGATCAAGTACATCACACAATAACTGATTAACTGTTGACATAGGAAGAGTGTCATACCATGAGTTACCTTGGCTCAATTGTATAAGGCAACTGAACCCACATCTTGGGCTATCCAGGCTCAACTCTACCAGCCGCCGGACCCTCACGCAAACTATGCATCTCATCTCATCTCGAGCCTTAATATTCACTTGCTTTACGAGAGAGGCCTTCATTAACTTTATTAGTGTGAGAGTTCCCCATTAATTCTTTTAAATTATCACTTAGTTAAACTCTAGGTGAGTTACCCTGGCGCCTCTTTGTGTGCCAGACCCCCACAAAGAGCCACTCTCCTATTGACAATACACACGGTACAAAGCCACAATCCAATGGTAAGCTAGAAAGACGACCTCTCCAATCCAAGGAGGCAACAAACAAGGAAACTCACTCCAAACACTGGAGGCAACAAGGTCAAAGCCCTCTCCAAACAATGGAGGAAACCAAAATACAAAACCCGCTCCTTCCAAAGGAGGCACACATTACATAATCCTCTCCTAATCCCAAAGAGGCACAAATCCCCGTTCGTGGAAACCCGGTACAACAACATAGTACAACTCTACACAATTCCCAAGACGATTTGTAAACCGAACCAATACATGGAACTTCCCCACCTAGAGGACTCCTCTGGAAGACTTACTAAACAATTAACCCCACTTGCCCAACATCGAGAAGAACGCAGCATCATTTAGAAAACATTTTAGGCAACTCAACAAGCTAACGTTAGGGTTTTCTAAACCCAAGTCAAGCACTGATATAGTACATGAAATTCATTAAATAATTGATATTATACGTTCATATTCAAAGTAAATCAACTCACATTAGCAATGTTAAATAATTTAAACTCTCACCATTTAATTCTATTTTCCTCCATTATACCTAATATTCAAAATACAATGTTTAAATAAGGTCATTTGATTTTTTTTTTTTTTTCGAAAAAGAAACAACTTCTAAATAAATCATTTGAAAACTCCTATTTAATATATTTAGGCATCCTCTAAAATATCATTTAAAAAAAATTCAATTTATATCATTTAATCATTATTTAAATATGCCAAAACAAAATATTATAATTTATTTATTTTTATAACTAATTTAAAAAAAAACTAAATCACAAATTATTTATATATATTAAATTTTTTATATGATATATAATATTAAATATTATATATGTTATATAAAATAAATATAATTTAAATTAAATTAAATTAAATTTTAAATTTAAAAATAAATAAATATTAAAACAAAACCCAAGGGTTGAGGCTTGGCCGCAACCCTAACTAGGGCACGCAGCCGCCTTGCCTCCCTATGGGCGGCGGGCCCTGTGTGTTGGGCACATAGTGGCTACCTCCCACGGGCGGCGGCAGCGCAATGGGGGTGGGGGTCGCTCCCCCAAAGAATATGCCATTTTTATTTTTTAATTTTTGTTTTTTTTAACATTTTTTCAAAAGAAATACCATAGGGTCTAGTTTTATTTTGTTTACTGTGATAAAATTTTGCTGAAAAAAACGAATTTATTTATTTATTCATTCTAAAAAAAAAATGAACTCCCAAGCAACAGCATATACAATTTATATGCAAATATATATATATAAATCTAAACTCTATTCACAGTTTTAACAACCAATCTCCTTGGTTTCCATTCTATTTTCCATTATTGATTCTAGTTTTGGTTTTCATTCCCCAAATTTCAACAAGTTTGCAAGTTTTCAAAACAATTTCTCATGGGATTCATTGGATTTAATCAACATTTCAAGATTCCCAAAAAGCATAATGAAGATTTAATCTATTTTCAAAAAGAAACAAGAAGAACAAAAAGGAAACCTGATATTTTTTTCTCCAAGCTTGAAGCCTTCAACAATGGAGGTTTGCCTTTTCTTTCCAATTCAGCTGCACCAATTTTTAAATCTTCTCTTCCCAATTTTTCTTCAACCAAAATCCATTCCCAGTTTGCTCTCCAAAATTCAAAATTCCCAATTTTTTTTTTCATAAAATGAATTACCTTTTGCCATTTTCTTCCCCAAATTTGTCAAAAAACCTAACTAAAATGGACTCACCCACCAAACTTATTGCTAAAACTAGATATTTTATTTTTGCAAATTAAAAAACAATTTCTATTTCCCATTCTAATTTGCATAATATTAATTTGAAACAAAGATCCATTTGCAACCCAAATGCTAATTAAATTTTCTTTCTTCCACAAAATTGAATTTACCAATTTACATTTAAAATCATTTTTAATTTTATTTTAAAAAGGAATGCAAGGCATAATTCTATTTTTTTTTTATTTGATCTCAATATTTACTAATGCTAGCACAATTATTTTAATTTAATTTATCAATAAATAAATCTAATCCATGATTAGATTATTTTATTGATTGAATTAAATGAACTAATTAATCAATAGTCACTCGTTTTATTTATTTTGACAATGAAATTAAATAAAACAAATACCATTTTTCTTGCAAATTTAAATACGCAAGGAGAGAAGAGGCAACAAAGAAAATAACTTATCCCAACTAACAACCTGACGACACACTATGGCTAGGGTGATGTCACGACACAAAAAACCTAGCTACTATCTTTCAATCATTTTCAGTTGGACAAGGGACACGCTCAGACCTGTAGAACCAGGTGGAGTCAATGTCCTGTACCTGCATCCTGCACACAATACGAGTGTCGAAACATGTATATATATATATATATATAAATACACCGTGAAGAGGAAATCGCGGAATCGCAGGGCACTCGCATGCGAGTGATGTGATCCCGTCCCCTTCACCAATACAATATCGCTAACTGACGCCTCTAATCATCAATGGTATAATCAAAGCATAAACATCAATAATTCACACACATGCTAATTTAATCCATAACATGAAATAATAATAACATCTGATTAAAGTGCCATCACATCAAATATAATGTTTACATCGCTTAACAATTAGCGGTCAAAAGTAACCAAGTTCATAACCAAAATGCTAACAAGGTAAACGCATACATAACGAACACTGTTCGACCAAAAGAACAAAATGGAGGGTGTTACATCCTCCCCCCCTAGGGTCAGGCTTACTCCTGGAAGCCTGCAAACAAATAGGGATAAAACTCCCTCAAAAACCAACTGAACACTAAATGACTTAGAACCTCGATCCACGAGGATCAACTCCTTAAGCCGAAGGATGAATTGCACCCAGATGCTCGACCTGATGGGTATCCACCGCAGCGAATGCCCAATGCGACCTGCCTGCATCTCCTACTGTCGGCTCTGAAGCTGCCAGCCTCTGACTAAAACCAGAAGTGCCCTGCTGAGGACACTCACGAGCAAAGTGGCCTTGCTGACCACACAAGAAACATCCAGTCCCTCTACTGAAACCCCGAACAGCTGGAGGCCCACTAGGTCATGGAAAACCACCTCTACTGAACGCTGACTGAGAACTCTGAGCAAGTTGATCAACACGATCACGACGAGCTCGCAACCAACTCCTATCTCTCTTCTTCTGCCTCCAACTCCTACCGGGTTGGGACTGAGGATTTTGCTGCCTAGACTGCGAAGACTGCTGTTGCTCACCCTTAGCAGGTGACTGATGCCCTCTAGAAAACCCTGTAGCCTGAGATCGGCCACCCTGAAATGCAACACCAGAAGGAGTACTGCCAAACTGAACTCCTACCTGACCACCTAAAACCAAAGCCAAATTCTCCTCAACAATACGAGCCTTATCCACAGCTACCTCCATGGTCTTCGGCTCAAATATCCGAACACCACCACTGATCTGGGGGTTTAAACCCCTAATGAAATGCTGGACTAACATGCCCTCGTCATCACCTATGCCTGCAAACTGTTTGAGCTCGAAGAAGTGACACTCAAACTGTTCCACTGACATATCCATCTGTCGAAGAGCATGGAACTCATCTCCACGGCATTGACACCAATGATCAGAAAGAAACCGAGCTCTGAACCGCTCTAGGAACAACTCCCAAGAAATAGCACCAATATCCAAATGGAGCTTTTGCTCCTCTAACCTCCACCAGGTAGATGCGAAATCCCTCAAATGCATAATCGCACACCTAGCCTTGGTGTTGCTCCCATACGGATGCATGGCAAAACACCTACTCAAATCAAACAACCAAGTCTCGGCCTCTGATCCACTTCCCAACCCATCAAAAGTGGGTGGACGAGCTCTGAGGAGATCCCTCATGTGAGTAGCCATGACTTACTCAGATGGAGCTGGAACCTGATCTCTCTCTCCTACAACCCCCTGATCCCTAACCTGCCTCGAGCCCATGCGTGCAAGAGTTTCCTCAAGCAAGTGACGCAACTGATCGTCCCCGATCCCTGGTGGATCCTGATGCTGGCTACCAACCACTGGCACAAACTGAGAAGCCTGATGCTCCTCATGATCAGAAACATGGGGAACAATGGGAGGTGCATCCTGCTGATTACCTCCCTGTCCGCCTACACGGCCACGACCCTTACGACTCTGCCTAGGTGGCATGATCCTGAAAAAGATACACACCACAACATAAGACAAGGTACACAAACAAAACATCCTATGCAACTAACAACTTAATGGGTCCACATTATCCCAGAGCGCCCAGTGTTTAAACTTGGGCTCTGATAACATGTGTAATGCCCCGCCACGCAACCCTAGGGGAAGTTGCAATTCACTAACCAAATGCAACAATTTTTTTTTTTTGTTTAAGAACATTAACATACAAGTTCACTATACTTTGCCAACATCCCCTAAGGCTACGAGGTTGAGATTACTATAAACCCGCAAAACCACATACATGAAATGAATCATAACATTTAATTACTTAAGGAAATGAGAACGCATACATTCCATGCAAGATAATTTACATCATAGAATATGAAATACCACTGGATTCCAATATTACAGTTTACAACAATATTTACAACACTCATTCCCCGAATGAGATAAATCCAATAATCAAGATTACATAATACAAATTCCACCTCGATCACAATGAGGGGTAATACATACAATAACCAACTGAAAGGACAAGGCATGAGAAGAAACTGATTCCCACGAGCTCTCCAACTGGAAATCACAACTACACGAACAAGAAGAAGAACCAACGGATAAGATGCACGCCACCCGACCACGTGGAATCCAAAAGGTTCCACTCCCTCTGTGCTAGGAGATAGTAACAAGGGATTCCTACACAAGACCAACTACCACTAGGCACGACTATTACATGGCTGAACTGATACAACTACAATCACAAGGTCACTTAACATCTACAATCACAATGACACTTAACCAATCACATATCACTTAACCACTACAATTACAACATCACTTTTCACGAGATTACAATGCTTCCAGAGAACAATGATCAAGTATATCACACAATAACTGATTAACTGTCGACATAGGAAGAGTGTCATACATAAATTGCCATGAGTTACCCTGGCTCAACTGTCTAAGGCAACCGAACCCACATTTTGGGCTATCCAGGCTCAACTCTACCAGCCACCGGACCCTCACGCAAACTATGCATCTCATCTCATCTCGAGCCTTAATATTCACTTGCTTCACGAGAGAGGCCTTCATTAACTTTATTAGTGTGAGAGTTCCCCATTAATTCTTTTAAATTATCACTTAGTTAAACTCTAGGTGAGTTACCCTGGCGCCTCTTTGTGTGCCGGACCCACACAAAGAGCCACTCTCCTATTGACAATACACACGGTACAAAACCACAATCCAATGGTAAGCTAGAAAGACGACCTCTCCAATCCAAGGAGGCAACAAACAAGGAAACTCACTCCAAACATTGGAGGCAACAAGGTCAAAGCCCTCTCCAAACAATGGAGGAAACCAAAATACAAAACCCGCTCCTTCCAAAGGAGGCACACATTACATAATCCTCTCCTAATCGCAAGGAGGCACAAATCCCCGTTCGTGGAAATCGGGTACAACAACATAGTACAACTCTACACAATTCCCAAAACGATTTGCAAACCGAACCAATACATGGAACTTCCCCACCTAGAGGACTCCTCTGGAAGACTTACTAAACAATTAACCCCACTTGCCCAACATCGAGAAGAACGCAGCATCATTTAGAAAACATTTTAGGCAACTGAACAAGATAACGTTAGGGTTTCCTAAACCCAAGTCAAGCACTGATATAGTACATGAAATTCATTAAATAATTGACATTATACGTTCATATTCAAATTAAATCAACTCACATTAGCAATGTTAAATAATTTAAACTCTCACCATTTAATTCTATTTTCCTCCATTATACCTAATATTCAAAATACAATTTTTAAATAAGGTCATTTGATTTTATTTTTTATTTTTTATTTTAAAAAAGAAACAACTTCTAAATAAATCATTTGAAAACTCCTATTTAATATATTTAGGCATCCTCTAAAATATCATTTAAAAAAAATTCAATTTATATCATTTAATCATTATTTAAATATGCCAAAACAAAATATTATAATTTATTTATTTTTATAACAACTAATTTAAAAAAAAACTAAATCACAAATTATTTATATATATTAAATATATTATATTTTATATAATATATAATATTAAATATTATATATGTTATATAAAATGTAATATAAAAATAATATAATTTAAATTATATTAAATTAAATTTTAAATTTAAAAGTAAATAAATATTAAAACAAAACCCAAGGGCTGAGGCTTGGCCGCAACCCTAACTAGGGCACGCGGCTGCCCTGCCTCCCCATGGGCGCGGCCTGTGTGTTGGGCACACAGTGGCTGCCTCCCACGGGCGGCAGCGGCGGCGGCATGGGGGTGGGGGTGGCTCCCCCAAAGAATATGCCTTTTTTTTAAATTTTTTTATTTAATAACATTTTTCCAAAAAGAAATATAGTCACAGGGTCTGGTTTTATTTTGTTTACCAGGATAAAATGTTGCACAAAAAAACGAATTTATTTATTTATTCATTTTAAAAAAAAAATGAACTCCCAAGCAACACATATACAATTTATATGCAAATATATATATAAAAATCTAAACTCTATTCACAGTTTTAACAACCAATCTCCTTGGTTTCCATTCTATTTTCCATTATTGATTCTAGTTTTGGTTTTCATTTGCCAAATTTCAACAAGTTTGCAAGTTTTCAAAACAATTTCTCATGGAATTCATTGGATTTAATCAACATTTCAAGATTCCCAAAAAGCATAATGAAGATTTAATCTATTTTCAAAAAGAAACAAGAAGAACAAAAAGGAAACCTGATATTTTTTTCTCCAAGCTTGAAGCCTTCAACAATGGAGGTTTGCCTTTTCTCTCCAATTCAGCTGCACCAATTTTTAAATCTTCTCTTCCCAATTTTTCTTCAACCAAAATCCATTCCCAGTTTGCTCTCCAAAATTCAAAATTCCCAATTTTTTTTTTCATAAAATGAATTACCTTTTGCCATTTTCTTCCCCAAATTTGTCAAAAAACCTAAAATGGACTCACCCACCAAACTTATTGCTAAAACTAGATATTTTATTTTTGCAAATTAAAAAACAATTTCTATTTCCCATTCTAATTTGCATAATATTAATTTGAAACAAAGATCCATTTGCAACCCAAATGCTAATTAAATTTTCTTTCTTCCACAAAATTGAATTTACCAATTTACATTTAAAATCATTTTTAATTTTATTTTAAAAAGGAATGCAAGGCATAATTCTATTTTTTTTTTATTTGATCTCAATATTTACTAATGCTAGCACAATTATTTTAATTTAATTTATCAATAAATAAATCTAATCCATGATTAGATTATTTTATTGATTGAATTAAATGAACTAATTAATCAATAGTCACTCGTTATATTTATTTTGACAATGAAATTAAATAAAACAAACACCATTTTTCTTGCAAATTTAAATACGCAAGGAGAGAAGAGGCAACAAGGAAAATAACTTATCCCAACTAACAACTTGACGACACACTATGGCTATGGTGATGTCACGACACAGAAAACCTATGTACTATCTCCCAATCATTTTCCGTTGGACAAGGGACACGCTCAGACCTGTAGAATCAGGTGGAGTCAATGTCCTGTACTTGCATCCTGCACACAATACGAGTGTCAAAACATGCATATATATATTAAAATACACCGTGAAGAGGAAATCGCGGAATCACAGGGCACTCGCATGCGAGTGATGTGATCCCCTCCCCTTCACCAATACAATATCGCTAACTGACGCCTCTAATCATCAATGGTATAATCAAAGCATGAACATCAATAATTCACACACATGCTAATTTAATCCATAACATGAAATAATAATATCTGATTAAAGTGCCATCACATCAAATATAATGTGTACATCGCTTAACAATTAGCGGTCAAAAGTAACCAAGTTCATAACCAAAATGCTAACAAGGTAAACGCATACATAACGAACACTGTTCGACCAAAAGAACAAAATGGAGGGGTGTTACAAAATGGGAGTTTTGGCACGAAGGAGTCAAGCAGAGAATTTTTTTTGGGATTTTGGTGGATTGTTGGAAATTTCTCCTTCTCTAGTGGAAAAATGGAACTTTCTACAGGGAAGAGGTTGGCTACGGAGTTGTGAGATGCCCCCTAGGCAACTGTGTTGATTTTGTTTGGTTGAGTTGAACTAAGGATTGGCTGAGATTCAATGAGTGAGTTCAATGTTTCTAAAGGATGCAAAGCAGGTATGGATTCATTCTGGTTGCTCGACCCCTGAAACTATTGTTCTAAAATTGATGGAAGAAAGTCGTCTCTAATGGTGGCCGAGTAATGTTAAATGGGGATTGTCAGAACTCTTGAAATTAGCAGTCGACGTTATCTAAGACTTGTGGTCTTGAATGGTTAGGAGGGTGGACAACTAAGAAGGACGAATTGCCATATAGCTTCAGAAAATCGATGTTGAAACTGTCTAGTTGTGCGAATTGAAGAAAAAATGAAAATAAACACGTGAAGGCTCGGAGGTGAGTTGTGAAGAAACTGCATTCCCTTGGCGTCTAGCTGAGGACAAGAGTTGACCCTGAAATCACAAGACGGCCCCAGAGAGCTGGTCAGGAATGTATCTAGTGATATTCAAGCTGTTTTAAAAAATAAACTCATCGATCAGGTCGTGGCACTATTCTAGTTTGATATTCGCGACTCATCCTGAAGTGTGGTTTTTTTCCCTCCTAACTGGACGTGAAGAAATGGCATCACATGGAGATGAGTGTGCAGCCATGTTGAATCCTTAGGAAAGGTCATGAGCATCAGTTTTGGGTCGAACTGTTACCAGGTGTGGTCCGTTTCTTTTAAGAACTAATGCATTAATGTTGAGAGTCATTTTCTGTTGAACGACAATGTACTCTGAGAGTTATCAATGGGAAACTAAATTCTGGGTCATTGATGTTTGCTGTAATCCAAAATCTATTGATAGTAGAACTTAGACTAGTCTTACCTATTCAAGCTAACGCATTGATTGATCTGTCTCTAGTTTTCTTTAATTTTCAAGAGTTTTCATCAGTTCTGCAAAGTAAATTCACTAGTGCTTCAAGGTTATGCTTAAACCTATTGACCATAAAACTCAATCGAAGAACTGTTAGTTTTCCATCGAAAAAATTGGAGTATTAGCATATAGTAAACTCATATCTGGGTAGCACATTTCATTGGTATTAGAGCTCAGCTCATCCTGCTTTCCTGTGAGTAGTTGGGTTGATCTTCCATGAGTGATAGAGAATGGATATTCTATTTTAGAGAGCCAAGAACAGGTCATTGGCAACCTCCTCAAGTGCCTGAAGGAGATACTGTGTCAGGAATCCTTGACTATCATCAAAATACACCTACAGGTAGTGGTTTAGGTAATATTTTTTCAATTGGGGAAGAAGAAATAGGTATGGGTTACAGAGATAACAGGGGTCATGAGGAACCAAGTACTCGTGACATGCTCAATGATTTTGGCTAGGGGACAGCGTGAGTTACAACAAATTGTAGCACAATTGGCAGCCTTAATGACTCAACAATTGAGAGGAAACAACAATAACAATAATGGGAACAATGCTAATGGAAGGAATGAGGGAAATGAAGATGGGTTAGTCAACAATAGGGCTGTCAACCAGCATAATGTAACTAGGACAGCGAACTCTAGACCTTTGATGCCTCATTGGGAACCTTCACAATTGGAACTCAAAATTCAAATCTTAGAAGATTGGAGAAATTCAGATTTAGAATTCCAAGCTGAGATGTCTTTTTGTGAGTATGTGGATCTTAAGATGAGACATAGACCACATAGAGGTGGGAGAGCTCCTAACTAAGATTTGCAAAAGAATGTTGGCAAGGTATCCATTCCCTATTTCGATGGTTTTGGAAAGACTACAACAAGAGCGTGGGTGCAAAAATTTAATACATACTTTCAGCTTAATCCTATGCTTGAAGAGGAAGCCATTAAATATGTTGTGTTACATTTGGATGGGTGTGCACATGAGTGGTGGCACCATGGAATGGTAACATTGGGATATGATCAGATTGATTCTTATGCGCTATTTACGAAGAGGTTGATCGATAGGTTCAATAAGAAATATCCAGAACTCCATTTTAAGGAGTTAGCTCAACTTAAGCAATGGGGGTTAGTGGACACTTCTGTGGTGAATTTTCAGAGACTCAGTGCTTGTGATTGACATTTTAGAGAGGAGGCTGATTGTGTTATTCATGGATGGTTTAGCAGATCCATTAAGAGGTTGGATAAAGGGATTTAACCCACCCACATTACAAGATGCAATTAAAAAAGCAAGGGATATGGAGTCATCTACTTCAAAGAGCAAAATTCAAACCAAGGGTTTTATGTCTAGAAAATATAAAGACAAAAAACATTTTCAAAAGGACCCAAAACAGCCAAAGAACATACCTTCAAGATTGGATGATGAGCAGCTCAATGAACGTAGAAAGAAGGGATTATGTTATCATTGTGATGAGAAATGGGCCAAGACACATAAGTGTGCTAATAGGGGAAAATCAAAACAATTAGAATACTATACAGCTGATGAATCAAGTGCAGAAAATTCTGATCAGCAAGCTAGTCCAAAAGAAAGTGACAGTGAAAACTCTTCTGATGAGACCGAAAAAGAGCAAAGGGAAAAGGGAACAATGGCACAACTTTCTAGTTTGCAGAAAATTGACTCCTTTCATGTTAGAGGAGTGTTATGTGGACAGCATATAGTAACTCTTATTGATACAGGGGCAACACACAATTTTATTGATGGAGTGGTTGCTAGAAGAGGTATCAAAAGAGGATTGTGAGGGCTTCAAGGTTATGGTAGCGGATGGATTTACTCACTTGTAGTAGGAAAATTTCTGATTTGAGAATTTAGTTGGGAGAGTATGAGATAAGTGATGATTTCTATGTGGTGAGCATAGGGGATACAAACATGGTTCTTGGTATATAGTGGCTGCGTTCTATTGGTGAGTTCACTATGAATTTGCAAACTATGGAGGTGAAGTTTGAATCAAATGGTGAGTAGATTCTTCTTAGAGGAATGACTAGTGGTTGGTCACGTATAGTCTCATTCAAGAGAATGGAGAGGCTTATCAGACAGGATCAAGTGGAGTGGGCAGCAAAATGTATTATTATGCCTACAGATACAGATATGGGGCAGCCTAAGAGGATATATCACCATGATGTTGAGGATTTGATGACTAAGCATAAAACAATTTTTGGGAGCATGCCTCCAGGGATACCATCTGATAGAGGGATGGAGCATGTGATAGAGCTTGAGGAGGGCACAAAAGCGGTAATCACTACACCTTAAACGGGGCACATTAAGCCTAGTAAGAGTCCTTTCGCCTCTTTAGTGGTGCTAGCTAAGAAGAAAGATGGAACGATGCGTATGTGTATTGATTACAGGGCATTGAACAAGAAAACTATAAAGAATAGGTAACCAATCCCTCGCATAGATGAGTTGATTGATGAATTGCACGAAGTGCACTATTTTTCTAAGATTGATTTGAGGTCAGGATACCACTAGATACGGTGAGAGAAGATGTGGAGAAAATGACATTTAGATGCCATTATGGACATTGAGTTTTTGGTGATGCCTTTCAACTTAACTAATGCTCTTGCTACATTCCGGTCTTGTATGAACAAGGTGTTTCGTAATCAGTTCAGGAAGTATGTGCTTATATTTTTTGATGACATCTTAATTTACAACAGATCTTGGGATGAGCACATGAGACATTTAGAGGAAGTGTTGAGTATTTGGAGGAGTCACTATATGTTAAGGAGAGTAAATGTGAATTTGGCATGACTGAACTTCTCTACTTGGGACATATAATTAGTGCCGATGGTGTCAAGGTTGATCCTGAGAAGATCAAAGCAATTGTAGATTGGCCCCCACCTACAAATCTCTCTCAGCTAAAGGGCTTTTTTGGCTTATGTGGTTTTTATAGGAGATTTGTTAAGGGCTTCTCACAAAAAGCAATACCTTTGACTTGACAAAGAAGGGAGCCTTTAGTAGGTCAAATTCAGCACAACAATGTTTTGATCAGTTTAAGCAAATCATGAGTACATATCCAGTTTTGGCTATTCTAGACTTTTCCCAACCTTTTGAGTTGGAATGTGATGCCTTAGGAGAAGGTATTGGAGTTGTTTTGATGCAGAATAAACATCCAATTGCTTTTGAAAGTAGGAAGTTAAGAGGGTCTGAATGTAGTTGTTCTATCTATGATAAAGAAATGTTGGCCATCATGCATGCTTTGGCCAAATTTAGATCTTACGTGATAGGAGGGAGGTTTATAGTCAAAACATATCACAATAGCCTCAAATATTTCTTGAATCAAAATGATCTCAGCAATGGTGTAAGAGACCAGGTGTCTCTCAACCCAAACACTGTATGAAAATACTGAGTTTTGTTTGTTTTTCTGTATTTTTTGATTTTTTGTAAGGTTTTTGCATATAAAGAGAAAATGTGATTTTTGCAAGGAAAAGACTGGAAAAATAATGTAAAATACCAGATGCATCTAAATACCAGAATACAGCGTAGATCTTGAAGCTAGATAGTTTATTGATCTTTCTGAATGATTACAATGGCGACATCTAAACATGCAGACAAAAAGGCAAGAACATTTATTGTAAAAAACCTGGTTATTGCAGCCACCATTAAATGCTGAAGGAAGGTACGGCTAGCTTCACAGGTGTTGTCTCTAGCCACAGAAAGGATGCAAAAGACTCCAGAGATCTAGGCTCCCTCGCTAGAGAAGACAGAAGACCAAAAGGCAAGGCGTTTCACTTGCAAACAAAAGTACGGCCCTTTGCTGGTACAAAAAAGTACGGCCCAGCTAGCAGCAATAAATATAGTACGGCCTCTAGAAGAATGTGCTAGATCACATAACAAGAGAAAATAAATCGCCTTATTGCTAGATGAAGGATCTCTGCTGAAACCCTTGTCTGAATTGATTCAATAAGCACAACTGCAACCTCTGAATGAAGTCACCATGTTTGACAATCTTCAACTGATATTTCACAGTCTTAGTATGTCAAATCTTGAAGAGGGAACGTTCCTCAAAACCTGTTGATGTGTAGAAACCCTGGTTTCACAAACCCCAATTCTCTCAGAGAGAAAGAAAAATTTGAATAATCATAACATCATGAGTTCGATTTGTCTTGGCAGTATATATACCTCCTTTCAAGAATTCGACCCAAGGCATCTTTTTAATAACCATTTAAATAAATGATTAATTTCGCCCTTTTTGACTTAGGACAAATATTTAATAAATGGCGTCCCTTTTTGATTAATAATTAAATGCTCATTTAATTATTATTTTAACTCTTTTATAAAGTATTAAATACTTTATAATTCGCCACTTAATAATTTTAATATTTCATTAAAGTGACTTTATATTATTAAGTCAAATTAATAAACTTTTAATAAATATTAAATGCCCAAGTAAACACTGTTTGTTCATCAGATCATCAAACTGGGTCGAAACTGAGCTGACCAACTGAACCAGATGCCCCGCTAAAAGAAGCAACTCCTGCCTGCCTGACTTACTATAAATAGTAAGTATCTGTAAATCACTTCGGAAATATCTGCTAGGGCCCAAACCTGAATCAACTGAACGAGTAATGTTCCCGAACACCGGATAATTGCCTCAAGTGATCCTCTACACACATCTGTCAGCCTACGGGGATCAGAATGATAGGCTAACCTCTAAACAGCTGTACTGACTAGGAAGGGGACATTACAAATGGATAGCAGAAATGGGTGAGCAGATTACAGGCATACGATTTTGACATTGTATATGTCAAGTGGAAGAAAAATGTGGTTGCTGATAAAGTTCAAAATCCATTTTGTATTGCAAGCTATGAAGTCATTTGAGAAGACGTTGTCTTTGATGAAGAAGCTTGTTTGGCAAAGCTCCATAAAGATTCCTTTGAGGTGGTTGTAGCCACTAAAGCAGAGTATGTTGCTACCAAGACTTTAAGAGCATCAATCAATAATGATTCATTGTTTGAAGATATTGCTGTTAGGAAGGAAGCTGATTTTGAGAATCAAGTCAAAGAAAATAAATCAGAAAAATTGATGTTTGATGAGCAAAGCTTCTTTGCTGATTTTGATCATGGGCCTAAAGAGCTGCAAGTTTTGAAGGATAACTTAATGGTTTCAGAAGTAAAAATTGTTAGAGCATTATCAAGATTTGATAGCACACACAATTTTGTTGAAGAACTCTACTAGAAGTTTTAGTTTGAAGAGAGACAGAATGGAGTTAAAGGAGTCACTCTTTCCAAGTTGCAAACTATCAAAGAAGCATTGGAATCATTAAAGACAGATTATTTGCATTTGCTCTCAGATAGGGATAATGCCATTAAGTTTGCAGAAGAGACCTATGATGCCTACCAAGAGAAGGAGAAAGAGGTTGATAGTCTTTGCCTTGATCTTACCTTAGCTCATCACTCTTTTTGCAAAGCAGAAAATCAATCATCTATGGCAGCCACACTTATGGAACAAGAAGCTAATACAAGGCTAATGGAGATTAAGCAAATAGTTGAAGAAATTAATGAACTCCATAACGTTGAAACAATGCAAAATGCCAAAGAGATTCAATATGTTGATAGTGATTGGAAGGTAGATCAAGAGTGTGAACTCTTGAGTTGGGAAGAGAATTTTCCTCAAGAAGGGATAGCTTGCAGCCATGAGTTAGATGTGATGACTGGTAATGTGAAATATACCGAGCCAATTTTTTTCGTTTTTACAAATTCAAATTACAATCAATGCACCCGTTAAGGTTAGAAGATAAACCAAAATGTACTGAAGCAACTCTAACCAGAATGTACACCAGGATCCCGATGTGGGCAAGGTGTGAGCATTGGTCAGAGGATCTAAATCAAATTGCTTATGCTGTAACTCTAACCAAGAATGGCGCCGATGATGGCGAGCATATGGTCAGAGGATCTTCTACTCTAAATGCTGAAAGGGAACTCGACACCAAGTATGTGCTACCCAATCCAGAGCGGAGTGAGGGGCGACCATATGGCGGAGTGTTACAAAGTACAATGCTTGAAAAGAAATGCTGAAAGCTGAAAATACTCAACACCCAGAATGTGCTTGCTAACCCAGAGTGGGAAAGTAGCTACCATAGGGCGGAGATGTAACTATTACAATAACTTCAAATGAAATTGAGCATTACAACCAGATTTGAACAAGAATGAAAATGACTGCCAGTACTACTGTCAGTTTTACAAAATGATGTTCATCCGCCTGCTGATATCATAGAAATTCGAGAGCTTAACATTACATCAAAAGATCTCTTCTTAGTATGGATAGAAGAGCCAAAACAATAGACTTTTCAATGTTCAAAATACAACTCTGTTTTTTTTTTTTTGACAAATCTGCACTCTTGAATTAAAAACAACAGTCTATGGAATGCACTCTTATGCTCATATCTCTCTCTTAACTTGCCCAATTAACGTGAAACAAAATGCAATATGCTCTGACAGAGATGACGCCTAGGATAGAACACAAAAAACAGACCTAAAAGCCTTTAATTAATTTGCACAGATCCCAATGCACAAGCTGAATGGTACGGCTTTATGAAAGGGGCGATCTGCTCTAAAAAATCAATGCAAGCTCTAAAAAATCTACAAACTTGAGAAGTATGGCGCCTAGGCCTAGCAAAGAGAATGGGCTGATACCCAGAACGATATTTTTGATGTTTTTTAACTTATGATTGAAAACACGAATCTGCTGTATTAAATAATGCAAAATGCTGAAAACCACTAACATGCCAAATCAGATCTAACAATGCAATAAGCTGAACACAATGCACGAACTAAATGCACTCACAAATAGACTGAATCACCACTAGTTGTTGTCTTGCAAACAAGAAGCGATGCCCGAGCTAGGAGGCCTTCATTCCTCGAAGCAGTTCCAGAGCCAAACCGGCAGCATAACGATACTGTAGACCAAAGATGTGAAATGATGCTCAAAGCCTTCCTTTTATAACTTCCTGTTGACTTCTCGAAACCCTAAAATCCACCTCAATGACAAAACCCTAGCTCTTTCTCCAAGATGGTGTCCTTTTCCTTTCAAGCTCAATATTGATATTTTAATTAAATTCAATACCTTGATAAATGTGCCCACATTAAGCTTGCTTTGACTTTGGAAATTAATAAAATAATCTTTAATGAAGGCGCCACCCTCAAAAAGACCACTTTTCAAAACAACATAAAGTCAATAGACTAGGCCAAGGGGTCAATGTTCGAATATAATATTAAAACGTGACTTTTTAATTAAATATATCAACTTATCTCTCCAAGTGTGCCCTGAAGCCAATAATGACCAAGTCAACTGACCAAACTCAAGTAGGAAGTCAACCATGCTGAACCCAACTGAAAAATTGCCAGAAATAGAATTTACTAAAAATAGTAAATTCCAGGAAATGCTTAGAATGCCGAAATGAACATGCCACTACGAAGCTCTCTGAAAACCCAGAAAGAATCCGCCATTGAATCCACCAACTTAGGGCAAAGACATCCTTAAAAATAGGAAACCCTAATTTTACCTTCCGACTAGCCCTTGGGTTTCCAGAAAAAGGCCAACGGTCACTGAGAAGATCAGGTTTGAGAAGGGGACATTACAGTCCGCCCTTCCCAAGATTGCTTGTCCTCAAGCAATCGCAACCCAGGATGCTGCAGAATCTCATCACTTTCCTAAGTCGCATCCTCCATAGGCAGGTCCTTCCACTTCACCAAGTATTCTCTGATGGTTCTTTTCCTCAAAGAACGTTCTCTGAAATCAAGTATCTCCTCTGGAATTAGAACCAACTGTCCTTCTTCATCCGAAGGTGGCAACTGTGATGAAGCAACCACATTATGTCCAAGTGCCTTCTTGAGGCGAGACACGTGGAAGACATTATGCACTCTGCTATCAGAAGGTAGCTCTAACTCATAAGCTACTGCCCCAACTTTTCTGATGACCCGGAATGGCCCATAGAAGCGAGGTTTGAGCTTCTCAGCTCCACTCTTCTTGAGAGTAGACTGTCTATATGGTTGTAATCGGAGATAAACCATATCCCCAACCTCGAAAGAACGCTCAACACGCCTCTGATCAGCATACAACTTCTGCTGATTCTGTGCAATCTGCAGATTATCCTTCAAGGATTTCATGATGTCCTGACTATGCTGCAACAAATCCTTGGCTTGGGGTGCTTTGCTGTCACCAAACACCAAATCTGCAAAACTAGGTACTTCATACCCATAAAGCGCCAAGAAAGGAGACAGCTTAATCGACATATGGAAAGAAGAATTGTAGCAGTACTCGCCTATATGCAGCCACTTGACCCATGCTCTTTGCTGTTCTGACACATAGTTTCTCAAATAGCCTTCCAACCACTTGTTCACTACTTCAGTTTGTCCATCTGTTTGGGGATGGTAACTAGTGCTTGGAGTGAGCACAGTACCACTCATTCTGAAGATTTTTTGCCAAAAAGTACTTAGGAACTTGCTGTCCCTATCACTCACAATGTTCTTTGGCAACCCATGTAGCCTAAACACCTCTCGAAAAAACAGATCTGCAACTTGGGCTGCAGAAAAAGTGTTGGTAATGGCGAAAAAATGAGCAAATTTGGTTAGCCTATCCACTACTACATAAATACAATCCTTCCCTTGGGCCTTGGGCAACCCTGTGATGAAATCCATCGAGATGCTTTCCCATTTTTGATTGGGAATAGGGAGTGGTTGCAGCAAACCGGCTGGTAATGTATGCTCATTTTTATTCACTTGACAAATAGGACACTTCTGAATGTAGCGTTGTACCTCTTCTTTCAATCCTTTCCAAGAGAACCTTTCTCGGATCTGCCTATATGTTTTAAAAAAACCTTGGTGACCAGCAACCGGAATATCATGAAAAGTCAAAAGAAATCTTCTTCTTAAGCTTAGAATCAGCCACCAGAAAGATTCTTCCCTTATAGTGTATCAATCCCTCAATCACCTTGTACCTTTCATCATGAAAAGTACCCTCAAGAATGCTGGTTGCAAACTGATTTTTGGCATAATCAACAAGCAACATGTCTCTCCAATCTGCAATAAGCTCACACAATGAGCTAAGATGGGGTCTTTTTGATAGAGCATCAGCCACGATATTATTTTTCCCTTTGACATATTCAATGTCAAAGTCGTAAGCTTGAAGCTTACTCACCCATTTCTGTTGCCTCTCATTTAAGTCCTTCTGATGCATGAAATGTTTGAGGCTATTGTGGTCAGTCTTAACCACAAACTTGTTCCCCACCAAGTACTGCCTGAACTTGGCTAATGCATGCATAATGGCAATCATTTCTTTGTCATAAATTGAATATGTTCTTTCAACACCCCTTAATTTTCTGCTCTCAAACACAATAGGGTGTTTGTCTTGCATCAGGACAGCCCCAACTCCTTCACTGGATGCATCACATTGCAACTAGAATGGCTTGGAGAAATCTGGAATAGCCAGAACCGGACACGAGCTCATGATCTTCTTAAACTTGTCAAAAACAATTTGAGCCCTTTCTGACCAACAAAAGGCTCCCTTTTTGGTGAGATCCGTAAGAGGAGCAGCATTCTGTGAATATCCTTTTACGAATCTCCGATAAAATCCACAAAGACCCAGAAAACCTTTCAACTGAGTCAAGTTCTCTGGAGGTGGCCACTCAACTACTGCCTTGATTTTTTCAGGATCCACCTTTACTCCCTCAACACTGATTATGTGGCCAAGGTACAGTAACTCCTCCATTCCAAATTCACATTTGGATGCTTTTGCGAACAAACTCTCAGATTCCAGGATACTAAGCACTTCCTCCAAGTGCTTGAGATGATCTTCCCAAGTCTTGCTGTAAATCAGAATGTCATCAAAAAATATCAACACAAACCTTCTTAACTGATTCTGAAAAACACGGTTCATGCAAGACTGAAAGGTAGCCGGAGCGTTAGTCAACCCAAATGGCATGACTAAGAATTCGAAATGGCCATAGTGACATCTGAAAGCTGTCTTCTCCACATCAGATCCCCTCATTCGAATCTGATGGTAACCCGATCTCAAATCGATCTTTGAGAAGAACTTGGCCCCATGTAGCTCATCAATGAGCTCATCTATTCTGGGAATGGGGTATCTGTTTTTGATGGTGCTTTGATTCAAAGCACGATAGTCCACACACATGTGCATGGTACCATCCTTCTTCTTCACGAGAACCACTGCAGATGCAAAGGGGCTCTTGCTTGGGCGAATAAAACCCATCTCCAAGAGTTCTTGAATATTCTTCTCAATCTCATCCTTTTGCCTCTTCGGGTACCGATATGGAGTTGTAATCACTGGTTTAGCTCCTTCCTTGAGCTCAATGATATGTTCTGAACCCCGTTCACGTGGCAGTCCAGGAGGCAAATCTGCAAAGACTTTGCTCTTCTTTGTGAGTAGAGACTGAACATCAGGAGGATGGTCTCGTTTAGTCTCAACCGGACTATCAGGAAGGATCATGCACTCTGCAACCCACTTAGCTTGATCGTGACGGATCAGCCTTGCCATTCTTTTGAATGACACAACCCGAGGGCCCCCATTGGACATTCCTCTCAGAACTATCCTCTTCCCATCGGATTGAAACTTCAACTCCATAGTCTGCAGATTCAAGGAGATCTCCCCAAGAGAACGCAGCCATTGAATGCCTAGGACGGCATCAGTATCTCCAATGTGAACTACATAGAAGTCACCCTTGACTTCGTAGTTTCCCAATTGCATGGTCATGTTTGAGATTTTCTTGGTACAAGAAATATGAAATCCATCGGCAACCATGACCTTGAACCCTTCAAACTCCTCTGTTTGCAGCCCCTTCTTGGCTACCACAACTTAATCAATGAAGTTATGTGTTGCTCCAGTGTCGATCAAGGCAACGATTCACTGCCTTTTGATCATCCCTCGAACCTTGAATGATTCGTTTCTTTGAAAGCTAGAAAGTTGAGCCAAGACTCCTCCACTTTCCTTCTCATCTCCGGACTCTTCTGGAGCTCTTTCTACTTCACTTTCTTCGAAATCAGATTGCTGGTCGGAAAAATCAGAACTACTTTCACCAGCAGAATAATACTCAATCTGATTAAATTTAACCCCTTTAGGGCAAACATGATCTTGAGACCATTTTTCCCTACACCGGAAACACAACCCTTTTCTTCTGAGTTCATTCAGGGTTTCAGAATCCAACCTGGTGACATGGGAATTGTGATGTTTGAATTCCTTGTGCTGAGGTCTCAAAGGAGGTCTATGCTGAGGTCTTTTCCCTTTATCCCTTTTCTGAAAGGGGGAATTTGACTGAAATTTTCCCTTAGGAGCAGCCCACTCCATGTTTCTTGCCTTCTTCATGGCCTCTTGCAGGGTTGGCGGATCAAAGGCTTTAATCCAACCTTTAAGTGGTTTTGTCAAACGTTCACTAAAAAGAATCACCAATCTCCTCTCCGTGATTCCAGTCACCATGACTAAGAGTCTCTGAAACTCGGCAATGTAGGCATCAACTGTGCCATACTGTCTCAATTGTGCAAGTTCTCTGAAATGAATTTCAGGATCCTTTTTCTCAAACCTCTCGATGAGCCTCGTGGTGAACTCATCATAAGTTGTGATAGACCCATGACCCAAAGTAACTAGGCCATGGTACCACCACTCGTGCGCCACCCCATCAAGGTGTAGCGTAGCAAACTTGATCGCCTCTTCTTCTACCATGGGTCTGAGAGCTAGATAGTTATCCAGCTTCTATATCCAAGCTCGGGCTGAACTGTTATCACTCCCGTCAAAGTGTGGAAGTATAACCTTGTTGACAGCTTGATACAAATCTCCTTGAGTTGATGGTCTTCTTTGATCATAATGTCTACCCTGTCCTTTATTTTTCCTTTTATGATCCATAAATTCATTGTAGGACATATCCATCTTGATGTCGACAGGTAAAGAATCATACTCTGCACGACCAAGTCTCAATTGCTCCACGAATGAAGCATTCTCTTCAAGATCTGGCTGAGTGTTAACAGGTGCCACGAAGGTGGGTTTGAAGGGCTTGGATGAGACATAAGTGTGGTTTGAAGTATGCTGAGCAGCATGTCCATCATGCTGGTTGGAAGCACTGTGCTCTCCTCTATGCCCAGTGTTGTTTTGTGGAATGGTGTTTTGTCCCACTTTTCCCATCATAAGCGATACCATGTCCATCAAGGCATCCATCTTTCTTTCGAATCTCTTTCCGGGACTCATTGATCTTTCTCTTCCTTTCCCACTATCATCTCTGTTGTTGGTAATCCTCTCGTTACCCCCAACTGACCTCTCACCTTCTGCCATGTCTGTTTCCTGAGAAGACTCCCAATGAGCCCTCAAAACTTCTGAAGCTGTCTGACCTTCTGGAGCCTGATAGAGCTGGAACTGTTTTCCAACCTTCTTGTCTTCCCTTGCAATATACCTCTTTTCTCTGTCACTCATAGACAGATTGTTCACAGGATGGCAAGATCTTGGCTCTGATACCACTGAAATATACCGAGCCAATTTTTTTCGTTTTTACAAATTCAAATTACAATCAATGCACCCGTTAAGGTTAGAAGATAAACCAAAATGTACTGAAGCAACTCTAACTAGAATGTACACCAGGATCCCGATGTGGGCAAGGTGTGAGCATTGGTCAGAGGATCTAAATCAAATTGCTTATGCTGTAACTCTAACCAAGAATGGCGCCGATGATGGCGAGCATATGGTCAGAGGATCTTCTACTCTAAATGCTAAAAGGGGACTCGACACCAAGTATGTGCTACCCAATCCAGAGCGGAGTGAGGGGCGACCATATGGCGGAGTGTTACAAAGTACAATGCTCGAAAAGAAATGCTGAAAGCTGAAAATACTCAACACTCAGAATGTGCTTGCTAACCCAGAGTGGGAAAGTAGCTACCATAGGGTGGAGATGTAACTATTACAATAACTTCAAATGAAATTGAGCATTACAACCAGATTTGAACAAGAATGAAAATGACTGCCAGTACTACTGTCAGTTTTACAAAATGATGTTCATCCGCCTGCTGATATCATAGAAATTCGAGGGCTTAACATTACATCAAAAGATCTCTTCTTAGTATGGATAGAAGAGCCAAAATAATAGACCTTTCAATGTTCAAAATACAACTCTGTTTTTTTTTTTGACAAATCTGCACTCTTGAATTAAAAACAGCAGTCTATGGAATGCACTCTTATGCTCATATCTCTCTCTTAACTTGCCCAATTAACGTGAAACAAAATGCAATATGCTCTGACAGAGATGACGCCTAGGATAGAACACAAAAAACAGACCTAAAAGCCTTTAATTAATTTGCACAGATCCCAATGCACAAGCTGAATGGTACGGCTTTATGAAAGGGGCGATCTGCTCTAAAAAATCAATGCAAGCTCTAAAAAATCTACAAACTTGAGAAGTATGGCGCCTAGGCCTAGCAAAGAGAATGGGCTGATACCCATAACAATATTTTTGATGTTTTTTGACTTATGATTGAAAACGCGAATCTGCTGTATTAAATAATGCAAAATGCTGAAAACCACTAACATGCCAAATCAGATCTAACAATGCAATAAGCTGAACACAATGCACAAACTAAATGCAACTCACAAATAGATTGAATCACCACTAGTTGTCTTGCAAACAAGAAGCGATGCCCGAGCTAGGAGGCCTTCATTCCTCGAAGCAGTTCCAGAGCCAAACCGGCAGCATAACGATACTGTAGACCAAAGATGTGAAATGATGCTCAAAGCCTTCCTTTTATAACTTCCTGTTGACTTCTCGAAACCCTAAAATCCACCTCAATGACAAAACCCTAGCTCTTTCTCCAAGATGGCGTCCTTTTCCTTTCAAGCTCAATATTGATATTTTAATTAAATTCAATACCTTGATAAATGCGCCCACATTAAGCTTGCTTTGACTTTGGAAATTAATAAAATAATCTTTAATGAAGGCGCCACCCTCAAAAAGACCACTTTTCAAAACAACATAAAGTCAATAGACTAGGCCAAGGGGTCAACGTTCGAATATAATATTAAAACGTGACTTTTTAATTAAATATATCAACTTATCTCTCCAAGTGTGCCCTGAAGCCAATAATGACCAAGTCAACTGACCAAACTGAAGTAGGAAGTCAACCATGCTGAACCCAACTGAAAAACTGCCAGAAATAGAATTTACTAAAAATAGTAAATTCCAGGAAATGCTTAGAATGCCGAAATGAACATGCCACTACGAAGCTCTCTGAAAACCCAGAAAGAATCCGCCATTGAATCCACCAACTCAGGGCAAAGACATCCTTAAAAATAGGAAACCCTAATTTTACCTTCCGACTAGCCCTCGGGTTTCCAAAAAAAGGCCAACAATCACTGAGAAGATTAGGTTTGAGAAGGGGACATTACATAATATGTGGTATTCATCACGTTACATCAACAACTAATGATTGGCATCTTCAAGTTGAAGAAGATATGCATGAATTCTATGAAGACACCAACAAAAGGGATGGAGGAAATATTGTTTCTATGATTGTGTACAACAATCCACCATCTTCACATGATTTGTTAAATTGTGAGGTGATTGTCAATTTCTATGTAGATGGCATTGGTAAGAAGTTTTATGTATTTGACATGCATAATTTTATACTCAAGCATAAGATAATGTAGGTAGATCCATTCTATATGTCAAGCAACACTCTCTTGGGATGGATAGTAAATGAGCATGTAATGGTGTCCAAACTTGAACTTGCTAGTCTTCACTCAACATTGACCAAGGGAAGAGTACCACCTATCTTAAGATGGTTGATTGGGTTAGGTCTCGGAAATATGCATCAAATTGTGGGAGAACTTTCAGACGTGCCCCTTTGGTTTCTAGATAATTTCTCTGTGGGTGTGCCATGTTTTAGTAATTATCCAGGGCCTTTTGATTATGAAAGCATAAGTGGATTCAAGGATGAAGTCTTCACAAGGGAAGTGTGGACTCAAGAAGATTTCTTCATCGTTGGCTTCAAGGTGTCAATAAAACAAGTCTTGGTAGCTGCTGGTCACTCCATTGCAACAGCAAAGAGTGAAGTTTCTAGACTTATTACTCATGAAGTTTGGGAGAAAGATGGACCAAAACAGATTATTTACTTTCTTGACAATTCGTCTCTTGAATTGAGTGGTGTTTTGGCTCATCCTAGTCCTTTGAGGGAATGGGAATTGAGGATAACATTTATTTTGTGCTCCATTAAAGTTAATGTTTTCACGGATGGGCTACATGGGTTTATCAAAGAAGACACTAACTTCTTGAATTTGCTTTTTGCTTTGATTAGCACTTGGAGAAGTGTTGTGTACTCTTTCCAGTGCATTGGAGAACATTTTCAGTTGGGTATCCATGTTTGGAATCCTCAACATGGCTTTATGGAGATTGTTATAAGTAGAAAGAGGAATATTTGGAAAGACAAGGATTCTATTTTCAGAGTCTTTGATGCTGTCCCCATTTTTACCAAACATTTGATGGTTCATTTGGTTCATCCATTGATGGATTGGAGAGATGCTTCGAACAAAAGATGGTTCAATAATGGGTTGGAGTTCTTTGAGGGAATGTTTCCAGCCTTGGGCATGAATAGTTGTCATATTATGAACGCTAACTTCCAAAGTTGCAGCAGCTGTTCAACTCCTTGTATGCTGATTTTCCTAAAATCAGACTTTAATTGGTTTATTTCAGACTTCATGGACAGCTGGTATACTTATTTTTTCTCTTCACAATCTCTTACCAATGATGGTTTTTGGTCCCAAAGGTGGGAAATGATGTTTCATAGTGATTTGGATCAGATTTGGATGGTGTTTAAGTTCCTTTCCAGTGGTTTTCTCTATATAAATTCTTGCACTAGTGTTTGGGGCATAGAACCTTTGCTTGTTTGGGTTCAACTTTTTGAGACTTTTGGGGAGAGATTGGTGGAAGTTTTCAGAAAGCTTCTTGATTGTGTCAGAGTTACTCAAAGGAGGCATTATTCTTCCTTGAGGAGTTTTGATGATGCAGTTGTTATGACCATGCAAAGAGCTATTTATTCCTTTGAAAATAGCTATGATGGAGTCACATTTGTTGTTATGATTCAGTTTGATGCTTTGAGGAGTTATGTTGATGAGAATATTTTTGAGTGGCTTAGATTATTTTTCATTGTTCTCAGAATGGTGATTGACATTGACATTGACATTGCAGATGTTAATTCCTCAGAGTTTATTGGGCATAGGACGGTGTTAGATTTTGAATCAAACCCTTTCATGTTGTTCAGCTTGAATTTCAGGCATGTTATCACTTTGAGGTTGCAAGGATGGTTTGTGCAGTTATGGTGCAATGATTTCATTTTTATGATCAGAATGGAGCAGCATTAGCATGGTGGAACTTTTCAGAGATGGACTTGGGACCCTGGGATCCTATTTGTTTTGATGGGATCAGTTTGGAGTGTTGTGGCATTGCTTGAGGTCAAGCAATTTTGGGAAGGGCGGACTGTAATGTCCCCATTTTGGCCATTAACTCTTCATTTAGTTTTAGCCTATTTCCAGAAATCCGTAGGCTTGTCTGAGGTAAAATCAGGGTTTCCTTCTTTGGAGGCTTTTTGGCATTTCTCTGAATTTACTATTTTTTAGTAAGTTCTAATTTTGGCAGTGGTCCAGTTGGCAACTCTTCAGTAAGTTTTCCATTTCAGTTGGAGCAGTTGAATATTGTTGAATTTGGCTATTGAGGTGTAAAAGGGAGAAATGAGTTATTTCAAGTTATTAATGTTTTAATTTTAAGTTGTACCCCCCCCTTGGCCTAATATGATAACTTGAAGTTGTTTTAAAAGGTGTTCATGAAGGGTGGACGCCTCATGGAGGGAATAATTGATATTTTATATTGTTTTAATATGCCTTGGGTTTTGGACGCCATATTAAGGGAGAATTAAATATTTTGAAAAGTAAAATATTTTAAAAAGGAGCTTTTGGTGTCCCTTTCTTGGAGGAGTTATGGAATTTGAGAAGTCACTTTCAATTCTATAAAAGAGATAGTTTGCTCCAACATTTATCATCCATTGTTAATTGCTAAAGTTATGCTGTCGAAATGACATTGTGATTATTTCTTCGAGGGATGCTTACCTCCTAGATTCCAATCAGTTTCGTGTTTGAGAGACAACACCTAATTGGTTTTTATTGCTGCTTCTCATTCAGACTAGCAGATGGAGCTCAATTGTTGAAGATTTTTGAGTTATTCTCAGTTTTGATGTTGCTGATATTGCTACAGCTGAAAGTGTTTTTTATTAACAGCTTTTTGAGCAAATTATATATCATTCTGGGTATGTTTGCAAAGTGTTTCTAGACCCAAGGCAACCCCTTCCACAAGAGATTGGAATTTATTTCCAAGTCTTTGATTTTATATTGCTAAATCGCCCTTCTTAAGAGCCGTACCATTTGGAGAGCATTGGGAATTGTGCCATAAATTAATGGATGACTTTTGAGGCTGTTTCTTCATCTTGTCATGGGCGCCTATCCTCCAAAGGTTCATTGCACGTTGTTTCATGCCATTCGGAGGGGAATATTCCAGGAGATGAGTGTGCAGTCGTGTTGAATCCTCAAGAAAGGTCGTGAGCATCAGTTTTGGGTCGGACTGGTACTAGGTGTGGTCCGTTTCTTTTAAGAACTAATGCATTAATGTTGAGAGTCATTTTCTATTGAACGGCAATGTACTTTGAGGGGTATCAATGGGAAACTAAATTCTGGGTTATCGATGTTTGTTTTAATCCAAAATCTATTGATAGCAGAACTTAGACTAGTCTTACGTGTTCAAGCTAACGTATTGATTGATCTGTCTCTAGTTTTCTTTAATTTTCAAGATTTTTTTATCAGTTCTGCAAAGTAAATTCTCTTGTGCTTCAAGGTTATGCTTAAACTTATTGACCATAAAACTCAGTGGAAGAACTGTTAGTTTACCATCAAAAAAATCGGAGTATTAGCATACAGTAAACTCATCTGGGTAGCACATTTCAATGTTACTGTATATAACAAAACCTGCCCTGCAAAATGAATCTCGAGCAAGGGCAAGATAATTACTTTATACCTATAGAGGCAGGCAAAAGCAAGAACGTGAATAGAATAGGCAAAGCCAAATGGCAATCCGAAAGCATACTAACACGTGAGTGAATTCAGGTTTTAAGTATTTGGATGGAAAAATACATGAGTTTTGACATTTAGAAGTCTAGCCAATGGGCCAACCTGGCACAACTTCACTAATATTTGTTACTCAAATCCATCAAATGCAGTGGTTGCTAGTGGGTGTGAGATGGATATCACCCAATTTCTGCACTTGCATCGATAACTAGTGCGGATGAGATGGGACATAACCCAGCTCCCTCGCATACGGTGATTACTGAAAAGGGTGAGATGATACACTAAAATACACTCAAGACCCTGAATTGGTTCCAGATAGGAAAGACAAATGACACCTGTTCCATCCAGGGGCAACTTCTCATGCCCTTTCTTCCAACATTTTTAAAGGATGACGAATGATGGAACAATGAATTAGGCTTCTTGATTAGGAACAAGGGAGAAAGCTGTTGAAAATTCTCTTATTAACAAACAAGACAAAAAAATCATAAACCAAATAGCATGTACCTGAGTTTGTTTTCTTAATTTTAGCATATTCTTATATTTTTTTGCATTTTCTTGCACTTGTGGTTAGGTACTTGCTTATGCAGAACAAATCTTAGTGGTACCAAGAAAGTCTTGTTCATAACAAAATGCTCGTGAAAATCCGAGGGTTAATTTTAAAATGTAGAAAGAAGTCAGTTTTCTGTAAGAACAGAAAAATAATAATTTGTAGTGCCCCTAACTATGATTTCCACCTATGAATTGGAAAGGATTCATTGTCACCTCCCTTGGGTTTGCACCACATGGTTCTTCCTGGATTTCATGTTTTGGGAACATTTCTATATGTTGATAGCCCAGGTATGAATTACTTGAAAAGATATGCATAGAACCAGTTAATTAAATGCATGCCAATGCATGTTTAAGGACTAGGTTGCACAGATATGTGTAATGTCAAATATACAATACATGTAGCAGATTGTTTGAAACCTTTGGATAAAATATACTGGGTGGGATATGAGACATATAATATATATAAAAAGCTGAAGGTAACAGCCAAGCAAGACTTCATTTTAGTGTATAAGAATTTCTGTATTTTTTCTTGTCTGTAAACCTTTGATTGGTTTTAGCTTGCATTCCTTAGCAGCCATATCTAGTGTAGCTCGTGACAGTATCTGTATTCAAATGCATATCTGGGCTGTATCCATAAAAGACATGGGATACAGTGTGGCCCAGCTTATTCTCAATCTTGGTGACAAGGTTGAAACAAAGTGGTACAAAATTCAACAAAATATACTTCAGGTAAGGTGAAAAGGGCTGCTTTTTCCCACAAGGTGCTTCTCATAGGCTAAGTTGGTATGCTAACTAGACTGTTGCATTAAAAATCAATTCGAACCTTATATCTAAAAGGGAAGGCACATTTGGTAACATAGCACCAAACTGAAGATTTTAAAATAAAGCCTTGAACTTCAGATAGGACATTGGCCCCAGTTATATGTACTTGCTTGGAGTCTTCTTTGAAATTATAACTGTTTTAGAATTCACATTGAAACTTCTAAGGTTAAGAGTCTTGTACATTTTTTTAATATGCATGTCAGCGTTCTCTCTGCTCAAAATCCTCTTTGATGATCCGGTAGTGACATCATAGATCCTCAAGACAGTTTGGTCGTAGTATTTTGTATAGGCTCTTGTCAACAAAGATGTGGTATTTCTCTTTGAATACAATAGTTAATTTATGGTAAGAATGGATACCTAATTTGACTTCTCAAATAGAAAAATATTTAAAGAGCAATAGAATAAACATGGATGTTGAAATTTCTATTACAAATTCTAGGTTGAATTTTTTTTAGCTTCTCTCCTGTTCTTTGCCTTACTGTTGATACTGTCATGTTTTAATTTATGTGAAATTTGCTTTGTTGAAACTTGAAACAGAGGGCTGCTGAAAAGGCTTTACTTTGCAAATTTCCATATGGAGGTAAACTTCCTGTTCATTTGAAGGGATGATGAAGATAGAATCATACGATCTTACCATGACATGTATGCAAAATTGCTTGTCTAGAAAAAGTAGGTTAACAAGTTATGCTTGTATAGAAAATGGGAATTGGATTTTCTGCCATTCACTATCACCTATACATCTCAGTGCATGAAATATTATAATAATCTGATTCAGCATAATTCAGTTTTAAAATCTTCCAAAACTCTTAAATGGTCAACATTTGAATCTTTGATCCATGATCCAAATCCACTTCTTTGCACATTGTCATTTAGGTGTTATTCTTAGGCCTGGATTCATCTATGGGACTCGTCAGGTTGGAAGCTTCAAGATTCCACTGGGGATTGTGGGTGCTCCACTTGAAACGGTATTCTTAATTTTCTTTTGTTCAGTTGATTGTGCATTTGTTGTTCAAGCTTAACTGGTGCTAAATAATTGGCCATTGTGTTTGACATTAAATAAATATTTGCAGGTCTTACGAAATGCAAAATCTGCAGCACAAATCCCTGTCATAGGATCACTGTTTTTGCCGCCTGTTAGTGCATCATCTGTTGCAAAAGTTGCTGTGCGAGCAGCGTCAGATGTTGCATTTCCTCCTGGGATAGTTGATGTATGGGGCATCAGTCGCCATGCTGATCGCTGAGCAAAATCTTTACAAAAGGAGTATTCCTATTGCTGAGTAACTGAGTTGATTCTGCTAAAATGCTAGATATAGTTGAAGTTACATGAAGCCATTGGAAAGTTCCATCTATAAGAGCAGAACTCAGCTCAAATTGTTTAGGATCAAATATAATTAATTTGTATAGCTTATACCCTCCTCTTTTCTTCTGAGAGTTGGCTTCAATCAACACAAAGCCAGTTTGATAATCCAGAGCTAGTACAACGGCAGCTTACTTCTATTTAAGATATCATCTCCTTTTTCCAATAAATTGTTTTAGTTATTTCTAAAAGCCAATGAAATTATTCAATTTTTTGCCATACAGATGGAATATCTTGTCTTCATCCATTTGAAGAAAACAGGGGATTTGTTTTCCTATTAATTGTTATACAATCTTCAAGCAAGGTGTAAAATATATAATCTCTAATGGTATTATGTAAAGACCCAATTAATTTTAACCGAAATACCACTATATATATTTTTTTTTTCAAGTATTCATTCACAAGTATACTCGGGAACTTCTATCCATACGGGACAGATATATCATCTGTTCATACGGAACAAGAATTCACTTCATCTATTCATATGGAATAGGAATACATCTATTCATATAATCGGAATAGGCATCCACCTAAACGAGGCAGGCATCTATCATGTGATAGGTATGTGCTCTGGCCAGAGTCTTGGACTCATCGGAATCATCCGGATCCTGAGTCGCCTCCCTGATGACCACACTTTCTACTAAAAGTGTACCGAGGTCGTCGTCCTCAGGGGTATGTAAAATTGTAACTCTAAACTTGAAACCCGCCTCGGAATTTGGCCTAAGGGCCTCGGGGAATCAAGCAATCCATACGGGATTCTTCCGAGTATAGTTGCATGTATTTTGGTTGATTATTTCTTATAACTAGTTATGTGATCTCTCCAACCCTAAACCCCATTCCCGAACGCCTGAGTACTGGGGGCATCCTTCGCTTCCTAGACTGCCTACATACCCTGCTTCCAAATGGGATCAAGGCGTAAAATATGTAGTTCTGTTTTCTAGGCTATGTTTATGTGAACTGTTATAAAGCGGGTACGCAACCCTTTCTAGGGTTTTTATTTCCCCTAGACAGTTCCTCTGCGGCTGCTACCCACGATGGTAAGCATGGATAATAAACGATCACCTTGACCATTCATTGTTTACCTATTAACATTCATCTAACCTTACTCCCTAATGAAGTTCGTCTCCCTTGACCCGTTTAAATGATTCCCTAATGATTTATCCACATGATTTTATCTTTGAGTTAGAATTACATTTGCACCACTGAAAATTCCTAAGTTACAATTTTCTAGGTTGTCACTAGCGAATTTGATTCATTTTTGTTTTATCTTTTTAGATTATCGATCCAAAGGGGATTTCCCTTCCTTTGGATTTTAAACAACCCATGTTCCTTATTTCTCCCCGGCGATTTATAGGGACGATGCCACAGACGCCGTTATTGCAGCTATGTTAGGCTATAGATGCAGTAGCTCAAGCGCGACGGCTTTACCCGTAAACGTGAGCCAGAGGCATCGTTAATACCGAACGCTGCTAGTTTTGTTTTTCCTTCTTTGATTAGTTTCCAAATCTATATCTAACATACTTAATATTGATTAGGAAAAGAAGTTCATAAGACACGGTAACTATTAACAATATTCACAAAAGGAAACCCATGATGATTTAATAAATCAACAAGCACTGGTCAAGAATTTATAATAAGTTCTAATCTTAGTAACTTAAATTATTTAACCATTTATCACTCATAAAAGAAATTCCCATGCAACGTAATTAAGTGAGTACTTAAATTAAAGACATGTATTATTTTTGAGAAATTTCATAACATATACTACTTTCGTTATCAAAAGTATACAAGAAATCACTTTTACCTAGAGTTAAAATATCTTCAAGAATCATTTCAAGGATTAGAGTCCTATTATTCCACTTATATTTCTATCTTCTAGATGGTTTATTTAGCATTAGGATGTGAAAATTCCAATGACTATATTATGGAATGTAATAAGGTAATTATTCAACACTAACTAGGGTAATGGAGTACTTATGTTGTCTATTTCTTATAGAAGAACTACCTTTGTGTAGAAGGGTTTCATTGTTCTTTGTATTTAAATTGAAGGTCCTAGACCAACTAGAATAAAGGAGAACTTGAATGCTTCAATATATCAAGATAATTTTATCAATGTTAATACGTGGTTTTAGGCTAACAATATCTTTAATTTGATTATATTGCAAATTTCTAACCATACTAGAAATAATTTACAAATGCCAAGTGTTTGGTAAGACTCCCTAAACGGATTAGATCGTATAAGGAAATATGTATATATATAAATACCAAATCAACATTCAATTATTATGAAATAAAAATTAAGGATGGTTATTAATATCTTAGATCGATGCCCATTTATATACACCAATTCAAATTTCAGTAAGAAAAGCAACAAGGTCCGTTCATTCATCTAACATGTTAGAGTAACCATATTTACATGGCCTTATCTTTCGGTACATAGACCTTGAATATCACTTAACCCAATATATTTAAATTTTACCCTCATTTATGAAATGGCATTAAACAAAAGATTGTAACCAAATACATATATATATCTCCTAAAGAAAGTGATTGAGGTAATAGAGATAATTGGAACCATAAAGGCATGTCTTACACCAAATTTTCAAAAAGAGAAGGTATGCATGATTGATAAATATATATAATATTAAATTTTAAGTATGTCGAACCCTACTCTATCACCATGGGTCGGATATCAAACAATATAAGGTAGCATATTCTAGATTGAAATACATATTTAAATGGAGGATGAACCACATGATAGAAAAGTCATATTTGAGGGCAGTAAATGGTAATGGAAGACACCACTGGAATAAAGGAAATTTGCCTTACAAAAACATTGAATGCTTAAATTGCAGCAAATTCTCCCATATCACTCAAAAATGACAAATCAGGATTGCAAAACCACAGACATTCATCGAAGGAAAAGTTAGGTAGCAACAGAAAAATCCCAATGGACAATCTTTAAGATCAAATCCAAATTTCCTACAACATTTACTGAGGAGCGAAATTCCTGGGTAATTAGAAAACAGTCTTTGGCAAAAGCAGATGATGAGCCTTCTAGGAAGAATTTAACTACAAAACTACAAAGAGGCTACCTTTTAAGCCAACAATATAGCAAAATGTTGAGAAAGACTACAACCCTACCAACTGTTGTTTCCAAAATCGAAAATTTCTTCTTCAAAGAGATCTTCAAATTCCATATCCAAGAAAGAGCCCAGAAAATTGAAAAGTATTATCAACTAAAACTTCTTTACAAAATATCAACAGACATGAGCACATCCAAACAACGCATAAGAATATGATTATGAATTTGCCTAAGATCAAAACTGCGTACTTGGACTTTAACCTACTTGTGTGCGCTGATTCTTGGAAGAGATCTAAGTGATCAATGCGCCCAGGTTGGCTCTCCTTCCTGAAGTCTGAAATCAAGCATCTCTCTGGAGTCTCCCACAGAACGTTCTCTTGCTCCCCCCAAAACAGAAGTTCATTCCCTTGTTTTATAGATACAACGCATTAAATTCATTGTCAACTGTAGAATGTGAGTTAGACCTGCAATTTATTGTGGCAGTTGATTCACAACCCACGTGAATGATACAAAGTCAGCGAATTCGGCAGTGAATTCGGCGTTGGGCGGCTGAAGACAGCAGAATGTGACCTACCAGTAGGTCTGTGCTGACTAAAACTTTAATTTGCTTATCTGGATTTGATTCACTGTGCAGTTTTCTATTGAAAACGTGGTCAAAATGTCATTTTCTAATTCATGCATGACGTCTTAACTCCATAGTTGTCCACTGAATTTGGTCGACATTCAATTCTGCTCTCAAGTTTTCAATCAAAAATTAATGACAGGCAAGATTTTCAAGCATATGAGTATTAGATTTTTAGTCTGGATTTAACATGTGTTCCTGCATTAAAGTCTATCAAAATTGTGCAGTAAAAGTTAGGGAGGAGGAGTCGTGACATCCTCCCTCCCTTATTTGTGCATCGTCTCGATGCATATATTCAATAAGTTTTATATAGTAAAGAGATAGTACTTTGAAACAAAAAAGAAATATAGTATCTAAATAGTGCTTAAAACAAGAAGGGAAATGATTGTTGTAAATCAATTGTATCTTCCCAAGTAGCATTGTCTTCATCATATTGATCCCACTGTACTTTGCTTTGATCAACCATCCTGTTGCGCAATTGGTACTGGCGCCTCTCCAAGATTCGATATGGCTCTATTGTTATTTTCCCGAGCTCTTGGACCTGTAATGCATTCCAATTCAAAACATGTTTCTCATTAGGTACATACTTCTTAAGAAGAGATATATGGAAAACATCATGGATACGACTCAGCTGGGGAGGTAGGGCCAATTTGTAGGCAACCGGGTTTATCTTTTCTATAATTTCAAAGGGTCCCACATAACGTGGTGCCAACTTTGCCTTCTTACCAAAACTTATAGAGCTTTTATATGGCCTGACCCTTAAGAAAACTTTTTCACCTACTGCGAATTCCCTTTGTGTTCTTTTCCTATCCGCATAACTCTTTTGTCTGTCTGTTGCTTCCCTTAACCTCTGTCTAATTGACCTGATTTGATTTTCCATTTCCTTCAACATATCTGGTCCAATTACCACTCTATCCTCAAGATTATCCCAACTCAAAGGTGTGCGACAAGTTCTTCCATATAGAGCTTCAAATGGAGCCATCCCTAGGGAGACTTGAAAAGAGTTATTGTATGCAAACTCTACTAGTGGAAGATATTCTTCCCACTTAGATTGTTGGTCCATACAGTACATACGTAGAAGGTCTTCCACAATTTGATTTGTCCTTTCAGTTTGGCCATCTGTTTCAGGGTGATATGCTGTACTGAAATTTAATTGTGTCCCCAAAGCTGATTGAAGAGTTGTCCAAAACCTTGAAGTGAATCTAGCATCCCTATCAGATATGATCTTTTCTGGAATTCCATGTAATCTAAAAATTTCCTTCACAAAACGTTTAGCCAAAGTTGGAGCATCATCTGTTATATTTCCTGCTATGAAGTGAGCAACCTTGGTAAGTTTGTCAATTACCACCATTATTGTGTTATGCCTATAAGGTGTTGTAGGCAATCCTTGAATAAAATCCATACTAATAACCTGCCACTTATGATGTGGTATATCATGGGGGTATAATAATCCTGCAGGATGGCTATGCTCTGCCTTCACCCTCTGACATTCAAGACATTTAGCTACATAGAGTACTATGTCATTCTTCATTCCTTGCCAAAAATATAGTTTCTTAAGGTCTGAATAGAGTTTGTTTGCCCCAGGGTGTCCTAAATAAGGGGTATTGTGGGCTTCACTTAAAACCAATTCTCTTAACTCTTTACAGTTTGGAACATATATCCTATTGTTGTATCGAAGCATCTTGTCACCATCTAGATTATACCCCTTTATACTAGGATTAGCTGGATCATTTTCTAAGGTCGATTTGACCTGTTTATACCATGAATCTTCTTTTTGTTCATTTAGAACTTTTTCTCTAAAAGTGGTTTTGAATATTACCATATTCATCAAGTGCCTCCTTCTGCTTAGTGCATCTGCAACCCTATTTTCTTTTCCCTTAATATATTCTATCTCAAAATCGTATTCGCTCAGAAATTCTAACCATCTTCTTTGTCTAGCATTCAAGTGAGGTTGCGTGAAGATGTACTTGAGTCCTTGATGGTCAGTTTTTAACTCAAATGGCTTTCCTAAGAGAAAATGTCTCCATTTCTGAAGAGCATGTACAATTGCTGCAAGTTCCAAATCGTGAGGTGCATAGTTTACTTCATGATTTTTCAATTTCCTTGATTCATATGCTACCACACCTTCATCTTGAATGAGTACCCCACCTAGACCTTCAATGGAAGCATCTGTCACAACTATGAAGTGTCCATTTGGTTCTGGAACCTTTAAGATAGGTGCAGTGGTTAATTTTTCCTTCAAATTTTGAAATGTATTATCACACTGTTCAGTCCACAAGAATTTCTTACCCTTTGTAATGAAGTGATTGGATTTGCAATTTTTGAGAATCCTTCTATGAATCTCCTATAATATCCTGCAAGTCCCATAAAACTTCTTACCTCAGACACATTTTTTGGAATTGGCCATTCCTCTATGGCTTTTATCTTATCCGGGTCTACTGCGATACCATCTTCTGAAATGATGTGACCTAAGTAATGTATTTTCTTTTTAAAGAATGCACATTTTGATAGTTTCCCATATAGCCTATGTTCTCTCAACCTTTGCAAAATTAACTGAAGATGTGCTAGGTGTTCCTCCTCATTTTTGGAATAAATCAAGATATCATCTAAGAAGACCAAGACAAATTTATCCAAGTAATCATGGAACACACTATTCATCAAGTTCATAAAGGCAGCTGGAGCATTAGTCACACCAAAAGGTACAACTGTAAACTCATAATGCCCATACCTTGTTCTGAAGGCTGTTTTCGGGATATCTTCTTCCTTTATCCTGAGTTGATGGTACCCTGATCGAAGATCTATCTTAGAAAACACAGTTGCTCCTTTCATTTGTTCAAAGAGATCCTCTATGCGTGGTAAAGGGTACCTATTCTTTATGGTGACTTTGTTAAGCATTCTATAATCAATACATAGTCTTAAGGTTCCATCTTTCTTTTTAATGAACAAAACCGGTGCTCCCCAAGGGGATACACTTGGTCTTATGAGACCTTTCCCAAGCAATTCTTCCAATTGCATCTTGAGTTCTACCAGCTCGGCCGTGTTCATTCGATAGGGTGCCTTAGACACTGGTTCAGCTCCTGGAACTATATCAATGGAGAAGTCAAATTTTCTTTTTGGGGGTAGCCCTGGTAGTTCTTCTGGAAACACATCACTAAAATCTTGAAGGTAAGGAGAATTTTGGAGCGTTGGAGCATCACCTTCTTCCTTTTCATCCATGGTAACCATGTATACTAGAGCCCCCTTTCTCTTTTCTCTTTTCATTTGCATAGCTGATATGATTTCCATACTTATAGGTCTATGTTTCCCTTGAATCACAACCCTTTTCCCTATATCATCTAAACATTCTACCCATTTGTTGTAACAGTCTACATTTGCTTGGTGGTTTGTTAGCCAACTCATTCCAATGATCACATCATATGATCCTAAAGGTGCCACATAAAGGTCTACCTTTGTATTAAAGTTAGGAAATTGTATTTCTGCATCGGATAGACACTGGGTCACCTCTTTAACTGCCTTATCCCCATACTGGACTGTCCATGATGATTCCATATGATTAACTTTAAATACATTTTTCCTTACAAATTCAGGTGAAATAAAACATTCAGATGATCCAGTATCTATTAGAATTGAGACTAGTTTCCCAAAGAGTGTACCTGTAGTCTCTATAGGCACATTTTGGAATCGAGTGCGTCGATTTCTTACTGCTGCATGAATACTTTGTGTAGGTCCCCTCTGAGGTTGATTTGCTTTCATCTGACTTTGCATCCTTGTTCATTCTCTAGCAAAGTGATTCCCTCCACACATGAAACATCCACCTGGTGGTCCTCGTTGCATTGGATTTTTAGGCTGGTTATTGTTTGCTTCATTGAGCCTTGGTTGATTTGTTGGCCCGTTATAGTTTCTTGGTTCATTTTTGTTGAAGTTGTTTTTGTAAGAATTATTCCCATTGTACCTTTGATTATGGTTTGGAGGTGGTCTTCTTTCTGATGAATTGTTCCTTAGGTTCTTGTTGAAGTTTTGATTCCTTCTGAATTCTTGTTTCCTCTTGAAATTATTACTCCTAAAAGATTGTCTTGCTGAAGTTAAAGCTTGTAACTTCCTCTCTTGCTTTAAGGATTTCTCTAACACTTCATTCATACCTTCCGGTCCATGCATGTCAACCTCTGCTCCTATGTTGGTATTTAATCCCAAAATGAATTTCCTAGTTTGGCTCTTTTCATCTTGTTGATATATTGGCACATATTTTAGCAGTTTGGCAAACCTATCCCAATATTGTTGAACTGTCAGAGGTCCTTGTCGAAGGTTGTGAAACTCAGTCATCTTCTCATCGAAAAACAATTGTGGTAGCCACCTTTTACGAAAATGCTCAACAAATTGTTCCCATGTTATATCCTCCTTGGTGTACTTATTTTGTTCCTTCACATTAGTCCACCAGCTAGCTGCTTCACCAACAAGTTGATAGGATCCCCATAAGGCCTTAGTAGTTTCGCTGAAATCTCTTAACTCAAAATACTTTTCCATTTCGTTAAGCCAATTTTCTGCCCCTTCTCCTAGTTGTTTCCCATCAAATTTCGGAGGGGTGATTTTCTTAAAGTCCTTAGTCAATTCTAGAATAGGATTTTCTCTCCTAGGTGCAATAACATCCCTTATGTTCTGCTCTGGATTATCTCCTTCAGGAGGGTTTTCAATTTGAGGTTCAACTATATTTTCAATATTATCTTGTCTTGTTTGAAGTTCGTGTACCGTTTGCTCCAAAGAGTTGATTTTATCTCTTTGTTCAGTTAACAGTTCTATTATTGCTTCAATCCCATTATGTGGTTCATCATCTTTGTTCCCCTTTGGTCTCTGACCGACACCAGCTCGAGTTGCCCTTCCCCTTGGCATTTAGAATTCCTGTTTAATTATTCTCATGTTAGTATGATTCCAATGTTCGAGAAAGGATGTTTCTTTCATATAACTTTTAAAATACATATTTCAAATGCGCGAGTCGTAGTAAGCTCATGGCCTAGTTTTGAACCTGGCTCTGATACGACATGTAAAGACCCAATTAATTTTAACCAAAATACCACTATATGTTTTATTTTTTTTCAAGTATTCATTCACAAGTATACTCGGGAACTTCTATCCATACGGGACAGATATATCATCTGTTCATACGGAACAAGAATTCACTTCATCTATTCATATGGAATAGGATTACATCTATTCATATAATCGGAATAGGCATCCACCTAAACGAGGCAGGCATCTATCATGTGATAGGTATGTGCTCTGGCCAGAGTCTTGGACTCATCGGAATCATCCGGATCCTGAGTCGCCTCCCTGATGACCACACTTTCTACTAAAAGTGTACCAAGGTCGTCGTCCTCAGGGGTATGTAAAATTGTAACTCTAAACTTGAAACCCGCCTTAGAATTTGGCCTAAGGTCCTCGGGGAATCAAGCAATCCATACGGGATTCTTTCGAGTATAGTTGCATGTATTTTGGTTGATTATTTCTTATAACTAGTTATGTGATCTCTCCAACCCTAAACCCCATTCCCGAACGCCTGAGTACTGGGGGCATCTTTCGCTTCCCAGACTGCCTACATACCCTGCTTCCAAACGGGATCAAGGCGTAAAATATGTAGTTATGTTTTCTAGGCTATGTTTATGTGAATTGTTATAAAGCAGGTACACAACCCTTTCTAGGGTTTTTATTTCCCCTAGACAGTTCCTCTGCGGCTGCTACCCATGATGGTAAGCATGGATAATAAACGATCGCCTTGACCATTCATTGTTTACCTATTAACATTCATCTAACCTTACTCCCTAATGAAGTTCGTCTCCCTTGACCCGTTTAAATGATTCCCTAATGATTTATCCACATGATTTTATCTTTGAGTTAGAATTACATTTGCACCACTCAAAATTCCTAAGTTACAATTTTCTAGGTTGTCACTAGCGGATTTGATTCATTTTTGTTTTATCTTTTTAGATTATCGATCCAAAGGGGATTTCCCTCCCTTTGGATTTTAAGCAACCCATGTTCCTTATTTCTCCCCGGCGATTTATAGGGACGATGCCACAGATGCCGTTATTGCAGCTATGTTAGGCTATAGATGCAGTAGCTCAAGCGCGACGGCTTTACCCGTAAACGTGAGCCAGAGGCATCGTTAATACCAAAAGCTGCTAGTTTTGTTTTTCCTTCTTTGATTAGTTTCCAAATCTATATCTAACATACTTAATATTGATTAGGAAAAGAAGTTCATAAGACACGGTAACTATTAACAATATTCACAAAAGGAAACCCATGATGATTTAATAAATCAACAAGCATTGGTCAAGAATTTATAATAAGTTCTAATCTTAGTAACTTAAATTATTTAACCATTTATCACTCATAAAAGAAATTCCCATGCAACGTAATTAAGTGAGTACTTAAATTAAAGACATGTATTATTTTTGAGAAATTTCATAACATATACTACTTTCGTTATCAAAAGTATACAAGAAATCACTTTTACCTAGAGTTAAAATATCTTCAAGAATCATTTCAAGGATTAGAGTCCTATTATTCCACTTATATTTCTATCTTCTAGATGGTTTATTTAGCATTAGGATGTGAAAATTCCAATGACTATATTATGGAATGTAATAAGGTAATTATTCAACACTAACTAGGGTAATGGAGTACTTATGTTGTCTATTTCTTATAGAAGAACAACCTTTGTGTAGAAGGGTTTCATTGTTCTTTGTATTTAAATTGAAGGTCCTAGACCAACTAGAATAAAGGAGAACTTGAATGCTTCAATATATCAAGATAATTTTATCAATGTTAATACGTGGTTTTAGGCTAACAATATCTTTAATTTGATTATATTGCAAATTTCTAACCATACTAGAAATAATTTACAAATGCCAAGTGTTTGGTAAGACTCCCTAAACGGATTAGATCGTATAAGGAAATATGTATATATATAAATACCAAATCAACATTCAATTATTATGAAATAAAAATTAAGGATGGTTATTAATATCTTAGATCGATGCCCATTTATATACACCAATTCAAATTTCAGTAAGAAAAGCAACAAGGTCTGTTCATTCATCTAACATGTTAGAGTAACCATATTTACATGGCCTTATCTTTCGGTACATAGACCTTGAATATCACTTAACCCAATATATTTAAATTTTACCCTCATTTATGAAATGGCATTAAACAAAAGATTGTAACCAAATACATATATATATCTCCTAAAGAAAGTGATTGAGGTAATAGAGATAATTGGAACCATAAAGGCATGTCTTACACCAAATTTTCAAAAAGAGAAGGTATGCATGATTGATAAATATATATAATATTAAATTTTAAGTATGTCGAACCCTACTCTATCACCATGGGTCGGATATCAAACAATATAAGGTAGCATATTCTAGATTGAAATACATATTTAAATGGAGGATGAACCACATGATAGAAAAGTCATATTTGAGGGCAGTAAATGGTAATGGAAGACACCACTGGAATAAAGGAAATTTGCCTTACAAAAACATTGAATGCTTAAATTGCAGCAAATTCTCCCATATCACTCAAAAATGACAAATCAGGATTGCAAAACCACAGACATTCATCGAAGGAAAAGTTAGGTAGCAACAGAAAAATCCCAATGGACAATCTTTAAGATCAAATCCAAATTTCCTACAACATTTACTGAGGAGCGAAATTCCTGGGTAATTAGAAAACAGTCTTTGGCAAAAGCAGATGATGAGCCTTCTAGGAAGAATTTAACTACAAAACTACAAAGAGGCTACCTTTTAAGCCAACAATATAGCAAAATGTTGAGAAAGACTACAACCCTACCAACTGTTGTTTCCAAAATCGAAAATTTCTTCTTCAAAGAGATCTTCAAATTCCATATCCAAGAAAGAGCCCAGAAAATTGAAAGTGTTATCAACTAAAACTTCTTTACAAAATATCAACAGACATGAGCACATCCAAACAACGCATAAGAATATGATTATGAATTTGCCTAAGATCAAAACTGCGTACTTGGACTTTAACCTACTTGTGTGTGCTGATTCTTGGAAGAGATCTAAGTGATCAATGCGCCTAGGTTGGCTCTCCTTCCTGAAGTCTAAAATCAAGCATCTCTCTGGAGTCTCCCACAGAACGTTCTCTTGCTCCCCCCAAAACAGAAGTTCATTCCCTTGTTTTATAGATATAACGCATTAAATTCATTGTCAACTGTAGAATGTGAGTTAGACCTGCAATTTATTGTGGCAGTTGATTCACAACCCACGTGAATGATACAAAGTCAGCGAATTCGGCAGTGAATTCGGCGTTGGGCGGCTGAAGACAGCAGAATGTGACCTACCAGTAGGTCTGTGCTGACTAAAACTTTAATTTGCTTATCTGGATTTGATTCACTATGCAGTTTTCTATTGAAAATGTGGTCAAAATGTCATTTTCTAATTCATGCATGACGTCTTAACTCCATAGTTGTCCACTGAATTTGGTCGACATTCAATTCTGCTCTCAAGTTTTCAATCAAAAATTAATGACAGGCAAGATTTTCAAGCATATGAGTATTAGATTTTTAGTCTGGATTTAACATGTGTTCCTGCATTAAAGTCTATCAAAATTGTGCAGTAAAAGTTAGGGAGGAGGAGTCGTGACATATTAGAGAATCTATAATTGGTTTTATTTCCGAAATTGAATGCTATCATTAATGAACAGTCTAAAATGATTATTTGAAATTTCAATTATTGTTTTAAATGAGTAGAATAGAATTATACTAATTACGAGGCTTAGCTCTTAAAAGTGTAGACTATTAGATCCTTTGAGGTTCCAGAGAAAAAATTAGGCCAGACCAATTTTGGGCCATTGTGTGCTGATAGGATGTGTGAGTATTCTTCCTCTTTGGAATTGGAGGATAATCTGGTTAATATGTTAATGCCATTCAAACTATAATAAGTAAATTGCCTCTATCTTTTGTGAAGCCTTCAAAACTATTAGAAAAGGAAAACTGGGTAAAGCTATTAGTAGTGAGAAATTCTTGATATCTATTCAAAATACAATTTGTAGAGTTTTATTCATTAATACTTGAGATTTTTGGTGCAAATCCAATTATCCATTGTTCATAAACTTGGCGGCATCCTATATTTCTACATGTCTTTGTTATAATTCCTTAAGGCTCTGGAGAGTGGACTATGGAGGGTTATTATATCCCAAATGGTATGAACGTCGGGGTTCAACTAGAATAAATTCACACAAGTTAATTGACATTACTCAAAATTCTTATGGATATGAATTACAAAAGTATGGGTTGACCAGTTGAAAGTGTCAGCTTCACAGCTGTGATCAATATGTCAGAATTTGGCGCGTGCCCAAACTTGGGGATAGTATGAGAACCTTCTCTTTGATGGACTTATTCCAATATCCAATTTGGTAGATAACTTTGCTACTCCTATTTTAAATTTTTGAGTTGAAATATTTGATGAGAACAAATTGTAAATGATACATTAAGTGTTTTCTTCTTCCAATTTATACTCCCTACCAGACATCTAGGGAATCATTTGGGAGAATTTTCTTAAGCCAAACAAAAGAAAATGTTGCAAATTCTTGCTTTCTTAAAATGGGAGAATTTTCACAAATTGTAGCATATCCCTTGCTCTACTCCAATGAATTTTCAATGTTTTAACCACAATTGAAAAATTCAGGATGCCATCACATAGCAATAATTTTTTCCTCTTTAATACGAAGATATAATGCACATTTGAAATTAACACTATTCCAAACTTCCATTGCATTACGTTGTGATATAGCAATAATTCATCTTTCTCATTTCATTCAATGAAATGTTACAATATTTTCAAAGAAATGATTTCACAATCTATATACAAAATACATTTTCCATCTTTCAAAGAAATAGATACAAGATACATACTTAGCTCATTTGAGCTCCGTTGGCACTAGAAATACAAATGATCTAGGCTTGCCGACTAGGAGGAGAAGCATTACTCAAGTGCTTTTTTGCCATCCACAGACTAATTGTGGTCCCCTGCACATCTACCACATATGGTAAGATGGCCTACCCTTTGATGAAAAGTTTGGTCTGGAAACCTCAAAATAATGGCCAACCCTGAGTTGGTGTTGTGTTCTGCATAGCTAGAGCTTTACCATACTACACATCTATGTTCTACGTGTATGACAATCTCGAACTAGCATAGAAAAAGGTAACACAATGAATTGATAGTGTAACTAGTGGTGAATTACACCACTTTGGCCAAAGTAATCATCACCCAGTACTTCGAGTGGACGTCACATGCTCACCCACCATTCTAGCTCGATTTGTTAAGATCAATCATATTTTATGCATTGGCAATTCCCTCCATTGGATAATCTTTGACCCCAGGAACAACCTATATACACTAAGTTCACTAAGACTCCTCTAATAGATTTTAATAGGTTTCCATAATCTACCAATTCAAAACTAGCTTTAGCTATATAGATTCCACTCTATTGAAGTACTCAATACTATATGTAATCTATTTCCTTTGTTAGGTTATACTAACCCCAAGATTAACCTATGAACTCCCCATGCTTCTAACTTACGAATATCTTCGTAACAAATAACTTCATAATCTAAAGTATAGCTACATAAGCTTCATTTTAACATAGAATAAATACTCATAAATAAATGACTCCAATCAAGAATATATCACATCAATAAATGATTCAAAAGTATATCCTTGTCAATAATGACCTTAGTTCAAAGGTATGGCCTCAACAGCAAATGGCCTCAATCAAAAGAATAATCATATCAATTAATGACTCAAACAAAAGTATAGTCTCAACAATAAAGGACTCTTAACTCAAGAATACAATTTCATCAATAAAAAGACTATTCAAAAAGTTGAATCACGTCAAGAAAATGACTTCATGTCAAGAGTATATAACAACCAACTTAGTCGGGTAATCCCACCTATGGCTACAATCAAATAGTAATTCACAAATTCAAGTGATCAACTTAATCACATAGGTTAACCTAATCCTTAGTTTACTCTAATCCCAAGATAAAATCAATGATCAGTCCAATCATGTAGGTTAATCTCAACCTAAGTGCTTCAAACAAGGATCAAATAAACAACCCAATCAAATAGGTTATTCTCAACCTAGGGTTTCATTCAATATTCAAGTAAAGCAACAATCAAATGACCATTCTATAATAGACTATCCACATGGTTCGCATGAAGTCACATCCTATCAATGACAACCCATCTTCCATACCATTATTATTGTTGTTGCTAGCCTTATTGTTCCCAAGGTTTTCCTAGCATTATAAGCTAACAAAGCCAAGTCATGTCAAGGCATCGTTATGTTCTACGTTTCACATTTTACTCTTCATACATATAGTACAAACTATCTACATAAAGTCTAAATAGAAACACATCATATAAATCCCATACATGGTATATAAAAGCATCAACCTAATAGATATGTTCCATCAAAGCAAGTAATATCCAAGAACATTCAAAGATCATAGAAACATTCCAAAGTCAAACAAAGCATAGGGAGTAAGATACAACATGCCTGTAAGTATAAGCTCCAATTGATCTAGCTAGTTTCCTATCCTAGCCTTCACAAAATAGCTTGCAACTTGGCAACAAAACAATTCTACTCTTCCCAAATTCCCTCACAAATTCTCATTGATTCTCTCGCAAATTCACTCTTTAACTCTCCCTCACAAAACTTAGAAAAACAGAGTATCTCTTAGAAAATAACAACAAAGTGCAGATATGCACCCCCTTTGAGGTAAAGAATGCCTCTGTATATACACAAAAATCAGCTTCCAAAGTCTAGAAACATGGTGGATGGATCGACACTTCTCAACTTGCATGGTTTGACTCAGCTTGGCAAACAAAAGGTAGCAGATTTTAAAACACAATACTCAACAAAATAGAACAACAGGTCGTCCCATTCAAAGACAACAAGAATGCATTTCAGATATGCAAGGTAAAAGATTAAACAAGCCGACTCAATTCATGCTAGCATTTACTTGACTTGTTCTCCTATTTACTTTGGTTTCCATTGTTGGATAGAGCTTTCCAATAAACTTCTAATGAAATGGATATTTTCATAATTTTGCGCCACATATACCTCTTACATGCTTTTGGTGTTTTTGCAAATGATGACCGAGTCAAAGCTTTTAAATGTTTTGCAAACAACTTTCAATATTTATTGACAAAGTCTAACATATTTCCACACGCCTTCCTTTATATACTGCATTCTATTTGCAAGCAAGATAAATCATTATAAATGTTAATAGTGCTGCATATATGCATGCTATATTGCTGCACCACTCATTGAAATGCACTATATACTATGATTTACATAGTGTGCGCTTGGTTTACAATAATATCAGTGCTTTATTTATATTTATATAAACAACACTTTATCAATCATTAGAATATATTAACAATAACAATTATATATATATATATATCAACTCAAACAATAATAAATATACATCATTCGATATCTGAATGCATAGGCATATATCCATTTACAATTCAAATTAATTTCACACATGTTTATATATATTACTGTGTTACTAGGTTCGCCTCAGGAAGCAGCTGCTACCGGTTTAGTTCGGATCTTGGGTTGGTTCGCCTGTGGGTTCAACCAAGATACTGCTTTTTTGGGTTTGGTTCACTCAAGAAGAACCAAGACGAACTCGGGTAGAATCCAAATCGAACCAAAGCAAACCAAGACCGAACCCAAGTGCCTAGGTATCAAAAAAGTGTTTTTTTTGCATTTTTTTAATGTTTTATGGGGTTTGACTTTGACCCATGCCCAAGGAAACCCTGAAAGTGACCTCTAAATCACTTTAAACACCTCAACTACCTCATTCTTATTCAATTGTTTTGCAAGCAAGCATTTTCATTCCAAGAGGTTGAGCTTTCATTTTTGCTTGTTGGATTAACAAAAGGAGTTGAAGATTAATCATTGAAGCTTCTACAAACAATTGCATTGCCTTTCCTACACATTTGCAAGTGTTCATTAGTTGCCACAAATATTGAAGAATATTTTTGCAAAGAGGTAAGCTTTTCTATTTTTTTTAAAGTTTTTTCATCCATTTTTTGTTTTACAAATGTGAAACTTTTTTTTGTTTAATTTTATGATTTATTTATGTTTTTCCATTCTTAGATATGAATGTATGAAAGATTCAAAAGAGATGGGTTTTATAAATCAATATTTTGTTTTCAACTTTCAACTTTTTTGTTTTTGTTTTGAAATTTTGAATGTGTTGTTTGCAAAAAAATTTGCCATAGGAATCAGAATGTCAATTGGTTCTACCTCCGGCCCTGCAACTAAATCAAAGTTCAAAACAAATCCAAATTCCCCTCTATGGAAGTATGTTGAAATGATACAACCAGTTCTAGGTGGTGGTGGTTACATTTGGAAATGCAATGGATGTGATGTTCAATATTCTAGTTCATATTTTAGGGTGAAAGCACAATTGTGTAAAGCACATTTGTGTAACATACATGGAAAAGGCACCAAGCCTTGCCTTGGAAAAGATAATGCACCTATTCCACCTTATATAGTCACAAAATACATTATGGAGCAAGAAGTAGCAGATGCATGGGAAGCCCAAAAAGGAAATCACCCTTTATTAAAAGAAAATTCAAAGGGAATGCAACCCCCATCTAATCCCAATATTGTGGTAGAAGACCACCCATTTGTGGCCACTCCGGATTCTCAAGCTCAAAGTGTACAACATATTGTAAACAAAAGAACAAAGGGGCCTTTGGAACTTGCATTTCAAAATGAGAGTAGAGCCATTGCCGACCAAAATGTAGCAAGACACATATATGCAAATGGAATAGCTTTTAATGTTGTTCGTTCTCCATATTGGAAAGAGATGTTGAGAACAGTTAATGAAGCTCCAAAAGGGTACAAGGGCCCAAGTTATGAGAAGGTGCGCGACACCTTATTGGAAAAAGGAGATCACATTGGTTGAAGATTCATTGAAGCCCATAAGGGATTCCTGGGTTGAGATAGGTGTGTCCATTGTTTCAAATGGTTGGAAGGACTAAAAAAATCAACCTTTGATCAATGTCATAGCGGTGTCCCTTAAAGGGGAATTTTTTTGGAAAGCCATGGATTGTGAGGGGCAAGTAAAAGATGGACAACTTATTGCTAATATTTTCACTGTGGCCATTGAGGAAGTGGGACCCCACAACGTTGTTCAAGTTGTAACAAACAATGCCAATAATTTTAGAGCTGTAGAGTTGTTGGTTGAGGAATGATATTCACATATCTTTTGGGCACCTTGTGTGGTCCATTCACTCAATCTTATGCTGCAAAATATTGGGGATAAAATTGCATGGATCAAAGAATTGTATGCAGAGGCTAAGGACATTCAGATGTTAATCACCAACCACCACTTGTCTCAAGGGATCTTTAGATCATTTTCAAAATTGGAGCTATTGAAGGTAAGTGAAGTAATATTTACATTTTCATAATTTGATTGTGTATTCTAATTCTTCTTTAAAGTTTATTTTTAAATTTTAATTATTATTTTAAATTTGCAATAGGTTGCAGAGACCTGCTTTGCCTCTAACACAATCATCTTGAGATGACTTGTGAAAGTAAGAGAGGCACTTTCTAGAATGGTGATTAGCAAAAATTGGTCTATATGCAAGCAAAGCAACAATGAAAGGGCAACACAAATTAAGAACATGATATTAGATGACTCATGGTGGGATCGTGTGGAGTATCTCCTTAGTTTCACCAAGCACATTTTGGGCATGATTTGCTATATTGACATTGACAAGCCATGCATTGGAGAGATATATGATGGTATAGACTCAATGCTTAAGAAGATCAAGTGCACCATAAATGCAAAAGAGCAAGACCCTTAAGAGACTTTCTTTAAAAAGGTGCAAACAATTGTTGAAGAAAGATGGAACAAAATGACAACTTTATTACACCTTCTTGCCTTTGCATTGGCTCCAAAATACTATAGTAGTCAGATTATTTCAGTGTTAGGAAGGCTTCCTCCATATAGAGATTTTGAAGTGGCTGAAGGGTACAAGGCGACACTCATGAGATTCTTCCCTGATTTTGAATTATGAGGTGTAGTCATGAATGAATTCATTGATTTTGTGCACTTAAATAGTCTAGGCATTGATGCTCTTCATGATAGGTTCTTAAAGGATGCTCATAGTTGGTACTTCCATGGACAATAATTCGAACATTTGCAGCCCCTTGCAATCAAAGTTTTATCACAAGTAAGTTTATAATAATTTTTCATATTTTAGTTTTAAAAGTTTCATAATTTCATTTATAATTTTTTATTTTGAAATTTTTTATAATATATAACTTTAATTGTTTACTTTGTCTTCATAGGTTGCTAGTTCATCTACATATAAGAGGAATTGAAGCACATATTCTTTCATCCACTTAGTAAAGCGCAATAAATTGCTCTAAAAAAGAGTGAACTTAGTATATGTGAATTCCAACTTGCGTCTCTTTTCACACAAACAACGTGACTACAAGGAATGGGAGATGAAGTTGTGGGAATTAGAGCTAAAGCATACTGACTTGGATGCTTCCAATTCCCACCATATTGCATATGAGGAGTCCAATATCCAACGACAACATGGGCACAATAGTAGTGCTAGTGACGGTGCCATTGACACTAATTATGATTCATCTAGTCTTCCTACTTCATCTAATGTCAATGTTGACATTGATATTGATGATTTAGAGAATCCATATGATGATTAAAACTTTGAAAGTGTTGTAATATTAAACTTGAAGTTTGAACAATGAATATTTATCATGCATGTTTTAGATGACATTCAAGTTTATAGTGGTTTTGTTGTTTATATGATATGTGATATTCGAATCCTAATTCATGCTTCTAGACTGCATATATATATATATATTATATTTTTACATGTTTTTTGTACTAACGAACCCAAAACGAATCGAACCTCCCCACCCCCCCCCAAAAAATAAAAATAAAATTGTTGAACCGGTGAACCGAATCCGAACTAGTACCGGAATATGAATCTAAACCCGAACTAGTACCGGGACCGGCTACTTAGATATATTAATACACTTGTATGGGCATTTCCTTTCTGTCAATACATATATGTATATCAATATGTATATACACTATATATATATCCATCGTGTATATATATATATCACATTATTTAAACATCTAAGCTTGAGTACTCATACTCGTATATTCATTGATTGCATATACATATACTTCATCGATTAACACACAAAGAAGAATATATATTCAATTTAGAGGTTCAATAATGCAAATAAATCCACAGAAACAACCTATCTCAATCAAGGACAACTACCCAATTATTCCAATAAGTCAAGACTATGACCAAAGGCACTTACCCATTTCATGGACTATCCTTGATTCAAGTAGACCATATTGGATTGTGAGTGTGTGTGATAGCTCAGTATTGGCTTATTAAGGGTCACTATACCAAAACCTTCTCCTGAGTGATACTTCCCCTCCCTTCTAGAGGCATGAACCTGTACGTGCATCCAACTTGGCACATTTGCAATGGTAGTTAAATGTTCACATGAAATCCACTTGCATCATAAAACATTTAGAATATTCACATTAATATTCCCATTGCAATTCATATTCTTTCATTGTTAGCAACCATCATGTTGGTGTAAATAAAGTCTTCTACCTAGGTAATTCATTACTAGGGGAATTATTTACATGTTATGTTAAGTTTACTTAGGTCCTAGGAAGGAATCTTTCTAGAAGGTGTTAGTTGTCATTAGTTGTTATCTTATCTTTTGACTTGGAACACATGTGAACCTAGGTAAGTGTGATTAGTTGTCTCATGTCATATGATTAAGACACTTGTCATAATCCTATGACATCTTGTATCTCACCTTGGCTATATAACCAAGGGGTCTCTAATACATTAACAATCATATCATTGAATCATAATTGATAAGAATACAGTTTATTCTTATCACATTCCATTCTCTCTCTTTGTGCTTTCCATTTAGTCTCAAGATCTTGGCCGCCATAGCAAATTCTAACATGGTATAAGAGTGGGTTGGGTGCCATTGGATAGCCATTTTCTGAAGAGAGATACCGGATTTGGGGGTGTTTCAATTTTGGCTCTTTATTGTAAGTTCACATCAAAGCTTGTTGGTGCAAATCTAAGCTGACCATTGCGTCTAGAGTGTTCGATAAAGTCGATTTTTCCTTTTGTTTTGTCCAAATCGGACATATGAAGCGAAATCTATGAGGGTTTGAAGCTGAAAAGTGGTTGCTAGATCTAGAAGGTAGCTGCGTTTTTGGAGTATTTTGGATCAAATCCAACCTTGCCATTGTGTCTAGAAGGGCCAAAAACCCTAAGATTGACTGTCAATTTGTCCAAATCGGAGTAGTTGTCCGGTGAGGCAAATTTTTTTTGGTAAAGATTTTCTAGAAAAAGATTATAAAGTTTGACGGAAAAATTTTCTTTAAAGGTTTTAATTCAAAAATAAAATCAAAATATTTGTTTCGGTTGTATTTGAAAATATTTTTAATAAAAATTAGAAATCGTACTTTGCGGACAAAGTACTTTGAGTACCCTGTTTGTGTCAATATGCGGGCCCATACTTAGCAGGTCGATCAAAACCGTGGGCCAATCATAAGCCGCCATGTGGCCTTCATTTATTTTCCCACAGCTAGGTTAGCCGAGCCCCACACATTCCATGAGCTCCATCAACATATTGGTCACTATTCATAAAGTTCAACGATTTGAAGAAAAATACAAACAATGACCAAAAAGATAATCCGCAACATATTCAAAATGGAGAATATTTTGAGATTCCACAAAAGATTTTGTTGTCGATTGCTTCGGAGAATATTTCAGCAGAGGAGCATTTTTTCTGGTGACAACGAGAAGACTGTCAAAATTAATTGCATAATTTTCTAATATCATCACCACGTCAACGATGACGTTAGCAGGCTATTTTTTTTTCCTCCCTCATTGTTGGTAGTTTTGATTTTTTAGTCCAACTTCGGAGGCCCATAACTCAGTCATACGACCTCCTTTTCTAGAGCATTTTTTTTATTTGGGCTAATTTTTATGCTCTATGTAGTGGTACAATCATTTTTTGGTTTTGGTGTCTGGTTTTTCTAGAATTTTCAGATTCTCACAAGTGTTGTTGCTTCGTCCTCAATTTGAGGTCTTTAAGAGCTCATATCTTTCTCCTACGGTAACATTTTTGGGTGCAGGTTTTTTTGAAAGTGCATAATTTTTTGTGTAATTTTCAGTGGTATGATCATATTGATCTCATTTTGTACCAAAAATTGTTTTTTTTTTTTGTGGCCAAATTTGGCATTTGCATGTACCAAGATCAAAGACCACATCACTATTTCTGGCAAGTGGCAATTGTAAATGCACTAAATATAAAGTGCCAAATTAGATATTTCTTGGGGGTTTCTTGATTGAGTGATATGGGGGGGGTGTCTCTTGGTGCATTGCTTTGATCTATTTTCTTGTGCTCTCTAGTTTTCATGGATCATTCTAAGGTTCTTTTTCTCACATCATATAATTATTCAACATGGCATCAAAATGTATGGAGTATTGTAATGACAGAAGGTCACACTCTATATGTTGAAGATAAGGTGCCTATACCTACAGATGTCGATAAAAAGTTAAAATGGATGATTAAACATACCAAAACTCTTGGGTGTCTTCATAGACTAGTTTCTCAAGATTTGTTGTTTGAAATTGAATCATGTAAGAATTCTCATGAAGCTTGGGAAAAATTGAAAACATTGTATGGTACTACAAATGAAGTAAGAGGCTGTCAAATTGATAATGAATTGATGAGCCTTGATCCTAAGAACTTTGGAAACATCCAAGACTACACCACTAAGGTTAATGATTAAAGAGAGCAGTGTAAAGAATGTGGAATTGATAAGGACATTCAATTGGTCTACAACACAATGAACAAACTTGGTCCTGATTATGCTTCTTTTGTTTCTAGCTTTCATACTCATAGATTGACAATGGGGTTTGCATATACTACACCTTCATTTGCATCATTTTCTGAGATGTTGATACATGAACAACAAAAGCTTATCTCAATGGGTCTCATCAAGACTTCTAAATCTTAGGCATTGTTGGTTAGTCAGGTGAAAGAATCAAAATCAGATAAGAAATAGAAGAAAGCAATGAATAATCCACATTCAGATCAAGCAAAGAAAAAATCCTCTTCCAAAGGGGAATCATCTAAGGAGAGGCCTTTTTGTGCATATTGCAAGAAGAATGGACATGAAGAACACTATTGTTATAAGAAGGATATTGATGACTTGAAAAATATTCTAAAAAAGAATCAAATTTATTTACCTTCTAGAATGTCTGAATCTCCTCCTTCAAAACAGTCTAAAAAGGACAAAGGTCAAGAATCTACATTAGGAAATAAAGGACAAGCTCTTTGTGCTCTTTCAGGTCCAAGATCAGGGAGATGGCTTCTAGATTCAGAAGCATCTCATCATATGGTATCTTCGCAGTCTATATTCTCTTCATTTTAGCCTTGTACTATGTCTCCTCTCTTGATGGGAAACAATACATACACAAGTGTAATTGGGAAGGGATCTATTAGTTTTGGAGACAACACTTTCCAGGATGTTTTGTGTGTTCCTCATTTGATGAACAATCTTCTTCCCATATATCAGATTACACATGGTGGAGATGGGAGGACTATAGAGTTCACTCCTAATTTAGTTATCATTTGAGACTTGGAGAGTCAGGATATCATTGCTACTAGGATGGTTGATCATTCATCTTGGTTGTATTTTTCTTTTGATGATGACATTGTTCCTTTGGCTATTGATCATATTTCTAGCATGAATCATGATTCAAAGGAGACATTTGGCTTCTTGAACTTGGGAGTTCTTAAATCAGATCCAGTTCTTGAGTCATGCATTTCATCTCCTCCATATACTGTTGTACCCGAGGATGCTTGTGATTCAACAATTTTGGCTCCTTGCAATTTAGTGCAACAAGATCCTTAATGTCTTTTAGATTTGACTATTTTGGATGACTTCTTGACAGGTATTTTGTACTTGTTTGTGGAGTCTCATCTTGCAGATTTGGGAAACATTATTGATAGCATTCATCTTCTCTTTGATGGAGAAGATTCTTCTTCAGTTGTTGTGAGGAAACACCTTGAACCTCTTGTTTATTCTCTACATGATCATTCCTTGCAGTTTGATGTGATTGTGGATACTTTTGGACAACATTTGGAGGAGGCTTCTTTGTCTTCAAAGGGGATATCATTGTCTTTGGATCATGTTCTACATTCATCTCTACTAGATATTGGATTGTCCTCTTCAACAGTGTGGCCTAGAACGCTTGTTTGGAGTGTGAAAGCTTTTGGCATCAACATGGAGATACTTGAGCATGCTTCAGAGATATCATCTCACATCATCCATATTCCTGATATCCTGCATACTATCTTGGTTTTGTTTCTTCCTAAGGGGAGCAACATTGTTCGACGAGATTAGATCATCTTCAACATTCAATGTCAAGCTTCTACCATCATTGCAGGAGACTCAACATTGAGGGGGGGATGCCTTGTCTCTCTTCTTCTTCTCTCTTATGGAGGGGTCTTTTTCCTCACATGGGGTTTTTACCTTCTCATTCTTCATTGAGAGCATTTCTTTATTGTATCTTTTATCTCTCTTTTGGGGAGGAGTTTTGTCCCACTAGGTTTTCTCCTTTTCTCCATTTGTAAGAGATTACTTTGCATATGTACATGGGTACCTAACATGGCCTAGTAGCCAGGACCCATTCTTGCATCTTTGTGTCATTTGCATAATAATCTACTACTCCCTAAGTTTCAATTAAGGGGGGGTGTTGGTGTAAATAAAGCCTTGTACCTAGCTAATTCATTACTAGGGGACTTATTTACATGTCATGTTAAGTTTACTTAGGTCCTAGGAAGGAATCTTTCTAGAAGGTGTTAGTTGTCATTAGTTGTTATCTTATCTTTTGACTTGTAACACATGTGAACCTAGGTAAGTGTGATTAGTTTTCTCATGTCATATGATTAAGAAACTTGTCATAATCCTATGACATCTTGTATCTCACCTTGGCTATATAACCAAGGGGTCTCTACTAGATTAACAATCACATTTTTAAATCATAATTGATAAGAATACAATTTATTCTTGTCACATTCCATTCTCTCTCTTTGTGCTTTCCATTTGGTCTCAAAATCTTGGTTGCCATAGCCAATTCTAACACTCTTCATTACAAGCACACCTAAAGGTTCGAATGGTTGAAGAACCACATAAATGAGACTTTCTAGGACTCGATGAATCTCGAGTTGAGTCCACTTGGCCAAGCTTTAGGGGCTCATACTTGAACTCGATCGAGTCTTTGCTAGACTTGCTAAGTCTCATGGACTCACCGAGTCCAAGTGAGTCCCATCAGTAGAACTCGATAGGCAAGGTTTGAAAAGTGCAAAAATTACATGCAATTTAAAGTTAAAACTTGTTTTCTTAAAAACTTATTGTGAATGCAAAATGATGTACGCCATGAAGGTTTGTATGGTTTTGGAGGTCTTAATTTGGGCTTGATGGCGTGGGCTCCGCCCCTCGACCTTGCCCTGTATCGTGACAGGGAGTGCATCTAGGGACCCTACGAGAGGCGTTGCCCCTCAACCCCATTGGGGGCATTGCTCCTAGACCCCCGCAAGGGAAATTTCCCCTTGAACCCATTGGGGGTGTTGACCCCAAACCCCCACAAGGGGTGCTGCCCCTTGAATTTGCGGGTGTTGCCCCCAAACCCCTGCAAGGGGCGTTGCCCCTTGACCCCATTGGGGGTGCTTCCCCCCAACCCCTGCAAGGGATGCCTCCCCTTGACCTCGCTGGGAGTGTTGCTCCCAATCCCTTGTGAGGGGTGCTACCCCTCAACCCCATTGGGGGCACTACCCCTAGACCCCCACAAAGGGAACTTCCCCTCAACCCCATTGGGGAAATTGACCTGAAACTTGAGGTTATGTTTGTTGCATATCCAGAACCTATCTTAGACACATTTGTAGGAAGGATGTGGGCTCCTTTGAGCCATAGACTTCTAGTTATTATAACATAGGAAAATAAGGAGGAAAGCAACTAAACTAGAGTAAAGCAAACTAACCTACATCTAACAAAAAAACACAATGGAACAATAAAAGAATGAACATAAAACAATCTCACCGAATATCATAATTCCTTGAATGATCTTTGTTGCTCTTCTCCATTTCGCCATGATAGTATCCTTGCCCTCAAATTTTCAATGTATGCAAGTATAGCTCTATGATTATGACAATGACGAAATATTGAAGATAATTGCTTCCAAAAACATACAAGATTTCGGGAGAGAGAATAATGACAAAGGTTGGACAATTTATAGAAAATCGATGTTTCGAATGAAAGGTTGAGATTGAAAGTAAACAAACGATCAAGATTAAAATTAGGTAATGCATTCGAATTAGGGTTACAAGAGTGCGAGTCAGAACTTAGAACATCTGAGAGATTAAATTAGATAATAATTTCATTTTTCAATAATGACTATTCAAAAATTGGAAGAATAGAATTTACATGTCAAGTTGACGATTTGCACGAGGAAAACGTTATGTTCGAACACACACATAAATTAATTAATTAATAGATGTGCACATGCAAAAGGTGGAAGTAAATAACTAAATGATTAAATCAAGAATGATCTGTTTGTTAGAAACAATATTGATCTATTCGTTAGAAACAATATTGACCCAGAAGATAACTAAATGCTTTAATTTAGATCTTGAATCAAGTGACAATGAATAATCAGATAACTTGGCGATTACCCAATTACAAAAGAATATGCTAGGAATAATTATTTAATGAATTAAATGATTAATTTAATTCAACATTCAATAAAGTATAGATGGCGTTCGCGTGCTCTGCAAGCCGAGCTAGGGCGTCCATGCCCTAGCTCGTTCTTTGTGTTCTGCTCGAGTTTGCACTGTGGGGGTTTCTACTGCATTCAGGGTTAGTTGAGGTGGGGTTTCAATATGTTAAACTTGCGTTTCTTTTTCCTTTGCTGGCAATTGCTGTGTGGGGGTTCGTGCTTTCCCTTGGGGTTTTTCCATTTAGTCCAATTGTGATCCGGAGGTTTGCATGCCTGCCAGGGATTTTGTTTATTGCTATGTCGTGTGGGGAAACATCTGGGGTTAGCCCCAAATTGGATTTCCATTTAGCATTTGGTTCGAAGCTTGTAGTGCATGGTGCAAATGTTTTTGATAATGCGTTGTTTTCACCAGAGATGAAGATGAATGATCTAGGGCCGGTTAGTGGTCCCCGCATAACGAAGATTAATGGGTGTTTGGAAAGATGCAAAGAGAGACTGAAATTGGTTATCCCGATGGAGTTGCTTGCAGATGATATTGAATACTATTTGAGGCACTCCTTTTATTGCAAGTTCATGGGTTTGAGAGTTTCGCTACAATTTTTGGAATCCTGGGCTTAGCGGACATGGATGCCAGAGGGAGAGATGGAGATTAGGCTCCTTGCGAACAACTATTTTATGGTATCATTTGATTGCATGGAAGATCAAAATAAGGTCTTTGATGGTGGTCCCTATTTTTATAACCAAGAGGGATTGTTTATCAAGCCATGGCATGCAGGCTTGAACCCGACGAGGCGCTACCAAGTCGGATTTTGGTTTGGGTTCAGTTGCTGTGGTTCTTGGTTGAGTGCTGGTGGGATGATGTGTTGCTGTTGGTGGCTTCAATGCTTGGTAAACCTGTTGGGTCTTCTCAACAGGCGCAGTTTAAGAAGGTAATGAATTTTTTTGTATCTGTGTAAAAATTGATCTAAGCAAACCATTGCCAGATTCTATAGAAGTGTGTGCTGGATCCTATACTTGGTTGCAACAGCTAGATTATGAAACCCTACCTTTTTGATGTCATCTCTGTCACGAATACGGTCACTTGTAGTGGAGATGCCCTAGGTTTAAGCCAGTGGCACCCCAACCTTCTCAGCCTTCTTGTAATCCGCCTAGGTCTGATAAGGGGAAGGAGCCTATTCTGGGTGATGGTAACAGTGATGATGGTTATGTCCCTGTCAAGGCTCACAATAGGAATCAGGGGCAAAAGTGGACCTTGAGGGAGAGGAAAGATGATGACACCTTTAATAGGTTTGAGGTATTGGATGATCTCAGCCAGTAGGAAGTGAATTCGGGGCTACTGAACCTAAATTAGGGTACTTTGGGTTCAAGTCAGGATGGTCCTCCTTTTGAGGCTATGCAGGTTGTGCAAGAGGATGGCGTTGGGCAGATGGTGGCGGATCAACAGTTGCCTATTTAGGTTGAATTAGATTCTACTCTTGGAGCTACGAAGAGTGGTGGAGGTGGTTCCCCATTGCCCCTAAAAGATGGTACAGATGTGGGAAAGAGCTCTTTGTCTTCTTCTCGCTTGGATATTCTGCAAAAGGAACTGAAGAAAGGGGTTGGTGAGAGAACTTCCAAGCTAGGCAGGAAAAAGGATACGAATAAGATTAAATTAACTAGGGAAACTTTGGTGGATTCAAGGTCAGTCAAGACTCTTGATTCACAATTTTCAGGCCCTCATAAATGATCATTCTCTCATGGAATGTAAGGGGCTTGAACAGTGGTCCTAGACAAAAAACTGTTCGTGATTTGGTTAGGAATCATTCTCCGAATGTTCTTTTTCTTCAGGAGACCAAGTTATCTGTGGAAAATATGTTGGATATGGTACCTAGGTTATGGAAATGTGGTGAATGCCAGTTTGTGGGGGATCTTGGTGCTTTCGGGGGGGTGGCTTGCTCCTGGAACCCTCAAAAAATTTGCCCTCTTTGGTGGATGTCCTTTAGATCCTCTATATCTCTGGTCGCCTCTTGTTATGAGATTGGTGAGTGTATTCTCCTCTCCAATGTGTATGCTCCTGTTGAGTTCCAGGGTAAGCAACTTCTTTGGTCCCATCTTCATTTTTTTCATAGCTTAGCTCCTTTCCATCTGTGGGTTTTGGCTAGCGATTTTAATGCTATAGTTGATTTGTTTGAGAAAAAAGGTGGAATTGCTAGGTTGGAGCCTTCTGCTCTGTTACTCAAGGATAGCATTTCAGATTTAAATTTTTTTGATGTTCAGCCTAATAATGGTCAGTTCACCTAGAATAATAGGAGAAATGATGAGCATTGTGTTGCTGAGAGGCTTGACCGATTCTTGGTTTCCTGTTATTGGGTTGGAGACTTGTGGTCTACTAGATCTAAAATTCTTGACTGGAGAGGTTCTGATCATTGACCTATTAAGCTTAGTATTATATCTACTTGGATGCCTCGTTCTCCCTCCTTCAAGTTTCAGCTTATGTGGTTACAGGATTCTACTCTTTGTGAGCACGTGGCTAAGTGGTGGAGGATTGGAAGACCTACTTTTGGTACGACAATGTTCATTTTTTTTAGGCTTCTTCAGTTTGTCAAATATCAGCTTAAAAGGTGGAATCAACGATGTTTTGGTAATATCTTTCATGCTAAGGTCAGTGCTCAGGAGGAGTTGAATAATATTACAAGGTTGATTCATGAGAATGGGGCTTATGAGGATCTTTTGAGGAAGGAGGCTAGGACTTTGAAAGTGGTTGAGAAATTTGAATTGAGGGAAGAGATCTATTGGAAGCAAAAGGCCTGGTTTGAATGGCTTTAGGAAGTTGATAAAAAATCTACCTTCTTCTTCAATTCTGTGAAAGACAGGAGGCATGGTAATTCCATTCCTATTCTGGTGAATGATAGGGGATAACGTCATTCCTCACACCAAGAAGTCTCTACTAAGGCTTCTCAATACTTTGCTGCCTCATTCAGGGAGGATTCACGGGGGGGCTCTATTGAGGTTGCATAGGTTCTTTCTTATTTTCCTCAGTTGGTCTCCAGGGAGGCAAATGAGTCTCTGATGAAAGATATTTCTCTTGCTAAGCTAGAGGGTATTTTGTTTCAGATGAAGAGGGGTAAAGCTCCTGACCTGATGGTTTCCCAATTGAGTTTTACCAAGAATTTTGGGATATCATAAAGTTGGATCTTTTGGCGGTTGTCCTTGAGTCCCAGAGGAATAAGCAAATGCTTCATGCTTTGAATTCCACTTTCCTTGCTCTCATCCCCAAGTGTGAAGGGGTTGATAGGTTAGCTCAGTTCCGACCTATCTCTCTTTGCAATGTGGCATATAAAATCATTTCGAAGTTAATGGCTGAGAGGTTGAAGAAGTGGCTTTCAGTGCTGATTTTGGAGGAGTAGAGTGGTTTTGTGGTGGGTCGACAAATTTTAGATGGGGTTGTCATTGCTTCGGAGACCATCCACTCCATGGACAACTCCAAGGAGAAGGTAATGTTCATTAAGCTTGATATGGCTAAGGCTTATGACAGGGTTAGATGGTCTTTCCTGCAGAAGGTCCTTATGTCTTTTGGTTTTGGTGAGGAGTGGATCCAATGGGTCATGAGTTGTGTCACGTCTGTTTCCTTCTCAATTTTGATAAATGGAGATCATTCTGAAATTTTTGGTGCCTCTAGGGGTTTGCGTCAAGGGGATCCCCTTTCTCCGTATCTTTTTTTGCTTCTTGTGGAAGGTCTTGGGTATTTGTTGAAAAGAAATGTGGAGCTTGGCAACATTCAAGGTTGGCGTTGGGGTGGAGATTTGCCTCCGCAATCCCATTTGTAGTTTGTTGATGATACTGCTTTGATGGGGATGGCTACTATTAAAAAAGCTACTAATTTGAGGCAAGTGTTGGACTTGTATCTTGTTGCTTTGGGGCAATTGATTAATGAGGAGAAATCATCCATTTTCTTCTTCAATATGCCAGTCCCTATACGGAGGAGAATAGCTAATATCTTGAGATTTTAGATAGGGCTCTCCCTTTGACGTATTTGGGTATCCCAATTTCTGTTCGCCGACTTCCCAAGGGTTCTTGGAAAAATATTATTGATAAGCTCCACACAAAAGTTAATCATTGGACCCATAGATGGTTATCTTTCGCGGGGTAGGTTCAGCTTCTCAAGGCGGTGGTGCAGGCTCTCCCTACCTACAAATGTATGCTTCAGGTGGCTCCGATGGGTTTTCTTAGGGAAATGGATTCTCTTGAAAGGCAGTTCTTATGGGATGGAAGTTTGTCATTTCCCAAGTGGAGTCTAGTCAAGTGGGATGTTGTGTGTAGTCCAAAGCAATTTGGTGGTCTTGGTCTTCGACAATCTATGTTGTCTGGAGAGGCTGTGGCTGCTAAGTTATTCTAGAGATGGTGTGTGGAGCAGGATCAGCTATGGGCTAGGATTTTATCTCATAAGTATTTCGTTGGGATTCCTCGACATGATCTCCCTCGTTACCCTCTTGAGGGAAAAGGCTCGGTGATTTGGAATACTCTTCAAAAGGGTGCGAAACTCATCAAGGAAAGTTTATTTTGAATTTGCAGACGAGGCACTAAAGCTCTTTTCTGGTCAGATTCTTGGGATGGCTTCCCTCCACTTACTTCTCAATTCCCCAACCTCCTTCCTTTGTGTCAGAGATTTCTTGTGGCTGGTTGGTCTAGGGTGAGTGACTTCAAGTCTGTCTCTTCTTTTGGTCAGTTGGAGGTGGCTAGTTGGAATGATCCCGCGGAGTGGCCAGACTTGGGACTTGGGGATGAAAGTGTTGAGCTTCATAAGATTCTTTGTAGTAGGAGTTGTAGTTCTCTCTTGGAAGATGATATTCTTGCTTGGACCCATAATCCTAAGTGGAGTTATTCTGTTGCTTCTGGTTATCAAGTGTTATTGGCTCAGAAGCTTACTGGGGCTAAGGTTCACTGGTGGAAAAGGGTGTGGAATAAGTTCTCATGGCCAAAATGCAACTGCTTTGTTTGGAATTTGGTGTGGAATAGGTGCTTGACCTGGGATAACATTCATAAACGGGGATTCTAGGGACCTTCAGTTTGTGTTTTGTGTGGGAGAGAGGAAGAAGATTCTTTGCATTTGTTCTTCCGATGCCCCTTTGTTGTGCAGCTCTGACACTGGTGGTGGGAGGTGTGGAAGCTTCCTTGCATTCATGCTTTCTCTTTAGTTGAATTCTAGGATAGTCTGGGCAAACCTCCTTCTATGGCATCCTTTTTGTAGGATGTTTGGTACGCGGGCCCTACATTTTTTCTTTGGAAGATTTGGCTAGAGTGGAACCGCCAGATCTTTCATGATCAAAAGTTGTTGGGTCAGCAAGTATGGTTGCGTAGTTTAGGAATGGTGCAGGAGTCGATTGAGGCTAAGAGTGATGTGGTTATCCCTTTGGAGAGAGGTGATGCTAAGTTGGTGGAAAGACTGGGTCTTCAGGAAATTCACTCTTCTATTGTTCGGTCAAGGAATGGTAGGTATGGGAAACATAGAGTTGAATGGGTTGGTAGGTGGTTACCTCATCCAAATGGATTTTTAAAGATTAATATAGATGGATCTTCTAGGGGAAATCTTGGGCCTACTGGGATTGGTGGGGTTGGCAAGGACTTTACTGGGTCGGTGATTTTTTTGTTCTCTATTCATGAGGGGGTGAAGAATGTTAACCTCATGGAGGGGATGGCGATTCTTTATGCCATCCAGAAGGCCCTTGCTCTAGGATGGCAAAAGGTTATATGTGAAGCTGATTCACAGGTCTTGATTAATCTGTTGAATGAGCGGAAGATTTCTGATATAAATTGGCAATTGGCTTCGGTGGTTCAGCGGATTCTTCAGGTTAGTTCTCAAATGGAAGCTGCTTCCTTTGTTCACATCCTGAGGGAGTGGAATCGTGCTGCTAATTGCATAGCCAAATGGGCCTTTGAGCATGATAGCGGTTGGAAGGTTGAGGATTGGGATCAGGTTTACCCTGAGTTGCATCAAGATGTGGATCAGTTCTTTGAGGAGGATAGGAGGATACATGGGGATAGTTGATTTTGGTTTTTGCTGATGTTTTCGGGGGTTGGGTCCCTTGGTTTTTATTGTAATGTTGTTTTTTGATTTCCAATAAAGTTTTTACCCCTTTCTTTTAAAAAAAATAAATTCAACATTCGAAAATAAAAGGATTAAATAAATAAGAATTTATTTAATTTGGCTAAAGATAAGGTTTAGTGAATAATTAAATAATTAAAAAGATTATTTAATTATAGTTGAAATGTAATAAAGATAAATTAAATAATAATTTTATTTAATTTAAGGAAAGGGGGAATGTTAATCAATGACACAATTAAATAAGCGATATTTATTTAATTAATCAAGATTAAACAATGGTAGAATAATTTAATTAAATAATTAAAATTATTTAATTAATAGATGGAAAGGGACTTTAGAAAATATAATTAAATAATTAAGATTATTTAATTATGACAATGACAATGACAAATAATAAAGAAATTGAAGTCGCAAGCCTAGACCAATTTTTGGTGTCTACATTTTGCCCCTCTTTGATATAATGCAGTTTATCGTATTATGTCAAAGAAAATCAGTCAAAAAATTGCCCCGGTTATGCCCTAGTGTTAAATAGATTAGGGTATCCCCCTCAGGGAAATTGACAAATTTTTGAAAAATTCAATTTTTTTGGAAGTTGTCTCGATTAGAAGATTTGATGGCCAAAAATTCAATGGTGGTGACAGAAATAAGTTTCAGCTTGATCTGATGAGTCAAATGGTCATTAGAAGGTGGAAAAATGAGGGTCCAATAGACAAGGTTACAAAAAATGCCACCAAAAACCCTACATATAAATAGAAATTGGTGAAAAACCAATTCATTTGCTTATTCCAAGTTTAGAAATTTAAGATTTTTGCTCTGGACTCCTAGTGAAGATGTCTCTAGTTCCACACACCCATCACCACACCTATCACATTTGGACATTCCAACGGCCTGTTGACACTGTGCCCCCGGTATGTAACCAACAACCAACTTTGAAAATTTTGATTTGCATGCATTTTAAGGCACTTATTTCAATTTTTTCAAATGCGTTGATGTTTAGTTCGCCGCATATGTATGTGTGTTCACTGCATGTGTATGCGGAATATCGCATTTGTAGATTCATGTCTAGGATAGCATAGGTTTTTTAATGAAAATGCACATTTGTTATTTTGTGTACCGCATATGTTCATTTGCATCACATTTGAATAGAACAATAACGCTTTGAGTTTTCTGCAACACATTTGACATTTTAGTATGCATTTGATTGTTTGACTGGTTATTTGAATGGGCATTATAAATGATTGAACGCATATGTTTAATTGAAACACATTTGCATAAAAGATTGACGCATTTGAAGTTTTGCAACACATTTGTAAAATGGAATGACACATATGGATTAGTGTAACACATTTGCTAAAAAAAGTGACACATATGTCTATCATGAAATTGCTTTATTTTGCTAATGTAAGATGGTAATGCAAGTTATTCTCGATCCTATATATATCCGAGAGTCTAGGCCTCTAAATTTTGAGTTACAAGATCAATTATCGAGCACAGAGAGACGATTTCTATGGCATATGGGGTTACATCATGTTACATTTATGCCCACCATTCAGGCAAATCAAGGGTTGTTGACCGCACTGTGTGAGCGGTGGCATTCAAAGACATCTTCGTTTCACTTACCTACAAGAGAGGCTACTGTGATATTGGAGGATGTGTATAGGATCCTTAGACTACCTATTAGGGGTCAGAGAGTACTATATGATACTCAGAGAGGGTTCAATGAGCTATGTCGTTTCTATGAGCATGGTGACATTAGTGATCTAGGGATAAAGCATTATGAGATTAGGTGGCATGTATTAGTAGATAAATATGCTAGGATTGATTGTCTATTGTGTACCTTGATTGGAGGGATTGTGTTGCTTGACCATCGAGGTCATGGATTTCTTGTGGGATGGGGGAAGATGTTAGTAGGTATGTTAGAGATGCATATATTATATGCATGGGGACCATGTCTGCTTGGGATGTTATACTTCCATTTACACAACATAGCATATAGATAGGCGCAGTCGATGAGCTGTGGGACCATGCTGCTCATGGTATGGGTGTGGGAGCATATTGCTATATTCCGACCACCTGCTACTACTGACCGAAAGAGGGGAGCTCCATATGCCTTTTGTTATGCAAGTATAGCTCTATGATTATGACAATGACGAAATATTGAAGATAATTGCTTCCAAAAACATACAAGATTTCAAGAGAGAGAATAATGACAAAGGTTGGACAATTTATAGAAAATCGATGTTTTAAATGAAAGACTGAGATTGAAAGTAAACAAATGATTGAGATTAAAATTAGGTCATGCATTCGAATTAGGGTTTTGAGAGTGAGTCAGAACTTAGAACATTTGAAAGATTAAATTAGATAATAATTTCATCTTTTAGTAATGACTATTCGAAAATTGGAAGAATAGAATTTGCATGTCAAGTTGATGATTTGCACGAGGAAAACGTTATGTTCAAATGCACACATTAATTAATTAATTAATAGATGTGCACATGCAAAAGGTGGAAGTAGATAACTGAATGATTAAATCGAGAATGATCTGTTCGTTAGAAATAATATTGACCCAAAAGATAACTAAATGCTTTAATTCAAATCTCAACTCAAGTGACAATGAATAATCAGATAACTTGACGATTACCCAATTACAGAAGAATATGCCGAGAATAATTATTTAATGAATTAAATGATTAATTTAATTCAACATTCGAAAATAAAAGGATTAAATAAATAAGAATTTATTTAATTTGACTGAAGAAAATGTTTAGTGAATAATTAAATAATTAAAAAGATTATTTAATTATAGTCAAAATGTAATAAAGATAAATTAAATAATAATTTTATTTAATTTAAGGAAAGGGGAAATGTTAATTAGTGACACAATTAAATAAATGATATTTATTTAATTAATTAGGATTAAACAATGGTAGAATACTTTAATTAAATAATTAAAATTATTTAATTAATAGATGGAAAGGGACTTTAGAAAATATAATTAAATAATTAAGATTATTTAATTATGACAATGACAATGACAAATAATGAAGAAATTGAAGTCGCATGCCTAGAACAATTTTTGGTGTCTACAGTTATTATTTTGAATATTTTGATATTTCATATTTGTTTGTAACATTTGATGCCATGGATTTCATATTCCATGAGTTTTCTATACATTTGAGTATTTGACTATATATCTAAGTGTGCTATTTCCCTTTAGCAGTTTATTTACAATTTGTGTTTATACTTATATGATCAACATATAGTTGTGTTAGTGATGAGGACATTGATTGGGTTGAACGAACAACTAGAGAGGTTTAGGTTGTAGCCATGGCAGAGGAGGCTAGAGCAAGGGAAAACACAACCACAACTGATGTTGGTGAGGGTGGCATGGAGTCACAAGCAAAGACTATGGTTGCAACTACTACATCATCTAGGACCCAACTTAGACGCCTTCATAGGAAGGATGCATGCGCCTTTGAGCCATTGACTTATAGTTATTGTTTTGATATTTCATATTTGTTTGGAACATTTTGATTTGACTATATTTATATATCTAAGTGTGCTATTTCTTTCAATAGCTTAGCTACAATTTGTGTATTTTATACTTCTGTGATTGATGTATACTTGTGTATGTGATCAAATTTGCTTCTATTTAATGATGTTATTGTGTCTTTAAGGTTTATTTAATAAAGGGTTCTTAAAACAAGGTTTAAATCCTTAAAAAACTCTAAATTTCTAGGGTTTTTTCATTTTGCCGAGTCCCAAGTTGAGTCACCCTAGCTAAGTCCAAGTCTCGTAACTATGATATAAACATATTTACTCCTTCAAAGCAATAACATCTTAATACCTATTGCAGTATTTCATTCATTTATCAAACATATTGAAATCATGATTTACATTCATCATCCTATTTACCTGTGAAGATAAAAGAACTTAATAACAATAAGATGGGGTGTAACACAAACCATGAGAGCCCTGCTGATCAGCAGTTCCTCACTTTTATAAGAAATAATGATGAATCAAAGAGAACACGTTATCAAAAATCTTATTTTATTTTTTTGATCAACAAGAGGCAAAGCCAAATTTTATTAATATATCTACTATCAAAGGATCTTACATCTTATATTACAAGATAATCATTTTAAGCTTATACTCCAAACCAAAACAACAACTGTCAAGTGTTCTTGACAGGTTATAAACATCTGAAAGAACTCTAGTAGACATAATTAAGTCCCAACCAGTGTTGTGGCCAAAGGAACAAACTGTCTCTTGCAAAAATGGCCCCAATAACAAAGGACCTTGATCATCTAACATAGCTTTACTGCCACCACCTCACCGCTTTACTTTCCGCTGCAAGCTTCGATAACTCATCTGCTTCCAAATTTGCCTCCCTATATACATGATTAATAGTAAAACAATCAAAATAATCAAGAATTGTCAGCATCCTTTCTAGTAGGGCTTTAAGTCTCCAGTTAGGTGTTTCAATTTATAAATTTCTAACTATTTTTTCAATTTATAAATTTCTAACTCCTTAATATTTTATAGAATAATCTCTCTGAATATATACTTTGGGGGTATGTATGCACAAATGGAAATGGTGTCAGTTTCTGACCGTAACCCTTTCTGTTTCAATTTATTTATGCCTCAGCCCGACACTGCTATAGAATATTTTCAAATATATTTTATGGCTAAAGCTTGACAATGCGTTGGAATCTTTCTGCATATATCATTATGCCTAAACTAGACAGAGCTCAGATACATAATATTTCCATAGTCCATGATATTTATTATGAGTAATCCTTTTTATGATATTTATTTGTAGTGATCCTTATCAATGTAGTTTGCTATCAAGTAGTATATATATTTCTAGAATTAAATGATCATTTATGCGACTACTCTACCTGATAATCAGATGGGAAGACTTGGATCAAAACGATTCAAAGTTTTTTCTACAAATCGTTAAGTGCTTCATATTTGTTTTAATTGCTTATGTATATGATTCTATTGGTGAGATGTCCCGAGTGAACCTGTCTCCTGAATTGTTAATTGAACTGAACGACCAAACAGCTACAGCCACTCTGATAAAAACTATAACACTTAGAATTATAACCGAAAAGTATAGAAGTCAGTTAGTAGCAATAACAACCGTTGTTAAAAAGTTAGCCCAAAATGCAATTTGATAAGTCACACGATGAAATAGTATTTTGATATATTAATTTCAACTGATATTGGGGCGCACAACAGCCAAATTATATCACATTACAACAATAACTGGTTTGGGAATTCTCCCAATTGTTGGTGCTCTTGAGCGTGGACCTTGCCCACTATCCAGATAGGTTGTGGATCTTGACTCTGCTGGAAATTAGATAGGAAAGTGTGCTCTGTGGGTGGAATGTCTTGTTTTCTAGCGGCAGCCCCACGAAGTTGCTGAAGACTGATGCACATAGTAAACTCCCAATCAAGTTGACCCAGCTTGTATCAAATCGCTAGCAGCTAGAGATGAATGGAAGAGGATGGACTGTCACTTCGTGGTTGAAGGCATGGACTGGTCAGCACACTGATCCCTTCCAATCTTGTCACAATGTCTGCTGAATTCAATAGTGAACTTGGGCTGGTGATTCTCTGAACTACGCTTGGAAACCCATGATCCTTTCTGTATTATAATTCATCTATCCTTCAATCATGTGTCCTATACAATCTAGTGATTACTCAAACCTGGAGCCTAGTAGGAGTCTTTGTGGTATTTCAAGCCCAACTTAGGGTTGCAGATATATCTTTGGATGATTTGAAATGAGTTGAGGGAGCAGTGATCCAATTGATAGTCCTAGTGATATGTAGATTTCTAAATTTGCTTTGCAAATAATATTTTATAGTGATTTGGCACTTGGTGTATCATCAACTAGAACTTCTCAATTTGTTCACAACAATCTTTCAACCTGAAAAACACCAGTTTCTTGGATTAACACAAGCTGCAAGTTCTGCATGAAATCGCCAAGCAACAGGGGGTAGGGTTTTTCATCCTAACCCTAGACACTTCTACTCAAGGGTTTTTGTCCTTCACGTTGAATCATTCAAAATTATGAACTCAGCAAAGTAAATTGAAAATTGGATGCAAAAATTAGTGGAATGACTTGTAGAAATACCTCATCTAAATAGGACTCAAAGGCTTTATTTTATTTTATTTTTATTACTTTTATTTATATTATATATTATTAGTGTTAAAAAACACTATTTTTAATTAATAATAATTGAATTATTTGTGAGAAAAAGGGGGCATGGCAGTCCACCCCTCAAATTGTTTGCTCTCAAGCAATTTTATATTTGAATGATAAAAAATCTCCACTTCTTCCCATGTAGCATTCATGTTTTGTATTTGCTGCATCATCTGGATGAGCAGTTGGTTTGTTTGTTCTTGTTTTGAGATGAAGGCATTAAACTTATCTCCCTAAAACTTATCCCCATGGTCTGTCATGTTTCTCTTACCTCTGCCTTGTATTCCAATGACATTCTCTTATTGGGTTGCTTCCAATCTTTGTTTTTTTTCGCTCTAATGCTCTTTGATCTCTTTGACTCAATTACATACATTCATCAAATATACTCATAGGTTGGTAGGATTGTATGCTCTGATACCATTGATATATTTTGAATAGACCTAACCCCTGAATTGTTAATTGAATTGAACAACCAAACAACTCTAACCACTTTGATAAAAAACTAAACACTTAAAGTTCTAACCAAATAGTATAGATGACAACTGGGTAAAGTTAACAACTATAATAAGTCATAAAATAGTTGGCCCACAAAGCAATTTGATCAAGTCACACAATGAAATAGTATTCTGATATATTAATTTCAATTGATGATAATAGTATTGGGGTGCACAACACCGAAAATATATCACATTACAACAATAATTAACCTTCAATGGTCTAGGAATTCTCCTAGTGGTTGGCGCTCTTGAGTGTGGACCTTTCCCGTTGTCTAGATAGGTCATGGATCTTGACTTTGTCAAAAAATTATTGGAAATTGTGCTTTGTGGGTAAAATATGTCTTGTTTTCTAGCAACAACCGTATGAAAGTGTTGAAGACTGATGCGCATGGTAAACTACCAATCAAGTTAACCTGCCTTGAAATAAATCACTAGCAACGAGAGATGAATGGAAGAGGATGGACCAGCACTTGGTGATTGAGGATGTGCATTGGTCAGCACACCGATCTCTTCCAATCTTGTCACAATGTTTGTTGGATTCAATAGTAGACTTGGGTTGGTGATTCTTTAACCTGCGCTTGGAAACCCACGACCCTTCTCTGAATTATAAGTTGTCTATCCTTCAATGATGAATCCTATATGATTTGATGATTACTTAGACCTGGAGTCTTGTAGGAGTCTTTGTGGTATTTTAAGCACTACTTAGGGTTGCAGATATATTTTTGGATATTTGAAACTAGTTGAGGGAGCAGTGATCTAGTTGATAGTCCCAGTGATATGTAGATTTCTAAATTTGCTTTGCAAGTGATCTTTTTCAGTGATTTGGAATCTAGTGGAACAACGAATAAAACATTTCAATTTGTTCACAACAATATGTCAACTTGAAAAGCACCTATTTCCTAGATTAACACAAGCTACAATTTCTGCGTTGAAATAACTGAGCAACAGAGGGTTGGGTTTTTGTCCTAAGCTCAGACAATTTTTCTCAAGGGTTTTCGTCCTTGATGCTGAATCATTCAAAATTGAAAACTTAGCAAAGTAAATTGAAAACCAAATTTAAAAATGAGTGGAATGACTTGTAGAAATACCTCATTTGAATATATAGGACCTATTTTGGGCACTCAAATTTGAAATTGTTTTATTTTATTTTATTTTTGTTACTTTATAATTATATTATATAATAAGTGTTAAAAAACTCTATTTTTAATTAATAATAATAAAAGAATTGGTGGGAAAAAGAGACATGACAATTGGGTATAGAGACATGCTTAATAATAGTAGTAGAAAATAAATGGTGGAAGGATTATTGAAATATTTATAGTGCATATCTGAGAAGCTATTTTATTTACACTAATATAGAAACACATCCACATAATCTCTATTTTATTTACAGTAATATAGAAACACATCCACGTAATCTCAATAGAGATGAGGATTGGAACATCAGTAATTCTTTAGCAACCAACATTAAATGCTCTTAAACCATGAATCTTAAACCATGAATCTTGAAGACCTAGCTAACTAATGTCATAAATTTTGTTAAGGACTTCTAGTCTTGAATATGGAATTAACTTTTGCTTCTAAAATTGAATCCTATGACATGTTCCATTGGCTAATTTTCTTATTTCTGAATTGATATTTGATGGCTCAAGTGTTAACGATGTCCTAACATATCTGTCAGAGTGTCCAAGGAATTGATGAAATAAATGGATCTGCCAAGTCTCCAAGTAATTGATGAAACAAATGGACCAACCAAGCTGAAGGGGGTTATACGTTTTCCCCAGATAGGATCGCCAAGCGAGTGACGGTGCATGAGCAAGCTAACAAGAGGAAAACGTTATAACCAGGTCTTGGTTGAAGAACTAGGTGTTAAGAGGTTCAAATGGCAGGAGTAAAATGATTGCAATACACAGTAGTGGAATCAAAACAGAGGATAATGCACGAGAGTACATGACCGTAGAAAAGATCATGTGAATAGGAAGAAGCAACATTACCTAGTCTATCGCATTACTAGCAAACCCCTGATTAATAAAGCCAAATATTTGCATGCCATGGGGATTCTCCGAAATGAATAAATTCCTTGACAATAGAAACATTCCAAATGATCATTTTTGTGAAAATAAATGAACCGCCTTGATCAACTAAAAAGGTCACAGTAGGAAGAGCTCGAAAGAGTCCATAAATAACAAAGAAGGGAGTCAAATAAGGCCTTGAAAAATGCATACGCTCTGGCTAGACATTGGTGTTGATGAATTATCATGAGTATGTCGAGCTAGAAGTCTAGTGTTGTTAGCGAGCAATTCAATTTGCTATTAATGTGCAATGTGTGCATATGTGAGTATGCGTAGTGTGTGTGTGTGTCAAGGAATACATCTCTATGTGAACTGTGAATTTTGGTAAGTCTCTTGATGTGAGTCCAAGTTGTGATCCTGTATAAGTATGGTTTGGTCTTGTGCTAAATGCAAGTGAACCAGCCAGTGACAGGAATGACTTTGTGTCATGACACCTCAACTAGCTGTATAAGCCGCCCTTGTGCAGAGTGGAGCTTTGCGGTTGTCTATGGGTTAAGCCAAATGATAGTCATCCTGGTTGAGATGGAATGTTAGCTATCATGATGAATAACTAGAGTGTTCCTTGCCAAGTAGCGAGGTGTTGCCTTGGTTACAAGCTGTCCTCTTAGATAATGGTTGTCATGGTGAATAACAAGATAGTGTTGCTTTGCCATAGCGAGGTTTTGCTATGTCATTAAGGTGGTTCTTGTTCACTATGCTTGGGCACAATAGAATGGCGACATTCCTCCGAGACTTGTAATTCAGGTGTTGAGACATGTTCTAGTAGTGTGAATGCATGCTTGTTCATGTGTATGAGCTGATTAAGCCAGAGTGATGAGACTTGAAATAGTAATGGCCCGTCCACTGTAGGGGTTGAATGACAAGGGCCATTGTAGATGGTTGGGTAATAAATTTTAGGACTGTCAGAATGGTTGCAGAAGCTTGCTAGTCACCTCTCACACCCTTGTGAAGCTAAATACCCACTGTGATGTGGTTGGGTGGAACAGTCGACTGGATGCTTGGGTTGGTCGTGGAAGTCTAGCAACCTTGATCTTGTGGTGATGAAAACTAGGTGAAATCTAAGCCCTTGTCTAACTTATTGAATTCGAAGTTGATAATGAATTCTATATTGTATGTATTATTCACATGAACTTTTCGGATTGATCTTGTTTAATTTGTCACAGGCACCAAATAAAAATGAAACTGAGCATTATACTCGGAGGTGAAGGTTTTCAGAGATTGTCATAAGGTCATTTGATTAGGGAGGCGAAATGGATAATCTTCACATTTTGGTATGAAATTGAACCAGTGGCCTGCAAGTTGAGACTATTAAGTCTATTAGCTAGTTTTTGTCCAGAGAAAATTCGAGGATTGTAGCAATTTGGTTCATGAAATTGCTAATGGTTATCCCATTTTCTGTATGGTAAATATGCTTGGACCCGTATGAGTTATTTGAAAGGCCCTATTAGTCTGCTTAATTTTGTGTGAGGATTTTATATTGGCAAAGCCAATCATCCTAGCTATGATTTGATAATACCAATATAACATTTGTTAGGTGGATAATGTTACTTGTTCAGAACTTTAGTTAGGGCTTGCGGATTGAATCCCAATTTGGATTAGACTTAGGATCTCAGTCATTGTGGCTATGCGAATTTGGAATTTCAGGAATCGTGATAATCTCATTGCTAGAGATTGAAGCCCGTATCATGTTGGAGATCGACCAACTTTCCAATGAATTTATGACTGGGAGTCAAGCAAATCCTTCCAATAATCTTCACTTGTAGAATGTTGGGGCCAAACCTTTGATTCTTTCTGTGTTGATTCTCACCTATGTTTCTTCACTGTCAGCCTCATGTTAAGGAACCATGATATTGTGAAGATGATTTTAACTCTTATAAGTAACTTCTTAGTGTTTCTTTTGGGAGAGTTATAGTCGTGGATCTCATTTCATCCAACGGTCTGTGCAACCGTAAAGGATGCTCATGCATGTTGTTAGTGTCAAAGTGTTTCAACCATTTGATCCTTGTTTAATCTTATGGTTTGCACAACTCCTAATGGCCTTTGAATTATGATCAGAAACTTCCATATATTATTGATTGGCTTAGTTTATGGTGGAATTTTGGCAGCCCACACTTTAGTTGCACTATTGGGTCCAATAATCCAAGTCAACTGAGGTGGGCTCTCTCCTTTTGTCATAATAAGCTAGAGAGCTCAATGGATAACTACATTGGGTAAGAGATGTGTCAAAATTTCACACTCCCTAAATGGTGTCAAACTTAAGTTCTTAACATTGCCCCGATGCTTAATTTGTGACCACGCCAATTACGGTGGGATCCCTGCCATATAGGCTCATAGGTGAAAATAGGAAAATAAGATGTTGCAAATTGTGCATGTGTAGTTGAGATATTGAGGAAGGGTTGTGAGTACATGGAGCTATCTTTTTGTTGCAATGTCTGAAGATGAGTTGGAGTGAAGTAATGAGCTGAGATGATGTCTTTGGTACTAGAGAAAATAGTGTTATGCATGCATTCAGAATGTGCTTCGGGATGTGCTCCACGTTTCTTTTGTGTTGATGCTATGCTTGTGCGAATCTAATATGTTGTTCAAGGTTATTAGAGGTTGTTATATTCAAATTTTGGGTTTCTAGATCGTTGTACAAAGTGAGATATTTTCACCAGTGTGTGAACCAGTTTTTCAGTGATGTTTTTTGTGGCCTGGGAGAAATGCATTTGCTTCACGTTTCTCTGTTGTTTGGCTTTAGGTTATGCGGATTTGGGAAGTTTCTTATAATGTTTGTATCTTTCAACTTTCAAGGTTTCACTTGATTTGGTACATTGCAGTGTGTGTTTCATGTGTCAATGTGTGAATAAGGTTTACCGGATGTTCTGAGTTGAAACATTTGTATGATACAAGCTTGGATAAAGTGTTTGATGAATCTTAGGTAGCTCGAGGTTTATTCTAGATCGTGTTCAAGTGAATTATGTTGTCCAAAAGTTACAAATTGATTTAAGGAAGTGTGTACTTAATGTTTATGGTGTTTAGCATGGGTATTGGCCAACCTTGTGTTAACACTATATGTGAGGTTTGTGAAAGCGTGTTGAGATGTGTTGGGATCTATTTGGGTCCTAATTAAGGATTTATATGGGTCTCCTTCATTCCTATCCACCGTGGGAATGTTTAGGTGTCGACTTAATTTTAATTTGTAAGTATAACAAATAGTTGTTGACCTTGGAGAAATTTTTTGATGTTAAGGTTGATATAAATAAGAGTGGTGATGTTGTGAGATGCAAGAGAGAATAAAAAAGAGTAAATATAGATGCGAGATTGATGCGAGTGATGTGTGTGATGCGAATTTGAGTAGAATAGTGCGAATTTCAAGTGTTTGGATTCTTGAATGCAGTGAGCTAAAGGTGTCTGAAATATTTCATGCAAGGCTATGAAAGTGTTGGAGCAATTGTGGTGGACTCCTTGTTGCATTAAGAAGTTTTTCTCTATGTAACATTTCTCTTCTCTCTTCTTGTATTCTTTCTGTGGCAGTGAGCTCTAGCTGTGAACCTTTTTTGGACAGTGTGTCTTACTCTGGCAGAGATCCCTTGTACCATATATTGTCACTGAATCATCACCGTGGTTTTTCCCTCATTGGGTTTTCCACGTAAATCTAGTTTTCTCTTGTATATGGCGTTATTTCATTTTTTGTTATCTGCATTTCATGTTTAATCACATTAACATAATAAGGGTTTAATGAATGCATGTGGATCTGATTACTATTGAGGGTTTTGATGTTTTAATTTGCTACAACTAATTCACCCCCTCTCAGTTGTCTTGTTCATTCAACATGAGATGTCTAACTGAGTTGTAGGATCAAGCAAATTACACAACATTAGGGAGTTGTTCATTATCATGGTTCCATTGGCCAAGGATTCCACATTGTTTTATGGCGGGCTTGCCTCCTACTCACTTAAGCAACCATAAGCCCATTGGGAATGACATTAGCAGGGTCACTTGCCATGATTTCAAAACCCCAGAAGGTTGCTAGTATTGTTAGTTTTTTTGTTGCACCATTGGATATATTGGGTTGTGTCACCAATAATGGGCTCTACTTTATGTTCTTGTGTATGCCTAGTAGCATCTGTATATGTTTTCATTAGTGTGGATATTGTTCGAGGACACCCCAAGCCCATACAAGATCATGATGTCATTAGAGGCGTGGCCCATGAGATCCTCAAGTGAGTTGGAAGATTTGAGTGCTCTTGCTCATTTAAGGGGGGTAAACTCTCTTATGATACATTGACAGTGCGTTGTTCATTCATCTCACTGAATGAATGAATGAGATATTTTAATATCATCCATGAGACCAAATAGTCTAAGGGACTGAGAACCACAAAACTATGAAATCTCTAAATTATTTTCGATGTTGGATCTTCTACTATGAATTTTGTCCAAAAAACTAGCAATCTTGTTGATCTTTTCTTCATCAAATAGCTCGTGCAAGTTGTTGATCTTTAAATTGTCTTCATACAGATTGTGAGTATCCTCATAAGTTGTGCATTCCATGATAAAATGCCATTTTGTCTCCACCAATCCTTTGCTACAAAACATGCATATTCTATCCTCCCACGCTTCCTTAGGTATAGTCCACCTTTCGGTTTCACACCTAAGATGATGTGATTCGGTCCTCAATTGAGCTATTAGCAACCTTGATTTACCTTTAATAGCTGCACCTAAATAAGTTTTTCACCATGCTCCCAAGTTGGGTTGAACTCTTTGACATAGTGAGCTTTCTTCCGCCTAATTTGCTTTGTCCACATGGCAGTCATGAATTTTTTTGTGACATAATTTTTTAATTTCCTCATTGGTGTTAGGACATTCATGTAAGTTGATGTCCCATTTTCTTAGCCATTTTTATTTTGTTTCATCCATTTTTTCTTCCTATGGCCTAAAACCTCCTTCCCAAACACTTTGGGCCAACGGTGGTTATCCATGTTTTCAACTTTTTTAGATAGTTTAGGAAGCAAGTTATAATTGACGCTTCTAATGGAAAGGTTCTTGATTCAACCAAGAGAATATCATAAGGGACTATGGTTTTGACTTTAAGGTTGCAAGTGATTATACATGCTTTTGGATTCTTTCTAGTTGTCTCCATCTATACTTTGACATGCTGCTAACCCACATTTCGTAGCCATAGAGAACCACCAGCGTGACCAACAAACCAAAGAGGGTTTTCTTGGTTTTCCAGTCCCAAAGTTCAACTTTCCTACACCTTTTTTGATGTAAGAAAGAAGCTTTCCAACCCCCTTGTATCCTTTTTGTTCTATTAGTCTTCCAGATGAGCTTATAATGAAAATCATGTTAGAATTTAGTACATGACATAATATAATTAATAAATTAACATGCTAATTTTAATTTAATAAATAAATTTAGTTTTGGTAGTTACTTTCCTATAAATAGTTTTATACGGGAATAATAGCCTTTTAAAGGCAATGCAATGTAATTGATTTTTTAGTGTAATGTGAATGGCTAATTTTTAAGTTGAGAGAAATCTCATTTTTTTCTCTCATTTCATTATGGTATCAGAGCAGGTTTCTTCCTGGACCTCTCTCTAATCTTCTTCCATTTGTTTGTTTTCATCCAAAGCAGTGTTTACAATGGTATTGTAGTGAGGACCACATGCAACAACTATTGTTTTCTTCCATTCTTGCATTCATCAATAGGTGAGCAATGTAGACCATGTGCAAAACCCTTTTGACTCCATCATTCATCTGCATTTCTTCTCTTTCTCTCCACTATGTTCATTCTTTCCATTGTTTGGCATTCCATTTTGTCCATTGTTATCATCCCAAAAAAATTTAAAATAAAAATTATATACCCCAATCTTCTGCAAGCATATGTGTTGAAAATCATGCTTCTCCATGTTCTTTTTAGGCACAATATTCATTAGTAGTGCCAGGCATTTGAGAGGCATTTTTTTATATACAAAATGAGACTTTGATGAAGCGTGTTGTTTAGGGTTCTAGGTACAACACATCAAGGAGTTGTTTTGAATTTGTTTTCTATGGTTACCATTTATGCCTATTGACAATGGTTGAGCATTCTGCTTTCTGCTAATCGATTACTGAAATCTTATTTTCTTTATTTGTTGTCCTTGGAGTGTGTTGGCTACTAACCATTGGATATTTAAATTAATTCTATTTTTGGTAGTAAAGAATGAAGTTGGGGTTTGTTCTCAGTTCCCTATGAAGATGAATCTGCATGCTTTGTCATGTGCTCTTCTCTATACATTATATTGGAAACCAATCCCTGTGAAGTCTTCATATTTAGTGAGTTTACAACATCTTGGTAATTGTCAGTTTGGGAAGTTTTACTTTCTATTTTAAGAACACATTTTAATGGATAAATTAAGCCTTTATGAAAAGTTTGATGGAAATGATTTTCATAGCTGGAAAATACATATATAGTTAGTGTTAATTGAAAGAGATCTCCGGGAAATTGTTGATGGTACAATGCCAAATCCAACAAATGCAAATGAACTTCAAAAATGGAAGGTAAAAGATAAGAAAGCATTGACTATAATTGGTCTTGGTTTATCTAAACCTTATTTGCATCATTTAGATTTTAAAAAATCTTCTAAGGATATTTGGGAAACATTGAATACTTTGTTTGGATCTGTTATCACCTGAAATTGCACCTTGTTGAACCTGATGTTCAACACCTTAGTGTAACATGGGAAGACCTCTAAAGATGTGGGTTTCTTGTAAATAGAGGTCAACCTCCGGAGAAGGCTGACTTCCTATGGTGTCACCTAACTACTGATCTTGTAAATGAAAAGGGGAGAAGGAGAATATATTAAAACTAATGAAAACACTATCTCTATGGTGATGCACCAAAATTTACTAAAAGGAAATATAACATAGTTTACACACACAATTTAGTCAATGACGAAAAGCTTAGTTGAACACAACTCAATCACATACGTTTTCTGCATAAACTTTTCATGAAAAGGTTCATATGGCTACACTCCTAGAAGGAAGAAATAGCTTCACAACTAGAGAGTACTGCATTATAACACATTTCACAACCTGCAAAATACATATTTTCTCTACGGAAAGGTGTTGAAATAAGACATAACCACAAGGAATCATACAGTTTCACAAGCAGTTTCATCAATTATACAAATGCACACAATTTAATAGAGAGATTGAAAAGGTAAATCACTTATACTCATTGATTTCAATGGTGAACACTGACATACATGCCTGTTATGAGTTACAAAACATAGCCTCTCTTGTGTAAAGAACGAGCAAGTTACAAAAGCAGAAAAGCACCAGGTAAGAACTCCCTACAAAATAGGAAAAAATGCCATATATATGAGAACTAAAATTGTCACCCCTTAATTTTTTAGGGTTTACAAAATATCGGCCTCCAAAAAGATCACCCCTTAGATCTTTTGAATGAAGTTAATGTTGCCTCCCTGCTGTCTATGTCGGTGAAGAGTCACTCCAGGAATTGCCTCCTTGATCTTTTGCAACTCATTTAATGTGCCAACCTCTGGCCTCTATGTTCACTTTTGAACTTCCCTGAAGAGTTGTCTCGAATCCCCTAGAGCACTATCATTAATGTCTATCTACCTTTTGCCAGTAGACCTCACAACTGTCCCTAAGACTGACGGATTACTCTCTCTTTGGCCTTCTTCCTGTTCAAGATCTTTTGCATGTTGACTTCCTTTGCAAGCAACTTCATAATTTCCTATTAGATCCCCACACCATCTTTCATGAGCTGCTTCATCGCCCTTTGATCTCAGAACAAGTCCGTGTCATTTTCATTCTATTGATCTCGTTCACAGGGGGAGTCAAACAATAAAACGGCTAATGGTTCGCCTTTAGTTTTTTCTGATTGGTTGAACACATGCCACGCAAGATCCCAGGCTGTCAAAGGTCATTCAGCCAGAATTGCATGTCGGTGAGACACTAGCTGTGTCTCCCCGATGTGATTATACTCTATAGCAGCATCGACATAGCATACATCTGTCGGTGAGATTTCATATCGAGCAGCAAAAGTCATATCGACATCCTTGAAACCATCCACAAGACTATCGCTTTTCAACAAGACATCCTACCAAGCGCAAAACTTCCGCTTAGAGTTTCCTCGATCTCAAACTTGTGAACCACTATCGGCAAGAGTTTACAAATGTTACACCGAGGGCATAAACCTTCGGCGAGACCACGATCAGTTGGTAGGAGGTCATAGTGAACTAAAATCCCTCAGCCAGGAGTATTACTGATTCTGAATACCCACTCGGCAAGACCCTACACCGAGGGTCCTTTTGTTTCGGCGAAAGCTCACTTCATTTTGGAGAGACATTGCTTAGTCGGCGAGACCCCATGCCAAGCTCACAACTTTCGCTGAGACTTGCCGTGTCGATAGAACACCTTGCCGGGACCACCATCTTATATTGAAGGCATCATCCTTTTGGTGAGACATCATTCGGTTGCCGAGATGTTACAACAAGGCTCACCTTTTCTCCCCGTTTACATCTCTTTTCACCAAGACCCTCGTTAGTCGCTGAGACATTTCCCTGAGCTCCTATTTCTTCGGCGAGACCTCCGGCCTTCGGTGAGACATTACGCCGATATCAATCCCTCTCGGTGAGACTTTTGCTATCGGTGAGACTTCATGCCGAAGGAAAAACCTTCGGCAAACTGAGAACACTTCGGCAGGACACTAGCGGGTCGGGAAGACCTTACACTGATGACGCCTCCCCTCGTCGAGCCTTCCATCTTTTGGTAAGACCTTATGTCGAAGGAAATCCCCTTTGGCAAGACTCTACATGGTCTCTGAGACCTCCTGCCAAAGGAAAACTATTCCCCCCGATGCCAACTTGTGAGCTACTATCGACGAGACATCCCAAGCGGAGAGATACATAAAGAATCATGGTGACCCGAAAGTTCTAGCGACCGGTGTATTCGAACAAATAGAATGCACTGCTAGTCGGCAAGACAATAGAAGGGTCTTGACGACTTTCTTCTCTGATGAGTTTTGTGCCAAAACTCATCGAGGCATGCTTTCCAATAAACTTCCTTGTGTAATATCATCCGATGCACGATCTAACCCTTGATGCAAATGTCCCCATTTGGCCTTCATGAACACTTGAAACATAGATTCCCCTGCCTGATTGAGACCTGTACGAAAATCAGGTAACATTTCTGGTGACCTTTGCTGGATGTTTTCCTGCTAAACATGGAAACCAGTAGCCAAAACTTGTCCATTGGGCATCGAGTCATAAGGAAAACTCAAAAAAATTTAAAACATCAACTTTGTACATAGCTCAAACATGTCTATAACCTATAGATCATAATAGGTTGCCCGAAACCCCAAGAAACATGAGAAACTGAAATAAAATTATTTACTATGCTGAAACAACACTTAGGGAAAGAAAACAACAATCAAACTAAAGTGCAGAAGCACTTATTGAAAACATAAAACCTAACCTAATATGTACAATGGAGGAGCTTATCAAACCTCAAAACAAGGCTTGAGGTGTATCCCATTGACTGGGATTGGAAGCACTTCACCTTCAGTCATGGCCAGTTGGTAAGCATTGTGTTCTTTGCAGTCTTTGATAATAAATGGACCCATCCACATGTCAAACTTGGTGTGATGGCCCAGCCTGCTTTTTAGAACATCCCATTTTAGTACGAGATCTCCCACCATGAAATTTCTTGATCAAGTTTTCTTATCAAATGTTCTCTTAGTCAGGATTTGTTGATGTTCCATTTTCTTCATAGCCTTGTTTCTAATTTGTTCTAACTCCATCAGTTGACTGTACCTTAAGGCAAGTGGGTCAGTCTGTTCAAACAGGACCAGCTGACTGGCAATGTCAAAGGTGGGCAACTTAGTAGAAATAGGTATTTTTGCTTCTTTGCTGTATACCAACATGTAAGGTGAGTTCCCAATCACCTTCTTAGGGGTAATTCTATCTGCCCAAAGAGCAGTCTTTAGCTTGGCATGCCAATCCCTCTGATTTCTTTGAAGCGTCCTTTTGATAATATTAATTAGATTTTTATTAGTGGACTTTGCAAGTCCGTTGCCCTGAGGATAATAGTTGGAGCTTGTGTTCAAGTAAATGCCATTCTTCAATGCCCAATCAACAACCTTCAAACCAACAAATGCCAGGGCATTATCAGAAATTATAGAATCTGGGACTCCAAATCTGCAAACCATGTCTTCATAAAAATTCAACACTAATGTTTCATTAGCTTCCTTCAGAGGTAAAGCTTCTGTCCATCGTGTAAAGAGTTATGTTGCTATGATAATCCACTGATGGCCTGCACTTGAGGGTGGGTTAATTGCCCCTATGAAGTCAATTCCCCCTTGATAAACGATTGCTCTATCTAAATTGGTGTTAATGGCAAGGAAGCAAGCCTTTCTTTGCCTGAAAACAAGGCACATTTGGAACATCTCCTGACATATATATGTGCATCCTTAAACAAATCAGGCCAATAATATCCTGCTCTTAAAATCTTATATGTTGTTGTCCTTGCAACATAGTGACCTCCAGAAGGTCCATCATGGAACTCATATAATATTTGATCCACTTGATCATTATCAACACACCTAAGTAGTACTCCACTATAATCTTTCCTATATAACACATGATCAATTAAGACGAAAAAGTTGGTAGTACCTCCTCTTCATTTTGTTCAGATTAGGTGGACATTCTCTGGTTCTCAAAAAATGTGACCTCTCCTACAACCAGATAGTAGCTTCATTATTGGTCATCCCAACATTAACCAATACTAAGTCTCGTTCATCCTCTGTTGTTGAAATGTCTTCGTTAGCCAGCTACTGGCATAAACCTTTTCCCCTCACCAATTTAGTAACCTGAATATCCACATCATACTCCATAACTCTTGTGATCCATCCAGCCCATTTTTCATTTAGATCTTTGCTGAGTAAATATTCTTTCACACTAGAATGTGCCACTTGAAGATGAATTTTGTTATGAGACAATAGATGTCTATATTTCTTCAAACTTTTCACAATAGCCAACACATGTTTTTCTACGAAGGTATACTTCTGCTCATAGTCTTCCAGACCCTTGCTGAAAAAGGCAATGGGTTGTTCCAACCCTTCTACATTTTTCTGTACCAAGATTGTAGAAATTACATCAAAACTACCAAAATCATACAAGGTAAAATCCTTGCTGAAATCTGGGTTAACTAATGTTGGGGCTGAAGCTAACGCCTCCTTGATCAGTTGAAAACTATCCCTTGCTTCTCGGGTCCATCTGAACTTTGCATTCTTTTTTAACATAGCTGTAAGGGGTTTTAACAAGGCTGCTATATTAGGTAGAAACCTCCTAACAAAATTGATACGACCAATGAAACTCTGAAGTCCTTTCTTATGCGGAGGTAAAGGCAGCTCCAAGATTGCTGCAACTCTTTTAGGATCCACCGTGATTCCCTTCCTAGATACTACATACCCAAGAAGCTTTCCTTCATGGATAGAGAAAACACATTTTTGGGGTTCAATGATATACCAAACTCCCGACAACGTTCAAAAATCTGCTTCAAATGGTCAATGTGATCTGTTGTTTTCTTGGAATAGACAGTGATGTCATCGAGATATACTAAGACAAACTTATACATTAAGTTGTTAAAGGCCATGTCCATAGCCTTTTGGAAGGTTGCTCCAGCGTTAGACAAACCAAATGGCATTTTCCTATATGCCATTGTGCCCCACTTTGTGGTGAAGGCAATTTTAAATTGATCTCCTTCCCTTACCAAAATTTGGTTATAACCAAAATATCAATCTAGTAAAGAAAAACGTTCAGAACCTGACACACATTGAACAATCTGCTCCATAGACGAAAGAGGGTGCCTGCCCTTTAACGAAGCTTTGTTCAAATATCTGAAGTCTACACATAATCTAAGCTCTCTGTCCTTCTTCCTGACGAGAACTAGATTGGCAACCCAGCTAGTATGCTTGATGGGAAAAATAATCCCACTTTCTACAAGTCTGAAAACTTCTTTCTGCATTAATGGCTCTAGTTTGGGATTGACTGGCCTCTGTTTTTGCCTTACGGGTTTGGCCGTTGGCTCCAATTCTATGGTATGTCATGCAAGACGTGGATCAAATCCCTTCAAATGTCCATATTCCTAGGTGAATATGTCAATGAATTCTTGGAATAATTGCAGAAGAGACTGCTTTTCAATAGCAGTGTTTATTTTCCCTATCTTGAGGCTTCTCTCGGGTGCAATTTCTAAGTCCTCATAATGATCTTGTTGAACCAGTAAATTGGATTTGTTACTTTTAGCCTAATCATTAGAGTTGAAAATAATTTCTAAGGTAATCAAACCCTTAGGCAACTTGTTGTTCTTTAATTGTAGTACCTGGTCTCCATATTATTGTTTGATTTTATCCTGATTTGATGCTGCAAACACGTCCTCTTCAAGCAGAAATTGCAAAATTTTCTCATCACTCTCAAAGACTTGCTAGTTAGCATTGTTGTCGGGCACTGTAGGCCTGATAATAACCTTGATGTGCTGCTGATTACATTCCTTTCTTGCATTGTTTGGAATGTCAAATTGGGCTCCCATAGCTGCTAATCTGTCAACATGCTGATTTTGTTTCCTTGGAATTGAAATTATATTGAAAGCCTTAAAATCCTCAATGAGGTCCCAAACCCTATGCTTATACAATTTAAGAACATCATTTTTAACAACATTCAGGCCTCTAACCTGATTTACTCTCAATTCATTGTCCCCATGCACCTTTAGAAACTTAATTCCACATTTCCTCGTCCATTCCAGCCCTCGAATGAGGCCTTCATATTCTGGTGTGTTATTAGTGCATGAAAATGCAAACCTAAAGGCTGCATAATATCTTTTAGCTCTTGGGGAAACCAATAATGCACCCCCACCAGTGCCATGCCTACTCCTTGAACCATCAAAATACATTTCTCAAACTTCATCTTGCTGATGACAATCATTCATTGGCCTCTTAACCAAGTTAGGCATCACTATATTAGCTTCTTGAAACATGTAGTTACCTAGACCAGCATCTGACACCAAGTCACTTTCAGCACTAGAAGTTTGGCCTGCTGCCCACTCATCTAGAAGTATATCAGGAATATCATTAACAGCAATGCAAGGATCAAAGATAGTAGCATGCTCGTCTTGTTAAAAAATTATGCAATATAAGGTTCTATATTGTATTTTGCAAGTAACTCAAACTTAATGGTTACTTCAATTCCATACCTAGTGCGGAACAACATGTGAGACCAGTCAGATGAAAGGTATCCCCCTATTTTAGCCGTAAACTCTCTTGACAAACATAACCCAAAATACAGAGGCAAATTTGCCACATAAATTTCTTGGGAAATTGAAAAATTAGGGCAAGCATGCAGAGTTAAGCTAGCATCTTTGATAAGACCCATTATATTAACAGATGAGCCATCCAATTGGACTACTCCTTTCTCTAAAGGTTTGTACTTTAAACCTAACTGATCAGCCACTTGTTTGGGCATTACAAAATAGGTAGCGCCACTATCTACCATACAATTGTGCACTAAATTTTTTCCAATAATCAATGAAACATAGAACGGAGGAGGTCTCACGTTCTTACCTTGAATCATAGATTTCCCTTCGCTACTAGGATTAGCAACTTTCCCTTGGTCATCATTAGCCATTACGACCTTTTGGGAATCAACAACAACTTGTTTAGGAATTGTATATTCAAATAATGCTTCTTTAAGTAGATTTTCCTATCTAGGAATGCTTAAGGAGTCCCACATGGTCATACTCATGTTCATTTTCTTCATGTTGTCCACAATGTTGTAAGGTACAGTTAAAGGTATCTTCTAATGTACTTTAGCAGCAGTCGGTTCTTTGTTCTTGTGAGGCTGCTCGTTGATTGGTAAGACGGTAATTCCTTTTGGTACATTTAGAATTGGTGTGGATGATGCTTCCACAGTTGTAGACCCCTTGTTTCTATCAGCGAATTGCTCCACCTCTAAAGCTCTTTTCTTAGCTTGTGTATTGGCTGCAATTGTTGAATCAACATTCACACCACATCACTCTTCACTTTGCCAATTTAAAAATGCAGTCTCATTAAAATGTATATCCGGTTGTTGTTCAGGTATATTAGTAGGTGCATCTGGCTATAGACTGATAGCATTTTGGACCATAAATGCCTGATTGACTACCCCATTTGAGCATGAGGCTGGGTTATGTGCTTGATTACATGAATAACACCATTCATTTTCTATCACAGAGTTATTTTGAGCTGAAACCATATCTTTTACTGGACTTACAACATTAAGAGGTGCTGGATTATAAGATTGAAATGGTCTTTGATTAACATTTTGCCTCTAATAACCACCTTGATAGGGTTTCCTATTTTGCTGATACTGATATCCCTGATTTTGATAAGACTGATTTGCATTCTGACCTTGCTGTTGGAAATTCGGCCTTGCCCCTTGATACTATTTCTTCATGCTGATCAACTCATTTCCCATAGTTTGTAAAATGCTTTCTATTTTATGTTGACTAGACTTGATCTCTTGCAATTCACTTGATGGTCCTGCAACCAACGCTCTCTGACTCATAGTAATGGGTAATGTCGGGATAGCAGGTAAAGGGGCTAAAGATGGCATTTACAATGACATATTTGATTGAATTTCAGGGAAGTAGGGCATAAGCGACCTAGGTGCTAACTTGCCTGCTTGAATGAGGTTATTTTCTGCCTTAATAGCTATACCATAAGCCTGAGGTAAAGAAATAACCCCCATGGACTGTATCATGACTGAGATATCACTATTTAAACTTTTTAAATAGTACAAAAATGCATAATCACCAGAAGGCCTTACCGTAGCAGGTATTTTGTTCCAAGTCTTTTGAAATCGGATACTAAAGTCCACCATTTGTTCTTGTGGGGCTCTTTTGATGGTTGTTAACTACTCTACCAAAGATAGGTGATCAAATTTTTCCTCAAAAAATCTGGTAAATTCATCACCAAGCTCATCCCATGTTCTTATAGAACCCACCGACAAGCTTCTAAACCATTCTAACGCCTTCTTCTTGAGAGATGCAGCCAGCAATCTCACAGCTACATTTTCCTGTGTCACATGAAGCACATTGCACAATGCTGCCACATCTCTGATATGTTCAAAAGGTGTTACTTGTCCTTCTCCAGTAAACTCTAGTAACCCTTTTAACGCTGCCAATGGAATATCATCATGTTGTGCTAGATTAAGGGGACTACCCTGGTTGAATGGTATGAAAGTAAAGGCTCTTGGCCCTGCCATTGAGCTAGAATATGTTGGTACGCTTGCTGAAGCAAAACTTGAACTTGGTTGAGAAGTATTTGTCGTAGCAGAAATATTGTTTGTTGAACAATTGAAAGCCCCAAATGAGGAGGCAAAAAGTTCTGTTCTAAGAGTAGGAGATGTTGAACGCCTAGCTAGAGGTTCTCTTCTTCTTCTCCTCTCGTATGAAAACAGTGTCCTATCACTAACACGAGGTGGTGTTGACTGAACTCTAAGAGAAGGAACAATCCTTCTGAGAGTTCTCCCTTTTCTTCTTGGAGGAGATAAATGCAAAAGCTCTACAACTTTTGAACTTCTAGTTTCTATTTTTCTCATATAAGCAAGCACATTGATCCTTTCCTTCACACAGAGTCGCCATATATGCTTAAAAAAAAACCTCTAAAAGGCTATTAGCTCATTGTCAGAACATCAAAATAGCAAGACTTAGGAATTTTACTTCTGACTGAGTCCCACCGGGCGTGCCAAAAACTGTTATCACCTAAAATTGCACCCTATTGAACTTGATGTTCAACACCTCAGTGTAACATGGGAAGACCTCTAAAGATGTGGGTTTCTTGTAAACAGAGGTCAACCTCCGGAGAAGGCCAAATTCCTATGGTGTCACCTAACCACTGATCTTGTAAATGAAAAGGGGAGAAGGAGAATATATTAAAACTAATGAAAACACTATCTCTATGGTGATGCACCAAAATTTACTAAAAGGACATATAACACAGTTTACACACACAATTTAGTCAATGACGAAAAGCTTAGTTGAACACAACTCAATCACATATGTTTTCTACATGAACTTTTCATGAAAAGGTTCATATGGCTACACTCCTAGAAGGAAGAAATAACTTCACAACTAAAGAGTACTGCATTATAACACATTTCACAACTCACAAAATACATATTTTCTCTATGGAAAGGTGCTGAAATAAGACATAACCACAAGGAATCATACAGTTTCACAAGCAGTTTCATCAATTATAAAAATGCACACAATTTAAAAGAGAGATTGAAAAGGTAAATCGCTTATACTCATTGATTTCAATGGTGAACACTGATATACATTCCTGTTATGAGTTACAAAACATAACCTCTCTTCTGCAAAGAACTTCACAAGTTACAAAAGCAAAAAAGCACCAGGTAAGAACTCCCTACAAAAAAGGCCAAAATGCCATATATATGAGAACTAAAAGTGTCACCCCTTAGTTTTTTAGGGTTTACAAAATATCGGCCTTCAAAAAGTTCACCCCTTAGATCTTTTGAATGAAGTTAATGTTGTGTCCCCACTGTCTATGTCAGTAAAGAGTCGCTCTAGGAATTGCCTCCTTGATCTTTTACAACGCATTTAATGTGCCAACCTCTGGCCTCCGTGTTCACTTTCAAACTTCCCTGAAGAGTTGTCTCGAATCCCCTAGAGCACTATCATTAATGTCTATCTGCCTTTTTCCAGTAGACCTCATAGTTGTCCTTGAGACTAACGGCTTACTCTCTCTTCGGCCTTCTTCTTGTGCTTCATTGCCCTTTGATCTTAGAACAAGTCCATGTCATTTTCATTTTGTTGATCTCGTTCACAGGGGGAGTTAAACAGTCAAACGGCTAATGGTTCACCTTTAGTTCTTTCTGATTGGTTGAACACATGCCACACAAGATCCCAGGCGGTCAAAGGTCATTCAGCCAGAATCGCATGTTGGTGAGACACTGGCCGTGTCTTCCTGATGTGATTATACTCTATAATAACATCAACATAACATACATCTGTCGGTGAGATTTCATATCGAGCAACAAAATTCATATCAAAATCCTTGAAACCATCGGCAAGACATCCTACCGAGTGCAAAACTTCCACTCGGAGTTTCCCCGATCTCAAACTTGTGAACCACTATCGGAAAGAGTTTAATGATGTTACACCGAGGGCATAAACCTTCGGTGAGACCACGATCAGTCGGCAGGAGGTCATAGCGAACTGAAATCCCTCAGCCAAGAGTATTACTGATTTCGAATACCCACTCGTCAAGACCCTACACCGGGGGTCCTTTTGTTTCGGCGAAAGCTCACTTCATTTCGGGGAGACATTGCTTAGTCGGCGAGACCCTTATGCCGAGCTCACAACTTTCGTCGAGACTTCCCGTGTCGATAGGACATCTTGCTGAGACCACCATCTTATACCAAAGGCATCATCCTTTCGGTGAGACATCATCGGTCGTTGAGATGTTACAATGAGGCCCACCTTTTCTCCCCGTTGACATCTCTTTTCGCCGAGACCCTCGTTAGTCGCCGAGACATTTCCCCGAGCTCCTATTTCTTCGGCGAGACCTCCGACCTTCAGTGAGACATTACGCCGATATCAATCCCTCTTGGCAAGACTTTCGCTATCGATGAGACTTCATGTCAAAGGAAAAACCTTTGGCGAACTGAGAACACTTTGGTAGGACACTAGTAGGTCGGGAAGACCTTACACCGATGATGCCTCCCCTCGCCAAGACTTCTATCTTTCGGCAAGACCTTATGCCGAAGGCAATCACCTTCGGCGAGACTCTACATGGTCGCCGAGACCTCCTGCCGAAGGAAAACTATTCCCCCCGATGCCAACTTGTGAGCTACTATTGGCGAGACATCCCAAGTGGAGAGATACATAAAGACTCATGGCGACCCGAAAGTCCTGGTGAGCGGTGTATTCGAACAAATAGAATGCACTACCAGTCGGAAAGACAACAGAAGGGTCTTGTCGACTTTCTTCTCTAATGAGTTTTGTGCCAAAAATGATCGAGGCATGCTTTCCAATAAACTTCCTTGTGTAATATCATCCGATGCACAATCTAAACCTTGATGCAAATGTCCCCATTTGGCCTTCATGAACACTTGAAACATAGATTCCCCTGCCTGATTGAGCCCTATGCAAAAATCAGGTAACAAGATCAAAAGATGATAGTGCAAAAATAACTATAAAACAAAAGTTACATGGTTTGAAAATGGAAGAAGGTGAAGATATAGTGTCTTATATCAATAAATTTCGTTCATTGATGAATTAGTTGGTTGGTATAAATGAAGAAATAAAGGAAAATGATGCTAAAGCCATACTTTTAAATAGTATTTCTCACAAGGTATTCACTTTAAGCAAAATCAATCCAAGTCTAGAAAGTATTATATCCACATTGCTTGATGAAAGAAAGAAACGTGTTTAAGAAGAAGTTGTATTGACTGCACAAAACAAAGCTAGTACTTCTTACCAAAAATTCAAACATATGACAGTTTAAACATGCAAGTGGTACATGTTTCTATTGTAAAAAGACAGTGGATGTAGTAATAAATTGCAAACAAAGAGCAGATGATCTTCTTGATGGAAAGTTGCAAGATAACACTTTGATAATTGAAGGAAAGGACCACACTTCAAGTGATGAAGAAATTCCACATCAAAGTGATGAAGAATATGTGTACTAATTTCTAGTTGTCCTCTATTTCAATACTAAGGGGGGTGCTAGAATTTAGTACATGAAATAATATAATAAATAAATTAACATGTTGATATTAATTTAATAAATAAATTTAGTTTTGGTAGTTAATTTCCCATAAATAGTTTTATACGGGAATAATGGCCTTTTAAAAGCAATACAATGTAATTGGTTTTTCAATGTAATGTGAATGACTGATTTTTAAGTTGATATCAATCTCATTTTCTTCTCTCATTTCAATAAATCAATCCCAAGGTACTTGTATTCTTTCACTATCTCCAAAGGGCTACCTGAACAAAAAGGAAGGTATCTTGATTCCTTTTCTTCTTTAGGGAGAAGATCATGACTTTGGTCTTGGTAGTGTTAACTTGCATTCCAACTTCCTGATAGAAAAGATCGAAGGCCTTCAAAAGTCCCCTCAAACCATGGACAGTTTTTGAGATTAAGATAAGATCATCGACATATAGCAGCAACTTCACCACATAACTCGCCAACTGAATACCCCCCAGTTTCGTTTAACCAATCTTCTAGTTTATCAATGTATATCCCAAAAAGAGTGGGAGATAAAGGACAACCTTGTTTGACCCCAATATCAGTGCCAAAACATTTAGATATACCTTCACTTGTTCTAATTTTAGCTCTCACTTGCTCATAAAGTCTATGCATTGCAACCCTATATTCATTTGGTATATTTAATTCATCCATTCTATTCCACAGTTTGTCTCTAGGCACCATATCAAAGGTTTTTTTAAAATCAACAAAGCAACAAAAAGCTTCTTCACCTTGAGTATCCTATATCTTTCCAATTAGGTGCCTAAGAGTGATGTAGTGGTCCTTGGTAGAGTATTTAGGCCTAAATCCAACCTACCCTTTTACTCTTTTTCCTTCTTTTTCTTCCCAGGTTTGCTGATTCTATGCTTTAACATGCTCCCAAAAAGCTTTCCAAGAATAGGATTGACCATAATAGTGTAGTAATTAGATGGGTTATTGATATTGCCACTTTTGTAGAGAGGGATGATGACACCAGTTGTCCATTCTGATGGAAAACCATCATGGGTGACATCATTGAACATCCGTTTGATGTGGGGAGCAAGAATTTCAACTCCCCACTTTAAAAATTCATCTTGTAGCCCATCTATGTCTAGTGCTTTACCATTTTCTAAATTATTTATACCTTGTTTGATATCTTTAACCATGAAGAGCTCCATTGAAGTGTTAACTACGGGAGAGGAATTTTTCCCTTGGGCCCTCTCATAAAGACGCTTTGCATATTCTAACCATTACACATTTGTTATGTTATTCTCAATCTATTTTCTCTTTTGTCGTATCTCCCTCCTAAAACCTTTTGGGTTGTTTTTTCCAAGATAAATTAACTCTTTCCTTCTTGGGTTTACATGCTTTTCCCTTTTTGTTAGCACCAACTTCTCATATTTCTTCTTATTTTCTTTGTTCAACCCATTTTCTTTGTTCAACCCATTTTCTTTCAAAGTTCTCTTGGTAGCCTTACACTCTTCATCATACCATGGGTTAGTCGGAAAAGTGTTTGCAACCCAAGGTTTCTTTGGGCGAGATCTTTTACAAGCATCTAAGGCCTTATGAATTATAGGAATCAAAAGATTGTTGCAAGTACAACCACTAGCCCAATTAGTAGCCTTGTCCCCTATGTTATTCTCTATTTCAAGAAAATGTTTCTCTAAAGCAACATTAAAGAGACCCTGATTTTCCTGATTCATGACTATTTTACCTTTGGGAATAGTTTCATTTTGCTTGTGGTGGACCCGCTTATTGCGTTGGCTATTTGAGACTACGCTAAGTTTCACAAACAGAGGCCCATGATTAGATTTCATCTCAAGCGGACATTCTCCGATCTCAAACTCCAAAACTCTAGAAATAAAACTCCGAGAGAAGATCACGTAGTCCTCCACACTTTGGCCATTATAAGTTTTGCACGTGATATTACTAGAACTTGGCCAACCTTTCATGCCATTGCAAATAATCATACTTTTAAGCTATAGATCCCTAATAATTCTGCTCCAAAGTGAGATACATTCCTATTATTGTCTTGTGATGTTCTTTCCCACGGCTGATCTTCCTATTCTAGCCATTTGTTGTTTCCTCGAACTTCATTATTCAGCTGAAGAAATTGATTGTTAGTTGTTCTTGCATTAAAGTCACTTAATAGAACAATTTCCCCCAAGGTGCTAAATATAGAAATGTCTTTTTTTAAAGAGGCATATGGGTCTTCACTATCTAATTTTCTCCTTTTATAGAGCTTTGAGTTTTGCGGTGCAAAATAACAAGCAACCAATATGAAGGTAGCCTCATTACCAACTATTTGAAGCCATATGTATTGCTTATTTGGATCTTCTTTCTCAACTTTTACAATTCCACCCCAACTCTCTTTGATCAAAACTATTACACCCCCATGCCCTTTTCCTGTTTCACCCCCTTTATTTCAAACTGAAATTTTCTTGTATCCTTCAAAATATGGAACTTTGCTACCATCATGTTCATGTGTCTCGATAAGGATAATAATGCCTTTCCCTTCTGCTATAGGCCCCAAACCCAATCCTCATATCCATGGGTAACCCTTATAATCCAACTCACTATATGTAGATATTCTCGTGGGGCCCCTAATCCCTATTTCTTGTTTGGTAAATGGTCATTGATTTGAGCTACCCCATTCTTCAGCCATGCCCAATTTCCTTCATTCCTTGGTGTTTTCACTTTCTCCCATTCTTTCCTTTGTACTTCTTGTTGGACAAAGGTCAAATCTTCTTCCAAGTAGATGTGTGTTCCTTTGAGTAACCCTCTATTCCTTAGAATTGCATTCTTGTCTTCTATATTCTTCATGAAAATTCTTACATTCCCATCTCTTCCTCTATTTTCTTTCCAATTTTGTTTGCTTGTTGAATATGCCTTGTCCACTTCAACTTGTCTAGATAAGGAAGTCTTTTGCTAATGATGATGGCTTGGTTTCTCGAAAGCCACACAAATCACAATAATAGATACCAATACAAAAGATGCAAGACAAAAAATAACTCACTTTTAATTATTTTTCAGAAAATGAAATTACAGACTCAAAACTTACAATGCTACAGCCTCATGGGCTTGATTCATTACAACAAAATCAACTCTAAAAACAAAATATATTATTCATAGCTGCAATCTGCACTAATGGAGCCACCTTCTACAACCCCCCACTTATCCCTTTTTATTTTACCCAATAACTACCCTAGAATATTCTAGAAAGTGTGAATTTTCCTTTTCTTTTGGCACCAAAAGTCTCATCGTTTGATTTTTTACCTAGGAAGATATTTTAATGTAATTCACTTTTTAGTGGGGCAACTTCATGGGCCATAACTTTTGATCTGGGTGTTTGATTTTCTATTATAACATATCATTGGAAATCTCTTCAAGAGATCTTCAACGCCGAACTGATCAAAGATCGGTTTGTCCACTTTTTGAGTTGTTTTGGGGCCTCTAAGGTTTTCGTATTTGAATTTGAAGTCGCATTGGAGAAATTTCTCATGATAGAAACTTTAATATCTCCCAATCCGTACAAATATTGAAATGATTCTTTTGTGACTAGAAATATTTTTCAGTTCTGCTCCTTGGGGTAAATTTTTTAGGTCCATACGAGGCCGTTTAGGCCGACTTACTAAAAAATAGTGATTGTTTTTCACCTTTTTTGACTTATGACTATCTTACACCCCTTAAGTTCCATCATGGGACTCAAAACAACTAAAAAAAAAGAAAACAATTTTTTTTTTGAGTGATGCAAGATTACCCCTACACCACTGGATGCTCTTACATCAAACACCCAGGGTAATTTGAAAAGTGACCCTGTCACTTCTCAAGAGCTAGAGGAAAACCAAGACGATTAACCTCAGCCTCAGAAAACCATGATGAATATTCAATGGGCCTTCCTCTCCATTTCACTAAGTACTCTGCATATTGCATATTTCTTCAATAGGCCTTCCTCTCCATTTCACTAAGTACTCTACATTTCTTGAATCATGCTTCTTCAGGATCTTGCATGGTCCAAACTTCTTCATCTTTAACTTGTTGTATGTGCCAACTGGAAACCTCTCCTTTCACAAATGAAACATGAATTCATCTCCTACCTGTAACTCCTTATACCTTTGTTTCTCATATGCCTTAGCCTTATATTGTGAGTTCATCTTATTGATATGTTTTTTCACCTCTCCATGCAAATTATTTAAGTTTTCAGAAAAAATATTTAGCCTCAAGACTACTCTTCTCCCCCCTATACATCCTTCTTAGTTCAGAAGCAGTTCTTAGACTATTCCCATACACAATCTAGAATGGTGATTTACCAGTGCTCATGTTGATAGAATTGTTGTAAGAAAATTATGCATGTGGTATAATCAAATCCCATCCCTTGGGCTTATCTCCTACTAAGCGTCTTAGCAGGTTACCCAAAATCCTATTCACCACCTCTGTTTATCCATCAGTCTATGGATGGTGTGCAAAACTGAACTTCAAATCTGTCTTCAACTTCTTCCATAATGTCCTCCAAAAATAACCAACAAATTTGGTATCTCTATTTGAAGCTATACTCTTTGGTAAACCATATAGTCTCACTACCTCTTTGAAAAACAATTCCACAACATGAACAACATCAATGGTCTTATGACATGGAATGAAATGTGTCATATTTGAAAATCTATCCACCACCAAAAATATGGAATCAAGCCCTCTTTGTGTCCTTGGCAAGCCAAGAACAAAATCCATGCTAATGTCCTCCCATGGCCTCTCAGGGATGGGTAATGGCTGATACAATCCAGTATTTTAACTTGTTCCTTTCACCATCTGACATACTCTACAATTCTACACAAAAAATTTCACATCTTAATTGTGTCCAGTAATAGTTCTCATTAACAAGAGAAATGGTCTTATCTTGACCAAAATTTCCAGCCAATCCTTCACTATGCTTCTCCTTGGTTAGATTCTCTCTCATGGAACTCCTTGAAATGCACAATTAGCTTCCTCTAAACAAAATCCCATCTTGGATTAGGAAATCCAACCATCTTGTCCTATCCAATGTAATAGGTTCCAAACAAGCCTTCCAAGCTTCTGCAAAGTCGAATCTTCAGGATACAAAATCTTGAGTTCATTGAACCCAACAACCTCTATATTCATCTCTATCAACAAATTTTGTCTTCTACTCAAGGCATCTACGACTTTGTTTTACCTTCCACTCCTATGCTTCAAAAAAAAAGTATAGGTCTACAAAACTCAACCCATTTACATGCCTTTGATTTAACTTTCCTTAACTATTGAGGTATTGCAAAGCCTGGTGATCAATATGTAAAACAAATTATTTTCGAAACAAATAGTGTCTCCATTTCTGCAAAGTCTGAACTATAGCATACAAATCTTGATCATAGACAAAATATTTCTTCTTGGCATCATTCAACTTCTCACTAAAATAGGCAACATGCTTACCTTCTTGACTCAAAACAACTCCTATGATAGTTTCACTAGCATCACAATCTACTTGAAAGACCTTATTGAAATCTGGAAGTGCCAAAATAGGTTGCTCTATGAATTTATTCTTCAACATATCAAAACTCTTTGTTTCTCCTATAGTCCATTTAAATTCCTTTCTATCCCCTCTCATTGCTTCAATTAGAGGTGCACGAATACTACTAAAATTATTAATAAATTTTTTGTAAATACTTGCTAGACCATGAAATGAGCTTACCTTTGCAAAACTCCTTGAGGTAGGCCATTCAATGATAGATCTCTCCATCTCTGGATCTATTTTAAGACCCTCTACCAAGACAACAAATCCCAAATACACCAACTCTTTCTTCACAAAACTACATTTCTTCAAATTAATCAATAGCTTCTCCTCCCTTAGCTTCTCAAAAACTCTTCGGATATGAATCAAGTGCTCCTCCAATATCTTACTGAAAAATAGAATATCATCCAAATAAATAATAACAATTTTTCCTAAACATTATTTCAATACCTCATTCATAAGCCACATAAATGTGCTTGGTGCATTGGTTAGCCCAAAAGGCATGGCTAACCACTCGTACAAGCCTTCATTTATTTTGAAGGTTGTCTTCCAGTCATCTCCTTCTCTAATATGGATTTGGTGATATCTACTCTTCAGATCTATCTTTGTGAAATATTCAGCTCCACTCAAACAATCTATAATGTCATCCATCCTTGGCAAGGGGAATCTGTACTTGATGGTGATCTTGTTGATGGCTTGGGAGTTTGTACACATCCTCCATTCTCCATCCTTCTTTGGTGCTAGTACTGTAGGTACTGCACATGGAATCAAACTCTCTCGAATCAATCTCTTCTGCAACAACTCTTGCACTTGTCTGTTCAAATCGTCATTCTCTACTAGAGTCATTTGATGGGCTTCCTTATTTGGAAAACTAGCTCCAAGAATCAGATCCATCTAATGGCTAATCTTCCTTACTAGAGGAAAACCTTCAAGTGCGTTATCAAAAAAAAATCTTGAAACTTATTCAACATATCTGAAACCTCTATAGGTACCTCATTAGTATCTTCTTTCTCAACTCTAGAGATCAATGCAAAATACATATGCTCATGCTTCATACCTTCTAGGAACTTTCTTCCATCAACCAAACAAATTCTTGCATTACTACATACCTTTTATTCTGCCTCCCTCAGGGGTTTCAACTTATGATGAACGCCATCCTTTGTCAAGGAATAGGTGTTAGCATGTCCATCATGCACCACTTTCCGATCAAACTATCATGGTATTCCTAATAACATATGACAAACATCCATAGGAATAATATCACACAATACCTAATCATGGTAATTTCCAATCTTGAACTTTACTAGACATTGTTCATTTACCAAAGCTTTATGGTTCTTCTACAACCAAGCAATCTGGTATGGATTTAGATGCCTTCTTCTCTCCAACCACAACTTACTAACCATCTCTTCTAAAACAAGGTTATTAGTACTACCTCCATCAATAATAACATTGCAAAATTTATCTTCACACTTACATCTAGTGTGAAAAAAATTCTTCCTTTGAGTTGGTTCTTTCTCCTCATTCAATAAGGCTTTTCTAGTAACAAGAACCTCTCCTCTTTCTGCATCCTCAAAATGTGAAGACTCAACATCTTCATCTACATGTGTGACTCATGCATTACCGTAAGGTCTTTTATTTTTCCTTCCTTTATTTTGAGGACACTAATAGGCTCTATGTCCTTTTTCTCCACATTGGAAATAGGTTCCACAGAAGTCTCCTCTTCTTGATCCTCATCCAAATCTTCCTCTTCCTCTTTGGTCTCCATTATTCTGATTATGAGGATGATATGATTTATCTCCTTTTTGGCTTTGGCTACTATTGGATCCTTCACCCTTCTTTTGATCTTCATTTTGACCTCCATATGACCGTCCACTAGTTTTTCCACCACGACCCCTGCCTCTTTTCTTGCTTTCAATTCTTCTATTCAACTTTTCTTCTACCTTTAAAGCAAACTAATAAGCATCTTTAATGGTAGACATTCTTACCAAACCCAACTCTTCTTGAATACTCGGCTTCAACCCATTTATGTAATGAGCAACTTTCTCCTTATTGGCCTCAAAATGGCCTATTCTAATCAAGACACGATAGAATTCTTCTATATACTCATTGATATATTTTCCCGCTTGTTTCAACCCTTGCGTCTTCTTCAACAAATCTAGCTTATAATCCACAAAAATGAACTATATTTTTAATTTGTCCACCATACAATCCCATCTTGTTATTTTCTCTTTTCCTCTTCGATTTCTTTTTAGTTGTACCTCTTTCCACAAAATATTCACATGACCCTTTAGCTTAGTCTTTGCAAATTTGACCCTCTTAGGATCTTCCACCTCCTCATAATCAAAGTACTCCTCCATATCATTGATCCAATCAATCAACTCTTTTGGGTTAAGATATCCAGAAAATGTAGAAACATCAATCTTTGGCCTTTTCTCAATCTTAGAGATGGCCTTAAAAAATATAACTTTCTTTGGATCTACTACATCTTGTTCTTCTTCGAATTTTTCCTCATTTTCAGCTTCATCTTCACTTTTATCTCCTCTTCTTGGCTCAAACCCTTGACACAAATCCTCTTGCAGTGCTTGAACTTGTCTCTGTAGGGCTCTAAAACTCTCTTCTGGTACAATAACATTCCTTCCACCACCACAATTTCTTCGTGGAGGTATTTTGATCACTTTTATCAAAAACCCACAACCACAAGTCCTGGTGCAAACTGCCTCACATTCAACAATCTATTTACACACTCAAGAAAACCTGCTCTGATACCACTTGATGAGGGATTTATCGCCCAAAACCCACATAAATCACAATAATAGATACCAACACGAAAGATGCGAGATAAAAAATAACTCACTCTCAATTATTTTTAGAAAATGAAATTACAGACTTAGAACTTACAATGCTACAACCTCATGGGCTAGATTCATTACAACAAAATCAACTCTTAAAAAAAAATTATTCGAAGCCACAATCTACACTAATGGAGCCACCTTCTACAACCCCCCACTCATCCCTTTTTATTTTACCTTGCCTTAGAATATTGTAGAAAGTGTGACTTTCCCTTTTGTTTTGGTGCCAAAATCCCACCGTTTGATTTCTTACCTAGGAAGATATTTTAATGAAATTCACTTTTTAGTGGGGCAACTTCGCAGGGCCATAACTTTTGATCTGGGTGCCTGATTTTCTATTTAACATATCATTGGAAAGCTCTTGAAGAGACATCTACAATGACAAAATCATCAGAGATCGGTTCGTCCACTTTTCAAGCTGTTTCGAGGCCTCTAAGGTTTTCATATTTGAATTTGAAGTTGCATTGGAAAAATTTCTTGGGACGAAAAATTTAATATCTCCCAAACCTTACAAGGTATTGAGATGATTCTTTCATGACCATAAATGTTTTTCAGTTCTGCTCCTTGGGGTAAATTTTTAGGTCCATACAATCCCATTTAGGATGACTTACTAAAAAATAGTAAGTGACCATTTTTTTTCCTTTTTTGACTACTAATTGTCTTATGCCCCTTAAGTGCCATCATGGGACTCAAAACAAATAAATAAAATTAAAAAAAAAAAACATTTTTTTGGGTGATGCAAGATTTTCCCTACACCACTGGATGCTTTTGTATCAACTAAAATGTCGGTTCTCTCATTTTCACCGAAGTCCTTCAATCCTTTGATTATAATATTTGCAACCTTACTTTGTTTGTCCTATTCTTCTCTTATTTGCATCTTGATTTTTTTTGCTATGATTTCTTTTTATTTGTTTGATGATTTTCTTGCAACTTGTGACCATGATTTGGCCTCTTCTATGTAGTTTTTTAATTGCTTTTCTTTCATTTCCATGTCCACCAATGTTGATTGAATCTCCTTTATTTGAAATGTGTCACCTCCCTTTGCCACTTCCATCTTATTATTTGTTACTTTTAGTTGATCTAATTCTTGTTTTATTGTAATCAATTCTTGTCCCCTTTCCATGTTAACTTGTAGGTTTAAGATTTATTCTTTGAGCACCTTATTTTCTGTTTCAAGTTTACACTTGGATTCTATATCTTCCTTTGCCTTGTCTTCACACAACCCCTTTGTTTCTAAAATATCAAGCCTCTTTTTCATGCTCATGAGTTCTTCCATGTATAACTTTGATGACCACATTAAAGGTGTGGAAGTAGTGTTGTAATTATCTTTATTTTATTGAAGTGTTTCCTCTCTAAAACCTTTGTTTGTAGTGTTCCCTTTTGTATTGTTCACCGTTGATTCAGGATTCTCTAAACTTTCCACCCAGTTTTCATTTTCTTTATTCTTATCTTGCACACTTTTCTTTTCTCTCATTTGAAATATCTTACTGGATGCCTATATATTATTGATGTAAACTTTTGGTGAAATCATAGTGAATTTTTTCTTTTGATTTTTCCTTAGTTTTCAAGCCTGCCTATGTCTTAGGATACCTTCATACTATTTGGAATTTATGCAAACTAGGTTTTCCTTTGTATCTTCTATGACAAAGTGCATAAGCATCGAGCCAAATGGAGTACTGAGTTCTTAAAGGTCATCATGAATGCTTCTTCTTTGATGGAGATGGAACGATAGTTCACTCTAGAGCTCAAAATCTAGAGAAGATGAAGATGGTGCTACTATTTCTCAAGTCCAAAGATAAAAATAGGAAAATGTGAAATATTATAGAAATATATATGTATAGAAAAGTTGTAGTTAGCATTTTGCAATTACATAGAGGATACAACGGAAAACCTAGTTTGCGTAAATGCCAAACAGTATGAAGCTATCCTAAGACGTAGGCAGGCTCGAAAAGTGAGGCAAAATCAAAAGAAAAAATTCACTATGATTTCACCAAAATTTCACATCAATAATAAATAGGCGTCCAGTAAGATATTTCAAATGGGAGAAAAGAAAAGTGTGCAAGATACATTCATACTGTTTGGCTAGTACTCGTATGAAAGCCTAGCCACAAAACAAGATTGTCCATTTTTTTTTCAATTTGTGGCACTCTCATGGTTTAATAAGGGACTCAACAACCATTTGAATTACTTGTTTGGGATTCCTTATATCCACAAATATTGCTAGATACATTAATGAGACATTTATATTCTCTCAGTATTGTTGGGCCAAAGAGGAATGTATCTCCCAACACTATCCTCATGACATAAAGCACCACCACCATGTTGGAAATATTGCCATTGATGTCAAAGGGGCATGGATTGTTGTCATTAATGTCAAAGTAATGGAATTGGAAGATTGAAAACATGCTATAGTGATGCCTCCATTGAAGAAATTTGATGAAGGATAAAAACAATGATAAAGACAAAAGATCAAGACTAACTCCTCTAAGGGAGATTGTTAAGTTTAAATAAAGCTAAAACTTTGAAGATCTAAAATTAAATTGTGTGAAGTGCCTCATTGAAGAATTTGAAAAAAAAATAATCATTATATGTGGGATGACCCATGCCTTGTTAAGCACCACCTTGAACAAAGAAAATTAAAATAATTAAATTATTATTTTTTTATTTGTGGCCAACCTCTTTGGTTGAAGCACCACCTTGGAGTTTTAAAAATGAATAAAATATTATTAGGCTGGCCAACCCCTCTTGGGAGAGTCACCTCCTTTGTGAAGGGGCACATTCTTTTGAAGTAGACATATGTGTGGTATAAAAGGAGATAAATCTATATGGTAATAGAACATAAAAAAGGTATGCAATATATCAATTGATTTAGAGTAGAAAAAGGAAAGTGGAGAGAAGATATACAACAAAAATATATGTAAAGGATTAGCACATATTTATGAGTCTATGAGCAGATTTATCTTGATGAGTCTACGAGTAGACTTAAAAAGAGTCTAATATGAGCAGATTTATGTGAAATTTTATAGAAAACTTATGAAAAATTATGAGCAGATTTATGAATGCAAACAATTATTGAATATCTTTCTTATTCAAGGAAAATTGAAAAACAATTTTTTTGAGAAAATCTATAAGAAAATACGAAGGAGTTTATGAGAAGATTTTGTGAAGAAATCATAACAAATCTAAGAAGGATTATAGAAGATCTATAAGGAAGATTATAACAGATTTTGGTGAAGATATTAAGGCAGATTTGTGTAGCATCTTGAAGTAAAAATACTCTTAATATTCATTCAGAGGTTGGTGCCTCCTAATCAAGGCAAAGATCAAGAGGTTGGTGTCTCTCATTAGAAGAGATTGGTGTCTCTTATTGAGTTGGTGCTTAGTTGTGGAGATTGGTATCTCCAGTGGGTTGGTGCCTGTAAAAGAAGATTTGCAAAAGTAGGTTGGTGCCTACAAGAATATCTATATAAGAAATATTTTCCCGTGGTTTCTCTTGCAAGGGTTTCCACGTAAATTGTGTGTTCATATTGTGCTCTCAATTGCTAGATCTTGCATGCAGGCTATTATCACCGATTAAGTTTTGAAGCATTATTGTTGTGTTTGATTAAGTTTTTGAAAAGTAAAATATTTTTGGCATATTGATTCACCCCTTCTCTCAGTATAACTATGTTCTCATCAATTGGCATTAGAATGTGTTCAATTGGAGATAGTATAACTATTAGAAGGAAGACCCAAAAAGAGCACATATGGTCAGGCAAGAAGTATATGGTTTCTCATCAAACATGACACCATTTTTTGATGGAACAAATTATTCCTTTTGGAGCATAAGGATGGAAACCTACTTGAATGCTATAGGGTATGATATTTGACAATTGATTGAAAATGGATATATAGCCCTTGCGACACCCCAATGAATCAGGCAGAAAAGAGGGAAAGTGAAAACAATGCAATCACCAACAATGTGATTTTGTGTGGATTATCCAAATCAAAATTTGTGAAATTTATGCATTGCAAATCAACCAAGGAAATGTGGGATAAGTTGAATAATATCTATGAAGGAGATGAAAAAGTAAAGAAGACAAAGCTCCAAACTCATTAGAGACAATTTGAAAGCCTTAAAATGAAAGAAGAAGAGAATATAGCCTCCTATTTTCTTCGTGTTGGTGAGATCGTGGACACTACAAGAGGCCTTGGTGGAAAATTTGAAGCCGTGATTGTGCAAAAGGTATAATTTTTTTACCTCTAAGATTTGATTCCAAGGTTTCAACAAATGAAAAAATGAGAGACCTAGACAAATTAGTAAAGGATGAGTTACATGGGATTCTTACTACCTATGGAATGAGGATTGAAAAAAATACATTAGAAAGGGAGGTAGCCTTTAAGGTGTCAAGGAAGGGAAAGAATAAAGTATATAAACCAAGTGATAGCTCAAGCAATGAAATGGATGAAGAAGAAGCTCACTTCATGAGAAAGCTAAAGAAAGGATCTGGGGAGTATCAAGGTAAGTTACCATTTAAATGTTTTAATTGTGGTAGAATAGGTCATTTTGTTTCTAATTTTTCATAGGTTAAGAGTGAAAGCAACGATGATGAAGAGGGTCACTACATGAAGAAAGGAAGATTTCAACAAAAGAAGGGTTACAAACAAGGTCAACGTGAAAAGGACTTCCAAAAGTACAAGAGTCTTTATTCCAAGGAAAATAATAACTCATTGGAGGAAAGTAACGAAGAAATCTATAAAAGAAATAGAGAAGAAATACTCATCATGATGATGGAAGCAAAAGGTGATGAAGAGGAAAAGAGAGAAGAAAGAGATTTAGAAGAAGAGCATAATGAAGATAAAGGAGAAGTGGATCTTGAGGAAGAACTCCATTATGCCTACTATGAGATTGAGAAGCATAAGAAAATAAATTTGAAACAAGGATAACGATTTCAAGAGGACAGTGAAGCCAAAGAAAAATTAACACAAAGTCTTGAAGAATACAAAAAATGATTCTAGATCTAAAAGTTTAAGTAGAAGAAGCAAAAAGAATTGAAGAGGAAATGAGAAACCAATTTAAGAAAAAGGAAGAAAATTATGAGAAGCTAGAATTCAATTTTTTTTTCTTGAAGAATGCATTTGGAGAAAACAACGGCTCAATTAAATAGGAGCTTGAAGAATGAGAAAATGCGGGAATATTGGATGATATCATCAATTCTCAAAAGCCTATGTTTGATAGGAGTGGTATTGGATATGAAGAAGGCCAAAGTTCTAAAACAGTTCAATCATTAAAGAAATTAAATGAAGAGAAGTATATTGATGTTATCAAAAGATCCATTAATAGTGAGAGCACCAAGAAGAAAGAAGGTAATATCACTCATAAGGACAACAAGGGTAACTACATAGGATCATTCTCTTCAAGAAAAGCACATATGAATAGGTTTTATCACTCTTTCTATGGTTATTTCTATTCATGCAATCATTTTGGTCATAAAGCAATCGATTGTAGAGTTTGTGCAAGGAATGATTTTGGGTTCTCAAGTAGGAACTACACTTCATGTGCTTCTTTAGTGAATTATAATGTCATATGTTATAAATGAAACAACTTTGGTAATATAGCATGATTTTGTTAGAAATGTTTTGTATCTCCTAGACAAAAGTTTGGAAGAGGAAACAAGAGCAAGAGAAAGAAAATTCTATGCTTGTGCTCTATGCACAAGAAGTATCACTAAGTTCATAAGAAGAAGCATGATTTTAGGGGGAGCTTACCATTGCATTATCCTTCAACCCATGAAGATGAAAGATCAAAGATGGATCAACATGCCTTTTTCCATTAATATCAAAGGGGGAGAAGTAGAGAAAGGGGAGCTAATTAATGCAATGTATTTCAACTCTGTAGCCTATAGATGACTCAAAAATATATTAGCTATTGCATATTCTATATGAAGGTAATAAAACATCTCGTTGTTATTGATGCCATAGAATGAGAGTTACAATAGGGAAGAGATATAGGAAAAAGAAGAATGATGTTGCTAATTTCAAGAGGTAGTATTACAAATAGGGGGAGTTTTCTTTGTGAAAATACTAAGTTTCCCTTTTCCATTGACATGCCAAAGGGGGAGAGATACATAAAGGGGGAGCGGTGCAAAAAGAGAGAATTATGTTTATGTTGCCATCAATGACAAAGGGGGAGATTGTTGGAAATATTATTATTGATGTCAAAGGGGCATGGATTGTTGTCATTGATGTCAAAGTAATGACATTGGTAGATTGAGGACATGTTATAATGACATCTCCATTGAAGAAAAATGATGAAATATAAAAACAATGATAAAGACAAAGATTAATGTTGACTCCTCTAAGGGTGATTGTTAAGTTTAAATTAAAGCTAAAATTTTGAAGATATGAAATTAAATTGTGTGAAATGCCTCATTGAAGAATTTGAAATTAAAATAAATAAAATATTTATTATATGTGGGCTGACCCATGCCTTGTTAAGTGTCATATTGAAGAAAGAAAGAAGTAATTGAATTAAATTTGTTTTATGTGTGGTCAACCTCTTTAGTTGAAGCACCATCGTAGAGTTTTAAAAATAAATAAGGAAAGCTTTAAGAAACCCCCCCCTCGGCGAAGGTGTAAAATCTTGGCGAATCTTGTATACTTCCCGATAAAAATATTAATTTTAGTGGCAAATTTTTTCGTTTTTTGTGAAAAAAAATAATGTCCATTGGCAAATCTTTTCTAATTGCTAGAAGTTTGTGGAAAATCCTGGCGAAATGAATTTTTTTTTAAACCACTAAAATTTTTCCATTGGAAATTAAAATCTATTTTCAAACCAATAAAATATTTTGATTGTCGAATTAAACCTATTTTCAAACTAGAAAAAATAATTTTGTTGGCGATTAAAACTTTTTTTCAAACTAAAAAAAAAATCATTGGCAAATTAAACCTATTTTCAAATGATTAAGAAAATAAAATTGGCGATCTAAACATAATATCAAACTAATAAAAAAAATGTAGTGGCAAAGTGTCAGTGCAAATTTTCCTAACCTTAGTTGCAAGTCTTTCTTAGTCATCTTTGTAGTCGGTGGGCCGGAGGTTTTGAAAACTTTGAAACTTCAGACTTTGGTTCTAAGGTTCCAAGTTTCAGCGACCACGCGACATTATGGACCATGACCGTTCGATGAATTTTTGATGAACGGTTGTAGTTGCATTCCGGAAGTATATCTCTCAAGCACTAGATTTGCGAATTGAAACCTCTAAAATTACACTAGAACCGTTATATTTTCATAAATCAATGGTTGAGATTTTGTTAATTATTTAGGTCTATTGGTCATCCTGCTCTTGTTTACTGTTTAATATTTCCTAAGTCAGACCAAAATATTTTATGACAAAGCCTTAAATTTTAACTCTTTAATCCTGAAGGTCGAGTCTCGTCAACCTAGCAATGTCCTCATTTTAAATTATGCACGTGCATAAAGTTTTTTTTAAAAGAGGGACCGTTCAATGAATTTTTGATGGACAAATATAGATGTATTCTAGAAGTAAATCCTTGAAGTACTAGACTTGTGAAATGAAACCTCTAGAATAACAGTAGAACCGTTAGATTTTCAGAAATCAATGGTTGAGATTTTATTAATGATTGGTTTCAGAAATCAACATATAGTTCTGATCATAAGTGAGAAAAATTTATTGTGATTTATTAGCTAGGACATTGATAATCATTAAGGTAAAACAAGAGATTTAATTCTCTACCTTTCATTTATTCTATTGAAATTCTCAATTTGGTTGTGGTACTAGGTGGCGGCACGAATTAATACTAGATGAATAGCCAGAGTGATTGATTGGATAGCTTTATATTGAAAATTGCACAAAGTACTGTAGAATCGTAGATGATGATGTCAATAATCCAGTGATTTTGACAATCGACAGCTTGCGTGGCACTGCCGATTTTGACAATTGACAGCTTGTCAGCTTGAGCTACAATTTGCAACTTTTCATGTAGCCAGGTTGAGGTACCGATTAAGTTGGATTTTTGGTTTGCGCGAATCACAATTATTACTAAGTAGTCAATAGTAATTATACACAACCTAATATCTCACACGTGACACGTGTGAGGTGTACAAGGTACCAGGCTAGTAGTGGAACTTTTAGAAACACTTTTGGCCCATAAATAAGGATAGTGAGCACAACTAAAATCATTCATTTAATTGTCATAAGGGTTTTCATTTTGTAGGGTTAATAACTTAATAAGGATTCAGGAAGAAGATGATGCGATATTATTGGGGATGCTCTAAATTCTCCTGCCTCCAATTATGTAGTTATATAGTAAAAGACTAATTTCCTTCAAGTTCAGAATGGGTGGAATTGGAAAGAAGTTGATATGCTTCACCTGACTTCTCAAACAGGTTTTGAACTAGGATGAGGAGCTTTGATGGACATAAGTGCTATCCCAATGCTTGGAGGTTGCAAGTAGAATATGGGAGTAGTTTTACTACCCCTCATCGTCTGCATGGTTTCCTAGGCAATTCCCATGCATTTAATTTTAGTGCTCATCTTATGCATGGGCCCAGTTTTACTAGCCCTCATCTTCTGCATCAGTCTGGTTTTGAAAGGGGCTAAGTACATTTTGTATCTTCACGGCTCCCATTTCCCCAGTTTGATCGGGACCCCTTTCCCCATGCATTTTTTTTAGAGCATATGGTTGACTTGACAAGTCCTATGTGTTTATTTTCAGAGCTCATGGTTGACCCGACAAGTCCCATTTATTTTTAGAGATACATGTATCACATTTACGTTTTCAACTTTTCACCAGCGGTCCAGCAGAAGCTTGGCACTTGTGCTTACATTTGTATTTGTACTATGTAATAATGTGACATTGTAATTCAATTGTAATAAAATAAATTGTTGTGCTATTAATGTGACATTGTAATTCATTTTATTAAGTCCTTTGCAAGTTAAGTGCTATTAATGGTTGTACAATGTGCTATTAATGTGACATTTTAATTCATTTTGTGCAATGTGCTATTAATGTGACATTGTAATTCATTTTGTGCAATGTGCTATCAAGGCCTTTGAAATGTTAAGTTTTTGGCCCCTTGGCCTTGATGTCAATCCTAGCGCATTAAACTTTAAAGAAAATTTAAAACACATGTTTTAAAGAAAATTTAAAGAAAATTTAAAACACATGTTTTATGTTTATTATCTATATCATAAATTACTCAACCATTTGATGAACATTTGATGTATGGTTGTAGTTGCATGAAATATGCTAACCAATTTTTTCGATGAATTAACACACATAACCAACACTTAATCAACTCGGTTAGCGTTAGCTCCAAATAGAAAAATGAACTTGAAATGAACTCACACCAAGAATGCACACTCAACCCCAATGAGGGATAGGTGTTGTCATATGGCAGAGGAGCTAAATGAAAATACTTGAAAGAAAATTACTCAACGTCAAGAATATGCACTCAAGATCCCACTGCAGGCGAGGTGCTAACATATGACAGAGTGTTGAATTGAAAAACTAGAAACTGATAGGCGGATAACCAGCCATGATGAGCATTTCCACACTACCACCAAACAGTGGGGGGAAAAGATTACAATTTAAACAATTCATCCGCTGCGGCGGGGGGCATCCACAGAATGGTGGGAATTCACCACTTGAAAGTGGGTACAATGAAATAAAAAATTCTTTCTCCGCACTAGCAGTAAACCGTCCAGGGGTAATTAATTAGAATTTAATCAAGTAGTTGCAGCAATAATAATGGGTTATATTAGTACTACTAATCAAAACCTTACAATTCAAAGGACTACAAAAACATGAATTACAATGATAGAGAAATGAGATAAGAAGATAAGAATGAATTCCAATAATGTTCTTTGCTTTCCAATGACAGAAATATGATTAAAACAAGAAGCTTATAAATCTGATGTAAAATCCTAAGTTCTGGAAATTCATATCAGCAAACTGGAAATCAGTAAAATACTCATAACTCACTCATTTCACCTCCGAATTGATTGAAGTCTTTTGCAAAGGTCTCTCAGGAGGTAGGCACCCAAATTCCAAGCACCAAATAGCAGCAAATTCCAACTTATATAAACTTGCACAATTCCCAATGTTCTTAGAAAGGTACGACCCTCTTGGGAGGGGCAATTTTCATTTAAAAATCAGACACTTGCAATTAAATGCCCAAAATTAACATGAAGGGTTGCCCAAGGACAGCAAATAGATTGGTGAAGTACCCAAAACCAATTTCAAATTGGAAAATAAACTATGAATAAAAATCACCTTCAGCAGTAGATGAAACAACAAACCAAAATTGCCAAAATCTCCAGAATTCTTCAATCAAATGAGCTCAATCTGCTAGTCTGATGTTGAGAAACAGCAATGTAGCCAACTAGGTGTTATATTGCAAACACGAAATTGGATGAAAGGCTAGGAGGTTGACATCCTCGAAGCAATATATCAATTGTCATTCCGACAGCATAACTTTAGAATAATTTTCATGGATGAAAAGCTGGAGCAAAAGCCTTCAATAAATAAGAGCACACAAACTCTCCAAATTCCTGAGAAGCAGACCAAAAGACATAGGAGACCCTTCAAATTCCCAAAACAATCATCTTCTCAAGATGGCATCCAATTTGCTTAAGGAGAATTTCACTTTATTTCAAAATTCTCATTTAATAAAGTGGTGTCCACTTTTTCCCAAGGAATAATGTTCTTAATAAAATAATAAACCTCTTCATGAAGGCGTCACCCTTCCAAGTCCCCTTTTTAATTACAACTTAAAGTTGTTCATCTAGGCCAAGGGGGTCAACTGCATAATATAACCTTAATGCCTTATTTTAACATAAAAATGCCTTAAGAGGTCAAATAAGAACTGCAAATAAATGCTCCAACTGAAAATGAAGTACTGAAAGCTGACAAACTCCATACTGCTTAAAATAGAATTTACTATAAATAGTAAACTCTCAGAAAATGCTGAGGAACCTTAGAACTGGAAACCCTAATTTTACCTCATACATGCCTATAGGCTTCCAGAATAGGCGGATGAGTGTCAAAACAAATTATTGATGAGAAGGGGACATTACAGTCTGCCCTCCTCAAAATTGCTTGTCCTCAAGCAACTGAACAGATGGATGAAACAAAATCTGTTCTCCTTCCCACGTGGCATCTTCAATAGGAAAATTCCTCCATCTAACCAAATATTCTTTGATTGTCCTTCTCCTCAAAGAACGCTCTCTAGTTTCAAGGATTTCTTCAGGAATCAACACCAACTGACCTTCCTCATCCAATGGAGGTAATTCTGATGTAGCCACCACATTGTGTCCAATTGCCTTCTTGAGGTGTGACACATGAAAGACATTATGTACTTTGCTTTCAGCTGGAAGCTCCAACTCATAAGCAACTTCACCAATCCTCTTGGTGATTTTGAAAGGACCATAAAAACGTGGCTTCAACTTTTTTGCACCACTTTTCTTGAGAGAAGATTGTCTATATGGCTGAAGCCTCAAATAGACCATGTCCCCAACTTCAAAAGACCTCTCAATACACTGCTGATCAGCATATAACTTCTGCTAGTTTTGAGCTTGTTGCAGATTTTCCTTGAGAGATTTCAAGATGTCTTGGCTCTGTTGTAACATATCCTGTGCTTGTGGAGCTCTACTATCACCAAACACTAAATCAAAAAAATTAGTAGCTTCATAACCATAAAGAGCCATAAAAGGTGACATTTTAATTGACATGTGATAAGAAGAGTTATAACAATACTCTCCTAAATGAAGCCATTTAATCCAAGCTCTTTGCTGTCCTGAAACATAGTTTCTCGGGTAGCCCTCTAACCATTTGTTCACAATTTCTGATTGCCCATCTGTTTGTGGGTGATAACTAGTGCTTGGAGTAAGCACTATCCCACTCAATCTGAAGATCTCTTGCCAAAAAACACTTAGGAACTTGATGTCCCTATCACTGACAATAGTTTTAGGCAATCCATGCAAACGGAAGACCTCTCTGAAAAACAACTCAGCCACTTGAGCTGCTGTAAATGAAGTGGTAATAGCAAAGAAATGAGCAAATTTTGTTAGTCTATCAACCACAACAAAAATACAATCATGTCCTTGCACCTTGGGCAACCCCGTGATGAAATCCATGGCAATACTCTCCCATTTCTAATTTGGAATGGGTAAAGGATGAAGTAGACCAGCTGGATAAGAGTGTTCATTTTTATTCTTTGGCAAATCAGACACTCTCTAATGTAGTTCAAGACTTCTTCTTTCAATCCTTTCCAAGTGAACCTTTCACGAATCTGCTTATAAGTCTTGAAAATCCCTTGATGACTAGCAAGGGGAACATCATGAAAAGATTGTAAAATCTTCTTTTTAAGCTTAGATTCTTGCACTAAAAAGATTCTATCTTTGTAGTAAATTATCCCATCAACCAACTTATACCTTTCATCAACCAAATGACCTTCTAGCAAGCTGGTTGCAAATTGATTTTTAACATAATCAGCAGCAATTAACTCCTTCCAATCTGTTGATAACTCACAAAGTGACTGCAAATGAGGCCTTCTTGAAAGAGCATCAGCCACTATGTTATTTTTCCCTTTGACATATTCAATGTCAAAGTCATATGCTTGGAGCTTACTTACCCACTTCTGCTGCCTTTCATTCAAATCCTTTTGGTGCATAAAATGTTTAAGACTATTGTGGTCAGTCTTAACAACAAATTTACTTCCCACCAAGTATTGGTGGAATTTAGACAAAGCATGCATGATGGCAAGCATCTCTTTGTCATAAATAGAGTAAGTTTTTTCTTCCCCTCTCAACTTCCGGCTCTCGAAGACAATAGGATGTTTGTCTTGCATTAGAATAGCTCCAACACCTTCACCTAAAGCATCACACTGTAATTCAAAATGTTTTGTAAAATCCGGAAGTGCCAACACTGGACATGTACTCACAATTTGCTTAAACTTATCAAAAACTTCTTGTGCCCTCTTAGTCCAAAGGAAAGCTCCTTTCTTTGTAAGATCTATGAGAGGTGCTGCTTGATGAGAATATCCTTTCACAAATCTCCAATAAAATCCACATAACCCTAAAAATCCTCTCAAATGAGAAATATTCTTTGGAGTTGGCCAATCAAGAATGGCCCTTATCTTTTCTGGATCCACTTTTACACCCTTTGAACTGATAATATGGCCAAGATATAAGAGTTCTGTCAACCTGAACTCACACTTTGATTCTTTGGCGAACAAACATTCCACCTCTAAAATACTAAGCACTTCTTCCAAATGCTTAAGGTGCTCTTCCCATGACTTACTGAATATGAGAATATCGTCGAAGAAGACGAGCACAAACTTCCTCAATTGCTGTCTAAAAATATTGTTCATACAAGATTGAAATGTAGCTGGAGCATTTGTCAAACCAAAAGGCATGACAAGAAATTCAAAATGCCCAAAATGGCATCTAAACGTTGTCTTCTCTATATCCGCCTCCCTCATTCTGATTTGGTGATAGCCTGAATGAAGATCAATCTTTGAGAAGAACATGGCCCCGTGGAGCTCATCAATAAGCTCATCAATCCTAGGGATTGGATATCTATTCTTGATGGTTTTCTGATTTAATGCATGGTAGTCAACACACATACGCATTGTACCATCTTTCTTTTTGACCAGCAACACTACATAAGCAAAAGGACTCTTGCTTGGTCTAATGAAACCACTTTTTAACAACTCCTTGATGGCTTTTTCAATTTCATCTTTCTGTCTCTTTGGATAGCGGTAAGGTGTAGTCATGACAGGTTTTGCTCCTTCTAACTCAATAACATGCTCAGAACCTCTTTTAGGAGGTCTTCCAGGAGGTAGGCTTCCAAAGACTTTGCTCTTCTTTGAAAGTAAGGCTTGAATATCAGGATGATATTTCCTTTTCTCCTCTACCGGATCAGCTAGTAGAACCATACATTCCACAACCCATTCAACCTGATCGTGACGGATCAGCCTTTCCATCCTTTTCAAAGACACAATTAGAGGGCCTCCATTTGACATCCCTCTTAGAACAACCTTCCTTCCATTAGACTGAAATTTAAGCTCCATGGTTTACAAATTTAACGTGATCTCACCAAGAGATCGCAGCCATTGTATGCTCAACACAACATCAGTGTCTCCAATTCCCACCACATAAAAATCATCTTTAATCTCATGATTCCCTAATTGCATAGAGAGGTTAGGAATCTTCCTTGTGCAAGACATAGTAAAACCATCAACAACCATTACCTTGAAACCATCAAATTCCTTAGTCTTCAAACCTTTTCTAGCAACTAATACTTCATCAATAAAATTGTGAGTTGCTCCGGTATCAATTAGAGCAACTATCCTTTGTGAATTCACAACTCCATGAACCCGAAAGGACTCATTTTTTTGAAAACTTGATAGTTGTGAAAAAGCACTACCATCTCCCACCTCTTCGGACTTGTCTTCTAGATCTTCTTTACCTTCACTACCTGCTGATTCATATTACTGATCAGACGAATCAGATTCTGATCCATAATCAGAATAGCCCTCCATTCGATTTGCTTTGCCTCTTCCATAGCAACGGTGACCCTTAACCTAAGGATCACGGTAGGTGTAACAAACTCCATCTTTTTTAAGCTGTTCTTTGAGCTCTTTTGACAATCTTGGTGGAAACTTCTTGGGCAGATTTGAAGAAGGATTTTTATCTTTCTTATGGCTGAATGGTTTTGAGTGAAACTTAGGTCTTGGGGCTGCCAACTCCATGTTCCTAGATTTCTTGATAGCTTCATCAAACGTTGGTGGATCAAATGCTTTGACCCAACCCTTTAAAGGCTCCATTAAACCTTCAGCAAAAAGAACTACAAGTCTTCTTTCAGTAATGTTAGGCACCATTACTGACAACCTCTGAAAATCAGCCACATAGTTTTCTAGAGATCCTTGCTATTTCAATTGTGCCAATTCTCTAAATCTTAATTCTGGATCTTTGGTATCAAACCTTTCAATCAACTTATTGGTAAACTCTCCATATGTGTGAACGAGGTTATGGCCAAGAGTGACCAAACCATGAGTCCACCATTCATGAGCTATCCCATCTAAATGCAAAGTAGCAAATTTGATAGCATCTTCTTCCGTCATGGGTCTGAGAGAGAGGTAGTTATCTAACTTTTGTACCCACGATCTGGCTGTACACTTATTACTACCATCAAAATGTTCCATAGTGATCTTTCCCAATGCTTGGTAGAAGTCATTTCTAGGCATCATAGGACGTTGTTCAGTCCTTCCTCCATTTCTTCGGCTCCTTTCATTCATGAATTGGTCAAAGGTCCAAGTACCTCTCAAATCAAGAGGTAAAGAAATGTACTCCATGTAAGCTTGACGTGCATCATCAGCAAAGTTTGGAGCAGCTTCAACCAGTTGTTGCTCTTACCTTGGTGTGAAGACGGGAAAAAGGGGTCTAGAGGATGACCCACTAGGAATTGCAGCATGCTGACCCACAATTCTGTCTCTTGTATTCACCTCAGGACTGCCACTATTGTTATTTCCATTAACTCCACTGCTTTCTCCAGTTGAGTTATTTTGGGGTTGAATGATATTCTGAGCTGCTTGCTGGTCCAACTTGGACAATAATCGAGACATCATATCTATCATCCCATCAAAATTCTTCTCAACTCTGTCCCTCTCTTCATTATCTCTCCTTACAATGTCTGACATTATTACAACTGTCTGCTCAACCACTTCCACTGAATTATCTAAACCTTCCACTGTTTTACCAAGATCTCTTAGGACTCCTGAGAAGGTCTTTGCCTCTGGAATGAGCAGAACCTGATGCTGATTTCTAGCCTGACTTCTGGTGTATGGCCTAGTATCTCTTTCACTCATCAGATAGCCAACTGCAAATTGCCACAGGATGGCAGGGTCTTCTGCTCTGATACCACTGAAATATGCTAACCAATTTTTTCGATGAATTAACACACATAACCAGCACTTAATCAACTCAGTTAGCGTTAGCTCCAAATAGAAAACTGAACTTGAAATGAACTCACACCAAGAATGCACACTCAACCCCAATGAGGGATAGGTGTTGTCATATGGCAGAGGAGCTAAATGAAAATACTTGAAAGAAAATTACTCAACGTCAAGAATGTGCACTCAAGATCCCACTGAGGGCAAGGTGCTAACATATGACGGAGTGTTGAATTGAAAAACTAGAAACTGATAGGTGGATAACCAGCCATGATGAGCATTTCCACACTACCACCAAACAATGGGGGGAAAAGATTACAATTTAAACAATTCATCCGTTGCGGCGGGTATCCACAGAATGGTGGGAATTCACCACTTGAAAGTGGGTACAATGAAATAAAAAATTACTTTCTCCGCACTAGCGGTAAACCGTCCAGGGGTAATTAATTAGAATTTAATCAAGTAGTTGCAGCAATAATAATGGGTTAGATTAGTACTACTAATCAAAACCTTACAATTCAAAGGACTACAAAAACATGAATTACAATGATAGAGAAATGAGATAAGAAGATAAGAATGAATTCCAATAATGTTATTTGCTTTCCAATGATAGAAATATGATTAAAACAGGAAGCTTATAAATCTGATGTAAAATCTTGAGTTCTGAAAATTCATATCAGCAAACTGGAAATCAGTAAAATACTCATAACTCACTCATTTCACCTCCGAATCGATTGAAGTCTTTTGCAAAGGTCTCTCAAGAGGTAGGTGCCCAAATTCCAAGCACCAAACAGTAGCAAATTCCAACTTATATAAACTTGCACAATTCCCAATGTTCTTAGAAAGGTACGACCCTCTTGGGAGGGGAGATTTTCATTTAAAAATTAGACACTTGCAATTAAATGCCCAAAATTAACATGAAGGGTCGCCCAAGGACAGAAAATAGATTGGTGAAGTACCCAAAACCAATTTCAAACTGGAAAATAAACTATGAATAAAAATCACCTTCAGCAGTAGATGAAACAGCAAACCAAAATTGCCAAAATCTCCAGAATTCTTCAATCAAATGAGCTCAATCTGCTAGTCTGATGTTGAGAAGCAGCAATGTAGCCAACTAGGTGTTATATTGCAAACATGAAATTGGACGAAAGGCTAGGAGGTTGACATCCTCGAAGCAATATATCAATTTTCATTCCAACAGCATAACTTTAGCATAATTTTCATGGATGAAAAGCTGGAGCAAAATCTTTCAATAAATAAGAGCACACAAACTCTCCAAATTCCTGAGAAGCAGACCAAAAGACACAGGAGACCCTTCAAATTCCCAAAACAATCATCTTCTCAAGATGGCGTCCAATTTGCTTAAGGAGAATTTCACTTTATTTCAAAATTCTCATTTTATAAAGTGGCGTCCACTTTTTCCCAAGGAATAATGTTCTTAATAAAATAATAAACCTCTTCATGAAGGCGTCACCCTTCCAAGTCCCCTTTTTAATTACAACTTAAAGTTGTTCATTTAGGCCAAGGGGGTCAACTGCATAATATAACCTTAATTCCTTATTTTAACATAAAAATGCCTTAAGAGGTCAAATAAGAACTGCAAATAAATGCTCCAACTGAAAATGAAGTACTGAAAGCTGACAAACTCCATACTGCTTAAAATAGAATTTACTATAAATAGTAAACTCTCAGAAAATGCCGAGGAACCTCAGAACTGGAAACCCTAATTTTACCTCATACATGCCTACAGGCTTCCGAAATAGGCGGATGAGTGTCAGAACAGATTATTGATGAGAAGGGGACATTACATTGCATTTCGAAATGAAATGCACAAAGCGCTACGCTTGCAAACTTAAACCTACAGAATCACCATATAACCATTAGATTAACAAAGATTAACAATTTAGAATTTGTTGTCAATGCAGGAGTAAATCATTTTTTTTAATGGCTTGTTTTAAATGCTATCAGCCATGTACATTGTACTACCTAATTGTGTATTGTGTAGTCTGTAAGTAACAAGTAGACATTTCAGTGTCATTCAGTTTGCTCATTGCAATGAACCACTCTGTTCTAGGTTCTACAGTTCCATTTCCAACAAAGCCATTCTAGTAACCCAGTTTCAAGCTTCAATGTAGTTTCAACTTCAAGAATCAAAATTCAAAATTCGGGTAAGTTAAAGAATTCCTGTGGCTACGTTTCATCGCTTGACGTTTCTTAAAATCTTATTTTGTCAAACTTTGAAGTTTAGGTTTAGGGTTAAGAGGCTTAAGAATTAAGAAAAATTAAGGACTAATAAGGAATTCAAAAATTTCATATTGTTGATTGTATCAGCATGTCTACCACCAATACCACTAGAGAAAAGTTGAATTAAAAAATACATTATGCACAATTGCTTAAAACCCTAGGTTTCACTAATGAATACCATGATATTTATGATCCTGAAACCTATGGTAGGCGTACCTCATAACTTAGATTTTCATATGAGAATAAGGCTACAAATCAAATGCAATTGCAAGTTAATAGTATCAATGCACCATGGGTAACTCGATTAGGGCGCATGATGTTACATGAGGTTTTCCCTTGCCTAGAATTTATTATGGTCTGTGCCCTAAATTATGATGATAACAAAAGAGAAATTGTTAATAAAGATAGCAAAGAAGAATTGTTATCAATTAATGCAAAATAACTTGGAAAAGTGTTGGCCTTGGGGTTTACAATCGAAGAATTTGGAAATGTCCCCATTGACCTAGAAAAGCTTGCTAGTGATTATGAAGCAGTGGATGAAATGGAGAAAAATTCTTTCCTAAATAGAATAGTTTAGGATAGAAACAAATTTAAAGGTGATCATAAGCCTCCTTATGATTTGGATATTTTTAAACCATGGTTTTAGGATACTATTTCCATGCTAGCATTTTTCCTCGGACTGGATATCAATTTTGAAGTAGGTGCATGCCTCCTTGAAATGGTGTATGATATCCATTATGGTGTTCGACATGCCAAATATAATTTTATTGAGAACATTGTAGAATCCATGCATAAACAATTTTTAATGATTAAAGGAGCTTCCACCAATACATTTAGGTTCACAACCTACTTGTGCTATCTTTTTCTATTCAAATTCAAAGGAATGTTTCAGACCAACAAGCTTCAGATTTAGCCCTATGGTAATAGTAATCCTGAGCAAAAGAAAATGGCTCCAGTATATGAATGGACCACTGTTATAAGGTTGCATGATTCTTGAAGGAACTACAGTCATTTTGTAGACTACTTTTTGTCTCCATTGCATCAAGCAATTACAAATACTCCAATGCCTAGATTTCCTATGTCATGTAGAAACTACATTCAACTAGGAAAAGAAATACAATTGGATGATTGGTACTTAATGGAAGAATATATTGTGCTAAGATTTTATGGATCGGAAGTACAACCATACAAACTTCCAATACATGTGACAAAAAGGGTTTTTGCTTTGGAATATGTAAGGCAGATGCAAAGTACTGATGAAAGACACTTTAGCAGTGAAGGGAAGAAGACCTTATTTCCTTCTTTACCTTTTTCATGTGGAGGGATGACATTTGAGAGAAAAGCATTTAGTGTGGCACATGATATTTTGAATTTTTTTTATTTTGATGATATCTGTCACTGGCATTATGATCCATGTGACACCATTAAATCAATGATTGTGCTCAATAAGAATGTTGGAAGTAGAATTCAACATCAAATTAAACCCTTGCTTGAAAACTTGAGAAAAAAGGATTCTTGGGATGAGGTCAAAGTAGCAATGGAGAAAAGTGTTGCTGAGAATGGTATTTCTTTTGAACAATTGTTAGCAGAAATTATGACATTGCATCAAAAGACAATTAGGAGGTACACCAATTTTTATTAAAAAAGTCATAAACCATCTAGAGTAAAAATGCCAGATTCTTTAGAGAAGGAAGTTATAGAAAAAAATGGTCACGATAAAAAATTACTGCCTTTTGTTCTATGAGGAAGGACCTAGGTGATCCAAGAGCTCTTGCAGAGTATGGAGATAACGAAGAAGATCTTGAGTTTAGAAAATTATGGAATATAGAGCATCTGAATGAACAAGAAGACGAAGAAAGTGATGATGATAGGCAAGAAGAAAGCCATGTCAATTTCAAACTTGGTTTAAGTGAGGCCACAAAAGAAGCATTTACTATAGTAGAAGCCATAGCTGAAAAAATGGGTTATGAAGGTGGTCCTTTGGGGTCCCAAAGACAAGGCCCTTGGATGGTAATAGATGTAGAGCATAGAGAACCAATTGATAAATATGGCCTTGGGGTTGGAGGTGAAAAAGTAGACCTAGGGTATACCGGTCAATTTGTTAGAGCTTCAAGTTCAAATCCTCATCCTCATGGTTAGACACAATCACAACTAGGACATACCCATGGTGGAGGGCTTAGTACAATTGGAACTTCCTCTGGTGGCAATGGTATGGGTAGTAGTACTAGTAGTGGTCAACATGTGCTACAACAAAAAATTACACACAAAAGGACAACATAATATACCATAGAAACACTAGGCGATCAAGGCATACAAAAGAGGCAAAGGATTTTGACAGGTCCAACTCCAAGTCACACTACTAGTGGATCCACCACAAAGGAATTATTTCCAGACACTCCCCCAATGCCAATTATTTTGGATGCGACATCATTAGCAACTAAAAGTACTCCTATTCCTTCACCATTCAAGCATTCCATTGTTCTTGCATCCCTGGGTTTTGATTACATTGAAGATTTTAAAAAGAAATCAGAATTGAATAAAAAAGAAAAGAAACAACTGATGGAGAGTGTGTCTGCTCTAACTTCAGAGCCCGCAACAACCATGGTATTACCCACATTTGACACAAGTAAAGAAATCATGGAGTACACATTTCTTGTTCCCATAGTTCAAAACAAACTAGTAAATCAGATGGCTCCATCTGAATTCCAGGTGAACAATTTTCAATTGGATTTTTCTGGACTCATAAATATTGACAAAATTAATGTATCAAAGAAGAACAATGAATTGGTGTACACATCATTGCTGAAGCAAGATTGAGAGAAAAAAAGGTTGCAGAATCAAATTGAAAATTTACAGGAAGACCTAGAAAATGAGAAAGCAAAGAGGAAAGTAGTAGATAACAAGAGCAATGAATTAGAAAAAAGAATTAAAAAATTTGCTTCTACATTAACAAGCAAAGAGGATAAGCAAATTGAGACTACAGTGAATGAACTGAACCAAAGGCTAGATGAGAGCAACAAGAAATATGACAAGGAAAAATCCACTTTAGAAAAATTAAGACTAAGAATTGCAAATGGAAATGCACAGTGGGAACACAAATTGGAGAAGGGGAGAAAAAGAAATGAAAGATTAGAGACAAAGCTGCTAGAAGCAAAAAATGAAATTAAGTCTTGTCAAAATAAGTTATCTTCATTTTTTAGAGAAAAAATGAGGCATATGAAACAAAAGATTTGGGATGAAATAATGCAGGTAATTGATCATTTGTGTGACATGTTTCAATTTATTGATGCTATTAGACAACATCATAAGAAGCTCACAAAATATTTAATGGAGAATAAAAATGTACTGGCATTAGAGAAATCAACAAATCAAATTCAACAAACAATCTACAAAGCTAGTGAAAATGTTTTGAAATCAAAAGGGATTACTAATTGGCTTGCTACATCAATGACGTTGTCATCTGTCATTGAAAAGTGTTTGAGAATGCGTGAAATAGAGAAATATTTGCATTTGGCTACAGACAAGATGAAGAAGGTGGATGAAACTTCACAAAGCTTGGTTTACCAAAGGCTTTTGACACAAATGAGCAATTCGTTGGATGGAATGATTTTAGAAAGAAGATGAAGGATGCAAGGAAGATTTATTTGGACCAGTTTCCTCATAACCCAGATGTGACCATGACCTATTTGGGTTCCATCAAACCATTGCTAACCTTGAATGCAAAATTGACTAAAGAATCCAAGACAGGTTCCAATTTGAATCATGAATTGTTAACAAATCTTCAAGTCAAACAACATCAGTTAGAACAAATGAAAATTCCAACACCTGAAGAGTGGAAGTTGCTAGAAAAGTTGATGCAGTGATTTAATTTTTGATAATACGAGTTTCCAAGTTCCAACTCGACTCTGTGCAGAGTTGTCTTTGAGCAAGATTTTGCATTACCAATGCCTCTATGTATTCCTTCATGTGATAATCAATTTAAAATCTCAAATTTAGAATTCAGTAATGTGTTGATGTTCAATTATCTATATTATTTATTATATCATTTGAAGAAAAATTTTGGTAGTGGTTTCAACTTCTAGATACACTTTAAATGATTGTTGATGTTCATTATTGTATATGCTACTAATACTATTGTTAATATGCTACTAATACTATTCACACATCAATAGTCAATCTCCATGACTACTTAGCAGATCCACTAAACATTTATAAGAATTCATACTTTAATGATTTAATCAAGGTACTTTAATTGGTTCATTAAACCAAAGCTAGAATTAAAACATACTCAATGCAATTGTATATTGCATAATATTAATGACAAAGAATATTAGTGAAAGGTCATTGATCATATTTCATTAATAATTTATGTAAAATGTTATAGTTGGAGAGACGATTGACTCAAAATAAGGGAGAAAAACAGGTTTAGTCACTAGTCCTCAGAGTTTTATAACCTTGTTGTGGATTTCTAAATTGTCATAACTTCCCGATTCCCTGACTTGGTTGATGGTTCACTTTATTGAGTTGCAAGTCTTTCTTGGTCATCTTTCTAGTTAGTGGGTCACTAGGTCAGAGGTTTCAAAAACTTCAAAACTTTAGACTTTGGTTCTAAAGTTCCAAGTTTCAGTGACCATGCAACATTATTGACTTATCTTTCCTTTCAAAGGCACTGTCATCTAACACCTCATTGAATGCTATGTATGGACTAATATAAAATATAAAATATCACAATTTCATGGAATACAACATAAAATATGATCAACTATAGTTTGAATTTGGAATATGATTCTTGAAGTGCAATATAAAATAAAATATCATGAAGTGCAATGATTCACAATTTCATTGAATACAATATAAAATATCATCAACTACAGTATGGAACAATGAAAACTGATCCATGAAGTGTAGTATAAATACCTAAAAGCTACTAATTCTCTTCCATTTCCCAAACGGCGTCAGGGTCCTCAAACTGAAATTCATCATCAGATAAAGTAAAAGAGTCGTCTTGAATTTGATTCCAAGTTTGCTCTTCATTTTCTTTAGATTGTGTCTCAAATTCAACATTCATTGTGTCATTTTTGTCAATGTCATTTATCTAAGTCCTATTGCCACTGCTAGTGCCACCAGTACTAGCCTTTGGAATTGGAGTGTTGCACAACCCGGTCCCTCTTCTTTCACATGTGGACCTCCAGATTGCAAGTGCCCTTTCAAAAGGAAAATTTATGACATTATATGTAGTTCCTTTCATCCTCAAGCAATCTTCCAAATTCTTGTCTAGTTTGTTTCTTAACTTTGATTTCAAAAACCCCAATGTACTGAAAACTCTCTCATCCTCCACTGACCCCAATATCATTTTTTGACATAAATCAACAAGTTTGAAATATTTTGATATCAAACCATGCAATATTTCACTCTGACCTAAGTTTGTCCAAACCTTTTTTATTGATCTTGGTTTAAAGGCCTTGTCCTTGCCCATGGATTTATACTGGTCCTTCATAGTTGTTGCAAAATTCCTACATTGTTTTCTAAGCTTAGCTTCATCTAAAATTCCTTCTATTTTCTGCTCATTGTATGTTATAGTTTTTAAAAATTATTCAATCAAGATTTTGCCCAAAATTGAGAATACAAAATACTCATGGCTTCAAGTATTTCATGTCGAGGGAATCTTTCATGAATCTTTGAGGAAAGAGATTTGCAATTCCCTTCAAATTATCACCAACAGATTTAACAATGCATTGAAAATATTTTGCGTTAACAGCTACTTCTCTGGTAGAGCGCTTGGCTATCTTACATTGGTACATTTGTATCTCATATCCACATACAAAGATGCATAAGTTCTCTCTTGCATTAAACTATAAATAATTATCAGGATCATTCAAATCAGTAATTTTTTGCCACATGAAATAATTTGGGCCATCTTGTGTTAGATCTAGATATAGATGATTGAGGGCCAAGCATGTATGTTTACGTAGACTGGAATATTCATTAATATACATAGTTCTATCTTGGGATTTCTTCACAAGCTTTTTCATCACATCCAACATGGGGAGAAGACTAGTTAAAGTCAAGAGTGTCTCTATATCGCTTAACCTATGTAAGAGGTCAGGAGCTTTGTCTACTATACTACGATGCTCGTACATCACTCCAATCAAGGATTGATATTCTAAAAGAACTCGTTGCGTTGGTCCATGCAAGGAGATCCATCTGGTATCGACATCCTTGACAAGCTTGTTTCCTGGTGTTATTCCCTCAGCAAAATTTTGAAACTCTGTGAAATGTTTAGGACTTCGGTAGAAGTATGTGTGGATCTCGTGGACTAGATTTTTGACTTTTAATACTGTAGGAAACTTGCTTGCAATTTTGAATGCTAAATTCATTATGTGGGCCATGTAGTGAATGCCAAGCATGTATGGTGCAGTTTGTAACTTTTTGTAAACACCGGTCCTTTGACCTTGCATCATTGCAGCTCCATCAACTCCTACATACACCAAATTTTTGGCAATTGTCAACTCATCCATACCTAGAATTTCATTCAAAGATTTCTTGACTAGTTCAAATATATTTTGTGATGTTGAACTGTCTTTCATTTTATGAACACAGAGAAGATGAGCTTGGTGAACATGTTGTTGTATAGTATACAAATGCATACATACCCAAGAAGTATTTTCTACCGCAGTAACTTCATCTAAAGATAATACAATGAAATTTGACTCTTTTACTTTAACCTTTAAATCTTTCTTTTCCACTGTAGCAAGATATTTTTCCCATTCCCATCTAGCGTTTACTAACCAATGTGAGTAGGGATAGTGAGGAACATTCAAATAAGATAATAAACTAGAATATTTTGGGTAGTCTATCATAGGACACCCTCTGGACAAAATATGAAAAACAACAGTCATCTGAAAAGTTTTTGACAAATTTTCTGCTTCCATTGCTTTCCCAAATTGAGCGTCAAGTGTACCTTTACATGCACCAAGCTTCAAATTTTTTTGGTGATGCACTTCATAATCCATGGCATACCTAACATGAAGACATTCTACCTTTGATTTCCATCGTATGACTGATTCTTCCTTTTCGTCTATGATTTGTTTTTCATAAACTTTACCGATATGCTTTTCTATAGTGTCAATTTTTAGCTGCAATGTCTTGTTTCTTCCACATTTCCAAGTACAAATAGTACATATGGCCAATTTTTCATTTTTCAATATCATTTGATTTCCCCACTGGTTCAATGAATGGGTGTTTGACAACCAACCAAGTTGAAAACTCCTTGTCAGTTCCCACTCGCGCCCCCTTTTTGGTTTATTTTTCCTTTTCTTTCTACTAACATCATCATCCTCATCCAAGTCAATTATCTCATTCTGGCTAATTGGGCCGAGGGTATCACTTGGAACATCTTTTGTGGTATTGCTATCCTGATTTGATACATTTTGATTTAAATCAATGACAATCTCAACTTGACCTTTCGGTGGCGGTGAGGTATTAGGAATGCTACCAATATTTGGTGGAAGAATTGATGATGTAGCGCCATCTTGACCTGATGGATCAGAAGCCTTGGAAATTCCAAAGTAAGATTGTATGGTATGTCTAAGTTTTGTGTTTTGATTGTCTCCCAATCTCTTCACCACCTTGAGGAGTGGCAAGAGTCTCTTCACCACCCTGAGGAGCTTGAGGAGTGGTGGGAGTCTCTTCACCACCTTGAGGAGTGGTAGGAGTCTAAGGAGCAACAAGAGCCTTACCACCCTAAGGAGAGAAAGGAGTCTGAGAAGTGGCAAGAGCCTTACCTTGCTGCTCAAGTCGCTCAACATATTGATCTCTAATTCGCTCGGCATATTCATCTCTCACTTCGAATAAAAATTGGAAAAAAATGTATTCTTGTTTAAGGATAGAGAATAATAATATAGATCCCATTCCCTACTCAATATCATCTTTAAGACTGAAGCAAGAATGGAAAAGAGATAAAGAAAATTTATTATTATAACTAATAACACTATGAAGAAATGATCACTCACCTTTAAGTCTACGTTTTTGGCTTTGGCTGACTTCTGAATAAATGAAACTTTCGATTGTATTTATTTTTGTTCAAGGAATGGATTAATAATATTCCTTTGAGTGATTTATCAAAGATAATGGAAATGCAATAGGAATTTATTAGTGTGATAAGTGTTGTTCTTTAAATATGGTGTAGAATCACATATCAAATTCAATACCATGGAATACAATATAAAATATTTGTCTTTTCCTAAACTTAGTTGCTAGTCCTTAGAGTTATATAACCTTGTCGCGGAGTTCTAAATTTTCATAACTTCGCACTTGGTTGATGGTTCACTTTGTTGAGTTGCAAGTCTTTCTTGGTCATCTTTCTACTCGGTGGGTCGTAGGTTTCAAAAACTTCAAAACTTCAGAGTTTGGTTCTAACTTCTAAGGTTCACTTTGTTGAAGCAAGAATGGAAAAGAGATAAAGAAAACTTATTATTATAACTAATAACACTATGAAGAAATGACCACTCACCTTTTAAGTCTACGTTTTTGGCTTTCGTTGAATCCTGAATGGAGAAGTAGAACCTCAAAACCAAACAAAATGTGTAAGAATAAATGACACTTTCAATTGTATTTATATCAATCCATGATTATATATTTGGTGAATTCCATGGGATTTTTAAATGGTATATTAAAAATTTGGTGAATCCCATGTGCTTATACAACGATACATTGTAATTTTCAAGGTGAAATGTGTCCTCAAATGTAATTATTTTTCAATGTTATTGGCGAAATAGGTCCTCATGAGCAACTATTTATAAATTTTAATTGGTGAACTGGGTCTTCACAAGAAACTATTTGTAAATTTTAATTGGTGAAATGGGTCTTGATACAATGTTTTAATAGTATTGGTGAATATGTAGGTGTTTTATTAAATTCTTTTGGGATTCCAGGTGAAAATATTAGTCGGTCTAATTGAAACGCGTAGTTTGACAATGGAAAATTTGTTGCTTAAATATGCCTCTTAAAAAAATAATTGGCAAATGGACATGCATTGGACCTATAGTTCATAAAATCCAAGCGATTTGGACACCCTGTTGGGTGCGAGAAATTCACCAATTTCAACTTGGTCGATTCCTAGAATTTGCCACTAAAGTTTTCCTTGCTCTTGGGAGAGTCACCTCCTTTGTGAAGGGGCACATTCTTTTGAAGAGGCATATGCGTGGTATAAAAGGAGATAAAGAAATGGTAAGAGAACATAAAAAAGGAATGCAATATATCAATTGATTTAGAGCAGAAAAAGGTAGATGGAGAGAAGATATACATCAAAAATATATGTAAAGGATTAACACATATTTATGAGTCTATGAACAAATTTAAGAAGAGTCTATGAGCATATTTAAATAGAGTTTATGAATAGAAATTTATGTAATTTTTTTTAGCAGACTTAGAAAAAATTATGAGCAAATTTATGGATGCAAGCAATTATTGAATATCTTTCTTATTCAAGGAAGATTGAACAGCAATTTTTTGAGCAGATCTACAAGCAAATCTGGATGAGTTTATGAGCAGATTTTGTGAAGAAAACATAACAAATATAAGAAGGATTGTAACAGATCTAAGAGGAAGATTATAACAGATTTTGGTGAAGATATTAAGGAAGATTTGTGAAGCATATTTAAGTAACAATACTCTTAACATTCATTCATAGGTTGGTGCCTCCTAATCAAAGAGATTGGAAGGTCGTTGCCTCTCATTAGAAGAGATTGGTGTCTCTTGCTAAGTTGGTGCTTAGTTGTGGGGTTGGTGTCTCTTTTGGGTTGGTGCTTGCAAAAGAAGATTTATAAAAGTAGGTTGGTGCCTACAAGTAGATCTATATATAAGCAATATATTGTAGTGGTTTTCTCCTACAAGGGTTTACATGTAAGTCGTGTGTTCATCTTATGTTCTTAATTTCTAGATCTTGTATGTGTGTTTTTTTGTGGATGATTAAGTTTTGAAGTATTATTGTTGTGGTTGATTGATTTTTTGAAAAGTAAAAGATTGTTGTGTTAGCTCTCAAAAATGCAGGTTTGAACCAAGAAAGGTTGCCAATCTTTCACAACGTTTAGGGTAACAGACAAGGTCAAAATATTTAGACCTTCTACTCTTCAGGTGCTGCTAGACCTAGGTAGGTGTACCTATATGAATTGGGTAGGCTTGATGTGCTTATCTTTCTTGAAATTTTTTTCCCACAATGGCAGATAGGAGTGGACAAATGAATTCAAACTTGATACAAATAGCAATAGCAATCTTCTAAATCTAAAACCTAAAATGCTCAATTAATAGATGTAAAAGAAATAAATGAATCTAAATGATGAAATTATAGAGACCAATGCTTTATTGGGTATGCAGAGTCAAATGAAAAAGAAATGAATAACTTATTTTGGCAGAAACTCAAATTGTCAACATATGTTTTATTTATAACTTGTATAAACATGCAGGATTATGACCACTGAGCTCTACTTTAATAATCCAGACGAATCTCCCTAATTACTATGATCAACTAAGAGGATTTAATCTCTCCTTGAAAGAACCAATCAATTAATCACACAGCTACAACAAATGTGTACTGATAAACTGAAAATAAACTTGTTATATCAATTTAGACAACCAGAAAGAATTAGCTTGGAGATAGCTTAGTAATACTTTTAATAAACCTAACAGACAATTAACACTAGAAATGAGTTGCAACATCAACTGATTCTCATTAAAATCTCCATTTCGAAATCATACATCATAGTATTTGTTTGTTGAAAAAAAAATCTATCCAACTGTATATTCTCTACCTTATCTACTCTAAAAATCTAAAAAAATCCCCTTATTCACAATCAAGAATGAACATTTATACACCAACATCTGAATAGGCATATCGTTTCATATTCCAATGTAGGCGAACAGTTGCAATTAGGAAAATCCATGTCGGCCTCCAACTGCATTTAGAAATTCTCATGTCGGCCATAGTGTCAAATATTTTGTTAATCATCACTAAACAGTCGCTAAGACAACTCTGTAAGTATGCCGAAGGCAATTATATCGTTGTCATCCTGTGCTCTTTGTGTTTCACCCTAACTCTGTGATGTCAGTGAGATATCTCATAGATTACAAAATGTTATATCAATATGTATTTCTTTACGTGCTTTCCATTCGCTAAGACACAAGGATATCTCTCACTGATGTGTTCCTTTTGTTTCATTCACAGTCGCTGTAACATTCTGATATTGGAGAGACCTCACGTAGTGCATATTATGTCTCACTAAAAGTTCCTTCATCCTTCCTGAGTCGCTGAGACAAGAGAAAACTCTCGCCGAGAAGCATATCCCATTCACTTTCGCCAAGACATTTCAAAATCGGGGAGATATCCCACAAATCACCCTATGTCTCACCGAGACATACTTTTCTTGTGTGTCATTGTGACCTTTCACTGTCGGGGAGACATTATATAGAATTCTCTTTGTTTTACCGAAAGTCCTGAACTCACTTTAGATCGCCAAGAGAAATCAATTCTCACACCGACATAATCCTCATGCATACTATCGGCAAGACCAGAGGTCACTCGCCAAGATATTATATCGATGCCCACTAGTCTTATCGAGATCTCCTTTTGTGTTGATCGGTGAGACCCTTTGAATTCGCTATGAATTCACACCGAAGAAAACCTCTCATTGATGAGTATTTTGATAGAAACCCTTTGAAATAAGTCGGCGAGACATATACATTTTGGTAAGACCTCACATCGACATCCTTTGGTTCGGCCGAAATGAAACCACTTGTATTGTTCGGTGAAACTCTGCCCGATATGCATTCCTTTGTCAGCAGTTGACAAGACAAGGTGAGTTCGCCAAGACGTTGCCCCGATGAAAATATTTTTCCAAAATACGAATGCATCCACTACCGGTCAGTGTGACATAATGCCTTTGGTGAAACATTACCTCGACAACCCCTTAGCTCTTGCCGATGAAAATTTTATCGTCGAGACAATGTGAGAGTCTTGCCGAATGGAACAATAGATGAATTTAGGTCGTTGTGACAGTGTGATAGTCATGGCAATATGCCTGCAGCAAACAAATGTTAACACAAAAGCATCAAGGGTCAGGGAGACCATAATGAACTCATGCCGATATAGACCATAATGAGAATTATTCAAGACTCGATGGAATTTATGGGGCTATATGGGAAAAATATGGGTAAAAACATCATGAAGGGAGGAAAATGTGCTCAAGGTAGGACTCATTTGGAAAATGCATGGGTATGGACAACATGAAAATCATCAGAAATTTACAGTTCCAACATGTTGTCATACTGATTCATGCCCCTAGTATAACTATGTGCTTATCACACCAAATTTGTTTTGAACGCTTTATTTAACCTAAATTCCATCACCCACCAAAAAATGAAATCTGGCTCTTCTTTGCTCTGAGGCACACCATGGAATTTTTACTTTGTCGAATAACACAAGGTTGCACGAGACTTAATGATCTTCCCACACATGTGGTCTCGGTGTCATTTCCATTATTATTCCTCCTTGCACAATTTTTTTGTATCAACCCTGACAAGAATCAAACCAAGCTTCACACATAATCTCTTCATTATTTATTATTTAACTTGGTTGAGAGAGCAAGCATGGGAGATCGAGCACACTGTCTTGCCATGTGTAAGGGGAGTTGTCATAATAATACTCATTTTGTATACCCATCACCGCATTGGCCAACTTATCCACCATCCCATTGGCCTCGTAGTAGGCATATCCTACATTGTACTTCAAGAATGCTTACAATAGCTCCCAACATAACATATTATTAAGCTTCCAATTTGTAGTGCTACATTTTCGAAGAGCATTGATTACAATTTTTTAATTACTTTTACTTTGGATTCTTTGTGAGCCAAGATTTTGCAAATTTGAAGCCTAAGTAAGAATACTTGAGCTTTGAATTCATTATTTGTTTCAACTAGGAGGTTTGTTACCATGATCCCAAGGTATGATCTCTGATAATGCATATTGCACCTAATTGTCTTAGGTTTCCTCTTGATGCTCTATTATGTTAAGTTTGTGCCATCTTGCGTGTTATCCCTTATTACCTAATGATGCAGAGCAACTAAGTCATGCAATACTACTCGATGGATTGGGTCAACCAAGGACATGTTTCTTGAGATGATGTTGATACTATATGTACAACTAAAAAATTTCTGGGGGTTCTTACGAAGTTGCCTAATAATCAATTTTATTGAACTAAATGGGAACATATTTCAAGAAAACATACATCTTCTTTCACTAAATAAAAACTATTGTTATAGGCAGGGAAAACTTTAAGAAACCACCCCCTCGGAGAAGTTGTAAAATCCTGGCGAATCTTTCATACTTCTCGAAAAAAATATTAATTTTAGAGGAAATTTTTTTCTTTTTTTGTGAAAAAAAAATTCCCATTGGCGAATCTTTTGTAATCGCTAGAAGTCTGTGGAAAATCCTGGTGAATTGCAATTTTTTTAAAACCACTAAAATATTTTTATTGGTGATTAAAATCTATTTTCAAACCAATAAAATATTTCCATTGGCGAATTAAACCTGTTTTCGAACCAGAAAAAATAATTTTGTTGGCAATTTTTTTTTTCAAACAAAAAAATAAAATTCATTGGCGAATTAAATCTATTTTCAAATGATTAAGAAAAAAACATTGGCGAATTAAACATGATATCTAACTAATAAAAAAATTCATTGGCCAATTAAATTCAATGGTGAATCCACTACCGTTTGATGAATTTTCAATGGACGGTTGTACTTGCATTCCAAAAGTATATCTCTCAAGCACTAGATTTGCAAATGGAAACCTCTGAAATAACACTAGAACCATTAGATGTGGACACATGGTGAGATCAAGGGTCATCATCATGGTAATTAATCCGACGGGTTGGATTTTGGAGATGAGCGATAGAAGAACTTAAGTGGCAGAAATATCCACGTGCATTAAGTTTGTTTTAAAAGAGGGACCTCCTAGAAAGAACGTAGGACCAAGGCTTAAAAACTTAAGAACATTTTACACAAAGGATGTGGCACATCAATCTAACCATGACCATTCGATGAATTTTTGATGGACGACTTTAGTTGCATTCCGGAAGTATATCTCTCAAGCACTAGATTTGTGAATTGAAACCTTCGGAATTACACTAGAATCGTTAGATGCGGACACGTGGTGAGATCAAGGGTCATCATCGTGGTAATGAACCCGATGGGTTGGATTTTGGTGATGAGTGATAGCATGAAGTTTGTTTTAAAAGAGGGACCGCCTAGGAAGAACGTAGGACCAAGCCTTACAAATTTAAGAATTTTATTTATTTATTAGTGATACTTTTCTATTTTATTAATTATAAAGAAAAAGATACAGATTCTATAAAGTTTGAAACATCCAAAAACTACCAAAAAAGTTGATCGGTGATACTTGCTTATTTTATTAATTATAAAGAAAAAGATACAAATTCTACAAACTTAGCAACATCCAAAAACTACCAAAATAGTTGAATAACCAACTCAAAAACTAGAGTATCAAAACTTTCCTAAACAACTACGCCTTTATAGCAGAGGCTAAAAACAAAATAGAAAACTACACTTTACGTTAACCATTATTACTCATTCTTCTTCGAAGACTCTCCCATCTCCAGCAGTAGTATCTCCTTTAACAGTTTTGGCTTCTTCCACAGACACAGTCCCTTCTTTTTGCGCATCTCCTCTCTGGCAACTTCTTTTAGAGTTTCTATTGTTTCCTCTAATTCCATTAGCTTAGAACAGATTTTAAGTGCTTTCCACCCACACTCAGCTCCTTCCCACCACTGGTCTTTAGTGCGACCCTTTGGCCATCTGATAAAGAGGTGATTTAAATCCACAAGCTTTGGGCCCCCACCATCCATTCCTTCTATTTTTACCAACCCTACTACTAGTATCACCCATTGCAAAATGCTTTCCATGTCCACTAAAAAATCTTTATGCACCAGAGTTTTCATTACTCTCCTCACCTCGTTGACCGGTTCTCCTAAGTCTAAACCCCAAGCCATGACCAACAAATAGATATCCTTATTCGTTCTGAATCTATGTGTCAATTTTTTGAATCCATCCCCCAACATTATTTGAACTACTTTCACCACCTAGTATTCCTTGTAGAGAAATAAACCTCGCAGCCTCTGCACATACGCTTTACCCACAAACGGGTCCAACTTCCTCTGCAATGTCAGGGTGAAACTGGCCTCCATTGCTTTTTTGTTTCACTGGCTTCCAACCTATCACCTGTCGCTGAAAGGATACAATCCTATTATCCTTACACTCAAACTCAAAGAAGCATTGAGGGTGATAGGTGAATGTCATTATAACACCTCATTTCGCTAGCCTTCTCCATAAATGCACTGTGCTTGTCACCTTTCCTATCTTAATTCACCAAAGTTGAGGTATTGGTACTTTTCCTAACCTTACTACCTTAGTAACTTAGTTGAAAGTCTTTCTTGGTCATCTTTGTAGTCGGTGGGTCGAAAGTTTCAAAAAATTTGAAACTTCAGACTTTGGTTCTAAGGTTCCAAATTTTAGCGACCATGCGACATTATGGACCAAGACCGTTTGACAAATTTTTGATGGACGACTGTAGTTGCATTCTGGAAGTATATTTCTCAAGCACTAAATTTGCAAATGGAAACCTCTGGAATAACACTAGAACCGTTGGATGTGGACACATGGCTAGATCAAGGGTCATCATCGTGGTAATGAATCCGACGGGTTGAATTTTGGCAATGAGCGATAGAAGAACTTAAGTGGCAGAAATATGCACGTGCATTAAGTTTGTTTTAAAAGAGGGACCGCCTAGGAAGAACGTAGGACCAATGCTTAAAAACTTAAGAATGTTTTACACAAAGGATGTTACAAATCAATCTAACCACGACCATTTGATGAATTTTTGATGGACGGTTGTAGGTACATTCCGCAAGTAAATCTCTAAAGCAGTAGACTTGGGAATTGGAACCTCCAGAATAACACTAGAACCATTAGATGCGGACATGTGGCGAGATCAAGGCTCATTTCTCTCTTTTCAATGACTCGGCGTATTACATTTCATTTAATTGAAATTCTCAAACTTTTTGAAGAACATGTGGTAGTCGTACTGCTCGCACTGATTAATGCCATATGAACATCTGAAGTGATTGATTGGACTGCTCATGAGTCATAGCTTTAATGAAACAAGATTTGTAATGATTTCAATTTTTCATAATTCATATCGTTCGAGTGACACTGGAGTCTGGTGATTTTGATAGCTTGTCACTTGTCAGCTTGAGGTACAGTTTGCATGTAGCCAGATGTCAATCAAATTAAACATTTTAATTGTACATGTAAGGGTTAAGTTTTAATTGTACATGTAAGGCTTAAGTTTTAATTGTACATGTAAGGATTGAGGTATAGTTTGCGTGCAGCCAAACGTCAATCAAATTAAACATTTTAATTGTACATGTAAGGATTAAGTTATTGTTACACAAATCAATTAAGTTGGTTTTTTGGTTTGTGCGAATCGCCATTATGAATCATGATTGTATGGTATATGTAACCTCACAGTGCACACATGACAAGTGTGAGGTGTACATTGGAACTAGGCTAGTAGTGGCACTATTGGCAACACTGTTGGCCCAAATATAACTAAATAAGGATAGTGACTAGTGAGCACAACTAAAATCATTCATTGAAGGCTAAAGACCTTACTATTGATTGTAATGTTCGAATTATTGTAAGGGTTTTAATTTTGTAGGGTTAATAAGCATTTAGGAAGAAGATCATGTGGCATTATTGGGGGTACTCTAAATTCTCCTGCCTGCAGTTATGTAGTCATAGAGTCAACAACCAATTTCGTTCAGGCTTCAAGTTCAGAATGGGTGGAATTGGAAAGAAGTTGATTTGGTTCACCTGACTTCTAAGATAGGTTTTGAACTAGGAGAGTTTCTTTGATGGGCATAACTACTATTCCCAGTGCATAGAAGCTGCAAGTAAAAGATCGAAGCAATTTTACAACCCCTCATCTTTTGCATGACTTTGATTTTCAAAGGGGAGAAGTACATTTTGTATCTTCACAGCTCCCATTTCCCCGGTTTGATTGGCCCCATTTTCTCTATGCATTCATTTTCAAAGCTACTGCCTAATCCGGGAAGTACCATGCGTTTATTTTCAGAGCCCATGGTTGACCCGAAAAGTCCCATTATTTTCAGACAAACATGTATTACATTTACGTTTTCACCAGCAGTCCAGCATCAGCTTGGTGCTTGCACTTACATTTGTATTTGTACTATGTAATAATGTGACATTGTCATTCAGTTGCAATAAAATAAATGGTTGTGCTATTAAAAAGAAATTGATGAAATCATAGCAATTGTGCTATTAAAAAGCACAGAAAAACAAGTGATGAATCTATTCATATCAATTTCTTTTTCCTTTAAGAAATTATCTATTTATGAAATAATTGCATGCAGATTTAAAACTTAAAAGTAAAACATAAAGCAATACAAATACTAAAGTTAAGTACTTGAATCGATTAAGTTGGTTTTTTGGTTTGCGCAAATCATGATTATCACTATAGTAACCCAACCTCACATGTGACACGTGTGAGGTGTACATAGGGACCAAGCTGGTAGTGGCACTGTTGGCCCATAAATAAGGATAGTGCGCACAACTAAAATAATTCGTTGAAGGCTAAAGGCTATACTATTGACTCTCGAGTGCAATGTTTGAATTTTCATAAGAGTTTTCATTTTGTAGGGTTAATAAGGATTTAGGAAGAAGATGATCTGGTATTATTGGGGATACTCTAAATTCTCCTTCCTGCAGTTATGTAGTTACAGAGTAAAAGACCAATTTCCTTCAAGTTCAGAATGGGTGGAATTGGAAAGAATTTGATTTGGTTGACCAGACTTCTCAAACAGGGTTTGAGCCAAGATGGGGAGCTCTGATGGAGACAAGTGCTCTCCAAGTGCATGGAAGCAACAAGTAGAAGATGGGAGTAGTTTTACAACCCCTCATCCTCTGCATGACTCTAATTTTCAAAGGGGATAAGTACTTTTTGTATCTTTAACAACTCCAATTTCCCCTGTTTGATTTGCCACCCTTTCCCCATGCATACTTTTCAGAAACATGATTGGCGGTGGCCCCCCTCCATGCATTTATTTTTAGATGACAGGGAGTCAGAACTCAGAGACCATGGCAGAAGCTTGGCGCTTGCGCTTACATTTGTATTTTTACTATGTAATAATGTGAAATTGACAATTGTCATTTAGTTGTAATAAAAATAAATGGTTGTGCTATTAATGTGATTATGTGACATTGTAATTCCTTTTATTAAGTCCTTTGCAACGTTAAGAGTTACTATACTATAATGGTTGTGCTATTAATGTGACATTGTAATTCATTTTATAAAGGCGTTGATGTGAATTCTAGCGCATTAAAGGTTGAAAAAAACTTTAAAACACATGTTTACTATTTATAATATATATCATAAATTACTCAACCACTCGATGAACATTTGATGTATGGCCATAGTTGCATTCCGAAATGAAATGCACGAAGTGCTAGGGTTGCTAACCTAAACATCTGGAATCGCCCTATAACCGTTAGATTTACAAAGATCAATAGTTTAGATTCTTTAAATTTTGTTGTCAATACATGACTGAAAAAAGCACTTTCAGTTTATACTGCTAAGTGATTTTATTTTTAAGTGAGAGGGTCAACACACAGGGAGATTTCAGTCTTCAGTTTGATCATTGTAGCGCACCGCGACACCACCCTATTCTGGGTTCCATGGTTCCACTTCCGACAAAGCCATTCCAGAAACCTAGTTTCCATGACTGTCGACATTAATCTTTCCAAGAATCAAAAGTCGGGTAAGTGAAAGAATTCTTGTGGCTACGTTTCATCGTTTGACATTTCTTAAAATCTTATTTTGTCAAACTTTGAAGTTTGGGTTTAGAGCTAAGAGACTTAAGAATTAAGAAAAAATAAGGACTAATAGGGAATTCATAGTTTCACATTGTATAAGCACGTCTACTAGCAGTACCACTAGAGCAATGTCAGATAAAAAAATACATTAAGCAAAATTGCTTGAAACCCTAGGTTTCACTGATGAATACCATGATATTTATGATCCTGAAACCTATGGTAGGCGTGCCTCAAAAATTAGATTTTCATTTGAGAATAAGGCCTCAAAGAAAATGCAAGTTAATAGTATCAGTGCACCGTGGGTAACTGGATTAGGGAACATGATGTTACATGAAGTTTTCCCTTGCCCTAAATTTATCATGGTCTGTGCCCAAAATTATGATGATAACAAAAGAGAAATTGTTAATAAAGATAGCAAAGAAGAATTGTTATCCATTAATGCAAAAGAACTTGGAAAAGTGTTGGGGTTTACATTTACAACCGAAGGCGAAGAATTTGGAAATGTCTTCATTGACCTAGAAAAGCTTGCTAGTGATTATGAAGTAGTGGATGAAATGGAGAAAAAATATTTCTTAAACATAATAGTTCAAGATAGAAACAAATTGAAAGGTGATCATAAACCTCCTTATGATTTGGAAATTTTTAAACCATGGGTTCGGGATACTATTTCCATGCTATTATTTTGCCTTGGACTAGATAGCAATTTGGAAGTGGGTGCATGCCTCCTTGAAATGGTGTATAATATCCATTATGGTGTTCAACATGTCAAATATACATTTATTGAACACATTGTAGAATCCATGCATAATTTTTTTTAATGATTAAAGGAGCTTCCACCAAGACATTTATGTTCACAACCTACTTGTGCTATCTTTTTCTATTGAAATCTTGAGGAATGTTTCAAACCAACAAGCTTCAAATTCGACCCTATACTAATCTTGAGGAAAAGAAAATGGCTCCAGTATATGAATGGACCACTGTTATAAGGTTGCATGATTCTTGAAGGAACTATAGTCATTTTGTAGACTAATTTTTGGCTCCATTGCATCAAGAAATTACTAATACTCCAATGCCTAGATTGGCTATGCCATGTAGAAACTACATTCAACTAGGAAAAGAAATAAAATTGGCTGATTGGTACTTAATGGAAGAATATACTGTGCTAAGATTTTATGGATAAGGAGTACAACCATACAAAATTCCAATACATGTGACAAAAAGGGTTTTTGCTTTGGAGTATGTAAGGAAGATGCAGAGTACTGATGAACTACACTTTACTAGTCAGCAAAAGAAGACCTTTTTCCTTCTTTACCTTTTTCATGTGGAGGGATCACATTCAAGAGAAAAGCATTTAGTGTGGCGCATAATCTTTTGATTTTTATTTTATTTTGATGCTATCTGTCACTGGCAGTATGATCCGTGTGACACCATTAAATCAGTGATTGTGCTCAATAGAATGCTGCAAGAAGAATTCAACATGAAAGTAAACCCTTGCTCGAAAACTTGAGAAACAAGGATTCTTGGGATGAGGTCAAAATTGCAATGGAGAAAAGTGTTGCTGAGAATGGTATTTCTTTTGAGCAATTGTTAGCAGAAATTATGGCATTGCATCGAAAGACAATCAGGAGGTACAAAAATTTTTATCAAAAAAGTGTTAAACCATGTAGTAGAGTAAAAATGCCAGGTTCTCTAGAGAAGGAAGTTACAGAAAAAAATTGGTCACGATAAAAAATTACTACCTTTTGGTCTATGAGAAAGGAGCTAGGTGAATCAAGAGCTCTTGCAGAGTATGGAGATAACAAAGAAGACAGTGAGTTTAGAAAATTGTGGAATATAGAGCATCCAGATGAACAAGAAGATAAAGAAAGTGATCATGAATCTAATGATGATAGGGAAGAAGGAAGCCATGTCCATTTCAAACTTGGCTTAAGTGAGGCCACAAAAGAAGCATATACTATTGGAGCAACCATAGCTTAAAAAATGGGTTATGAAGGTGGTCCTTTGGGATTCCAAAGACAAGGCCCTTGGATGGTAATAGATGTAGAGCATAGAAAAGCAAGTGATTTTTCTGGCCTTGGGATTGGAGGTGAAAAAGTAGACCTAGGGCATACAAGACAATTTGTTAGAGCTTCAAATCCTCATCCTCATGGTCAGACACAATCAAAACTAGGACATTCCCATGGTGGAGAGCTTAGTGCAGCTGGCATTGGTTCTGGTGGTGATGGTATGGGTAGTAGTACTAGTAGTGGTCAACATGTGCTACAACAAAAAACAACACATGAGAGAACAACAATACAATATACCACAGAAACACCAGGTGATCAAGGCATACATAAGAGGCAAAGTATTTTGACTGCTCCAAGTCACACTACCAATGGATCCACCACAAATGAGTTATTTCCAGGCACCCTCCAGTGCCAGTTACTACTACTCCTATTCCTTCGCCATTCAAGCATTCCATTGTTCCTGTGTCCCTAGGTTTTGATTACAATGAAGAGTTTAAAAAGAAATCAGACATGAATACAAAAGAATAGAAGCAACTAATGGAGAGTGCATCTGTTGTAACTTCAAAGCCTGCCACAACCATGGTATTACCCACATTTGACACAAATAAAGAAATCATGGAGTACACATTTCTTGTTCCCACAGTTCAAGACAAACCAGCAAATCAGATGGCTTGATCTGAATTCTAGGTGAATAATATTCAGTTGGATTTTTCTGGACTTAGAAATATTGACAAAATTAATGTATCAAAGAAGAACAATGAATTGGTGTACACATCATTGCTAAAGAAAGATAGAGAGAAAAAAGGTTGTAGACTCAAATTGAAATGTTACAGGAAGACCTAGCAAATGAGAAAGCAATAGATAACAAGAGCAATGAATTAGAAAAAAGAATAATTTTTTTTCCTCTGCATCAACAAGCAAAGAGGATAAGCAGAATGAGACTACAATGAATGAACTGAAGAAAAGGATAGAAGAGAGCAACAAGAAATATGATGAGGAAAAATCCACTTCAAAAAAACTAAGACTAAGCATCTCGAATGGAAATGCATAGTGGGAAAAAAAATTGGAGAAGGAGAGAAAAAGAAATGAAAGATTGGTGGCAGAGGTGATGGAAGCAAAAAATGAAATTGAGACTTGTCAAAATAAGTTATCTGCATTTTGTAGAGAGACAATGAGCCATATGAAACAAAAGATCTGGGATGAAATAATGCAAAGGATTGATCATTTGTGTGACACGTTTCAATTGATTGATGCTATCAGACAACATCCTAAGAAGCTCAACAAATATTTAGTGGACAACAAAAATGTGTTGGCATTAGAGAAATTTGCAAAATAAATTCAACAAATAGTCTACAAATCTAGTGACAATGTTTTGAAATCAAAAGGGATTACTAATCGGCTTGCTACATCAATGATGTTGTCATCTATTATTGAAAAGTGTTTGAGAATGCGTGAAACAAAGGAATATTTGAATTTGGTTGCAGACAAGATGAAGAAGGTGGATGAAAAGGTAAGGAACTTCACATAACTTGGTTTGCTAGATGGTTTTGAGAAAAATGAGCGATTCATTGGAAAGAATGATTTCAGAAAGAAGATGGAGGATTCAATAAAAATTGATTTGGGCTAGTTTCCTCATAACCTAGATGTGGTGAACTACTTGGATTCCATCAAACCATTGCTAACCTTGAATGAAAAATTGATTGAAGAATGCAAGGTAGGTTCCAATTTGAATCATGAATTGTTAACAAATCTTCAAGTCAAACAACATTAGTTAGAACAAATGACAATTCCACCACCTGAACAATGGAAGTTGCTAGAAAAGGTGTTTCAGTGATTTGATTTTTGATAATATGGGTTTCCAAGTTCCAACTCAGCTTTGTGTAGAGTTGTCTTTGTTCCAACTCAGACTTCAGTAATGTGTCAATGTTAAATAATAAATTATCTGTATTATTTATTTTTTTATTTGAAGAAAAAGTCTGATAGTGATTTCAATTACTAGATACACTTCAAACAATTGTTGATGTTCATTGTTGTATATGCTACTAAGACTATTGCTAATATGTTATTAAGCATTGAGCTGAGTGATGAATCACTTAGTACATGTTCAAGTTTTACTTTTAACACAATTAAAATATGAACTATAAGGTGAATTTAATTCTAGGCATCCATAATCTTAGTTAAATTGCATTAAAATCCACATATCGATACTCAATATCCATGACTAGTACTACTTATCAGATCCACTAAACATTTATATGAATTCATGTTTTAATAAAGGTACTTTAACTGGTTCATTAAACTAGATCCAAAATTAAAACATGCATCAATGCATAATGACAAAGAAGATTAATGAAAGATCATTGATCATATTTCATTAATAATTCATGTATAATTCACTTTGTTGAGTAACTTAAGTTCATGCATACGTAACCTTTGAGTTACAGTGTATTATCTATGAGTTTACTGAGTAGTTTTCCGGTGGATTATCTATTATTGGAATTGGAATGATAGATTTTTGGTTAGTCTCTTTGTTGTGGTTACTATCACTCAAAGTCGCGATTTTGGTGCTTTTCCTAACCTTAGTCGCTACTCCTCAGAGATTTATAATTTATAACCTTATCAGTCGCTAGTCATCAGAGTTTTATAATTTATAACCTTGTCGAAGAGTTCTAAATTTTCATAACTTCCTGATTCCCCAAGTTGGTTCACTTTGTTGAGTTGCAAACTTGCAAGTCTTTCTAGTTTCTTGGTCATCTTTGTAGTCGGTGGGTCAGAGGTTTCAAAAACTTTGAAACTTCAGACTTTGGTTCTAAGGTTCCTAGTTTCAGCGACCACGCAACATTATGGACTTATGTACAAACTAAACTAGAGTTGTCTTTTGAGGAATTTCCAAAAGCATGCATGTTTCAAGGCTATCTTTTCAAGGAATGAAATTGAATGTCACATTCAATGCATGTCCTATCAAAAATAATGACATAAGTGCATGGTGAAGTTTGACTCATACATCTAGCCTGCATTCTTGTTCTTTGGCAAGGCTAGTACTTCTCAAGTGAAAAAATTCTTTTTACTTAGACATTTAGCCTGCATTCTCGTTCTTTTCCAAGGCTAGTACTCCCGAGGTGCAAACATTCTTTCTCCATGAATTTTCATTTTGCGCTCATGTAGAGTGAATGTACAATTAGCGTAAGGGATACGGAGCTCATACCTTTCAAGTTAGAAGAATTTTGGGCACTCCTGGAGAGGAACGACAAGTCTGAGCTGGATATAAAACTCTTAGAAAGTGGGCTAGCTCAGGATGGAGGTTTTCTAGAAGCTTTGTTGAGTGTGGACCTGATAAGTGCATGTGCAAGAAGGTACATTCTACAAACATAGGAAATTAAAGCCGCGGATGAGACTGTAATTGCAGAAATTTCTCCTGAAGTTGTTTCTTGAGTACTGGGGATTCCAGAAAGGGAACCTCTAGAAGACATGTCTATCGCAGTGGCAGGTGAATTTTTTGAAGTGAATAAAGACTGGTGTAAGAACTTCATGGTCAAAACCTGGCTGAAGACTGCAAGGAGAGGTAAGTCACAACTACTAAATAAACTCAGAAGATTGCATTTTAAGGGAGAAATTGCAGATGTTATTGCTTTATTGCACCGCGTTGTTGGGAATGCATAAGTTGAGTTATTTGAGGATTGGATGTACCGGTTTATCTTGATAGTTTGTGATGAGAACATTTTCATTGACTGGGCTGAAGTTATTTACTTCTATTTGAATGAGAAATTAATTAATTTCCATAAGACTACTACTTTCTGTATGTGTTCTTGCCTAACCTACATTGTAGGCAGTTAGAGGTCCTTTTGGCCAGGGTTGGAGTCGGAAGAAACCCCAACTTCTGATATGCATGTGTATAAATGCTTTCCTCAGTTCACTAAAAAAATTGGAATGGGTGATTTTTTTCATGTTAATGATACATTTTTAATGGAGGTCGTGAGGAAGTGAATGGAAATCTAGAAATGCGCCTTTCCCCTGAATCCATTTCTCTTGTATCAAAATATGGGAGTTTTTATATCCATTTTGATAAGTTTTCCTATATAAGAATACGGGGTTTTGAGAAAGCCCCATTGAAATTACTTCAATATCCTGAAGATTTAATGATATTTTTGGAAGTTTGTTGACAAATGGAAATGGTTAATATTAAGTATATGAAAATGGGGAAACGAGGGTATGCCTTCCCATTGGAGACCCCTCTTTTTTGTGCAAAACAAACCAGATGGCCATGGGAGCTGAAGGACTTCTCAAGGAATATAACCTCCAGAATTTGTCTATGAGAGTTAATTTTGATAGTAAGGGTTTTGTGAAGCAGAATCTCTATGGAGGGAGCTCATATCGGCATCACCCATCTATTGAAGATTTCTAGGAAGATTGTGTCTATGAGAATGAAGTTTTGAGAAGAGATTATATGAGGCTAACGCTAAAAAAGATACAAGATTTCGGTCTTCAATTTGACATTCTTGAAAATGTAGCTAAGGATTCAACAATCTTAGATCCTAGATATGAAAATTTTCCTGATAAATCCCACCCTAGAATTGATTGGAACTAAAGTGAAATTTTAGATATGAGGGTGTGTGCTACCCTAGTGCTTAAAAGAACCCAAGACTGGTTGGATGGGAAATGGCGAAAAGTTGTTGGTCTTGTTCAGGAGACGAAGTCATCACAGAAGAATGAATAGGGGTCTACACAAGCATTTGGTGCAAGTGTATCATTGGGGAAACCCTCTGTTAGGTTGTCTAGTGCAAATTCATAGTCAGGAGGTGATGGTGATAGGCCACAAGAAACAATCAAGTTGAAGAGCGTCTATGAACAAGACAGTGTGCTTTCTCCTACCCCTAAGAAGAATACCAATTAAGAAAAACTTGTGGCTGCAGATTTTGAAGCTATCTTTAAATAGATCGCTGAAGATAATACCTTTCCTCCTATGTCTAAAGACTTTGAAATGCCCTCTTCTCTGCCTGATAATCCATCTTTCACTCCTACTGCTCCTAAAGAAACTATTACTGGAAAAGAAGATTCTGGTCTGGTAGTAGCCTCCCCAGGATGGCTAAAAAAAGTAGTGGAGAAGAAGAGAAAGTATACTCCTACAATGACAGTTGGAGTGGATACAGTTGCAAATTTACTTCAAAGCTCTTCAAAACCTAAGAAATCCAAGAGGATGTCAAGGATGGTGACTGATGCTACTTCTGGAAATTAAATGTTAGAAATTACTGACTCTATCAAGGATTTAAATGAAGATGAAATAACGACGAACTACAAAGTCACACATGTTGATATGGGGCCTCCAACACTAGAAGGTGATATGTAGCATGCCAATTATTCAGTCATTTCCTTGATTAAAAGAGTGAAAGAATAGAGGAAAGAAAATATGAAACTACAATCTCAAGTCCTCACATTGAGTAACTTTATTTCTTCCATGGCCACTCCTACATTTGATGAAGCCTCAAGTTCTCAGCCTCAGGTAGAGGGCATCGATGTGCTCACCATAGAGAAAATTAAAAAGAATTTGAGCTATTCTAGAGCTTCTTGTGAGGGGATCGAAACAATATCTCAAGAGGCTATCTTCTTTCTGAATAAATCTTTGCAGTTTTACACTCGAGCTCTTGAAAAGAGGAAGGAGTTAGTAGGAGAACTTCAGGATGTCAGAAAAGATCAAACAAGTCTCTATGTGGTCTCTCAGGAATGAAAGAATTGAACTCTATGGATTTAAAGATATTAATTGGTGAGAAAATTTTGAATAATCCTAAGGAGCTAGACCCTTTCTGGTCTGATTCATTAGAATGGAAATTGAATATATATGATAATCTGGTGAATGAAATTAAGAACACACTTGAAAAATATTATGAAATGTTGGAGGAAATTAAAAAAAAAAAATCATATTCTGGGAGCATAAATTATTGATGAGTTTGATGAAAGGATTCTAGATATAAGAGAGATCTCTTTGAAGTTTAGAGAGATATTCAATAAAGAAATATTTGTTCCTGCTACAGTGACATGGGAGTCCTTCTCAAAACTCAGTGCAATGGAGCTCCACCTGAAGGCTTATAATTCTGGAGAAGAGAGAAGATCTCAGATGTTGTTTGATTCTGAAAAGGCTTTGGGAAAATGGAGAACCAGGTTATAGATTACTACAATTCCAGGGAGCAAAAACATCACCACAATTGTCACCAAGTACCGGGAATACAGGCAAAGATTAAGGGCATAGGAGGTGTTACTGAAGGAAAAGGAGGCGGAAAATATTGAAAGCGAAGGAGTCAGTGCTATTTAGTTTCTAGTTTTTATGTTATTTTCTTTAATTTGGCTCTCTTGATACTTCAAAGACTTTTTATTTTAATTTCTAAAACGGTTGTCTTCAAGGAATCGTTATCAAGACAAAAAAAACTCTGCTATTTTTATTGATTTTTTGTTATTTCAATATAGAAAGACAATGGTGAAGTTCATGCATACACAATCTTTGAGTTATGGTGTGTACTGTGTGGATTTATTATGCTTATGCTGAGTAGTTTTCCAATGGATTGTCTATTATTGGAATGATAAATTTTTGGTTAATTTCATTGTTGTGGAATGTTTATCTGTGAATAAATATTTTATGGTGATGGATGTGTAAGGATTTATCTAAATAATTTAGGTGATTTGGTAGTTTAAGCTTTTATTGTTTAAGTTGTGTGGATGTCTTTATAAGTTATTTATGTTGAACTATTAGCTTCTGTTAGCTTATAAGTTGTGGATGTTGAACTGTTAACTTTTGTTCAAGGAATGGATTAATATTCTTTGAGTTATTTATCAAATATTTTGTGAATGGAAATGCAATAGGAATTTATGAGTTGAGTGATAAATGTTGTTCTTTAAAAATGATGTAGAAACACATCAAATTCAATACCATGGAATACACTATAAAATATAAAATATCACAATTTAATGGAATACGATATAAAATATCATCAACTAAAGTTTGGAATATGATTCATGAAGTGCAATATAAAATAAATATCATGAAGTGCAATGATTCACAATTTCAATTTTCATTCAATACAATATAAAATATCATCAACTACAGTTTGGAACAATGGAAACTGATTCATGAATCTTGTAGTGCAGTATAAATACCTAAAAGTTGCTAATTCTCTTCCATTTCCCAAATGGAGTTAGGGTCCCAAAATTGACGTTCAACATCAGATAGAGTAAAAGAGTCCTCTTGAAGCTCTTAATTTTGAGTCTTCTCTTCACCTTCTTCGGCCTGTGTCTCAAATTCAACATTCACTATGTCATTTTTGTCAATGTAATCTATCCCAGTCTCACTGCCCATGGTAGTGCCACCAGTACCAGCCTTTGGAATTGGAGTGTTGCACAGACCGGTCCCTCTTCTTTCACATGTGGACCTCTAGATTGTGAGTGCCCTATCAAAAGGAATTTTTTTGATATTATATGCAGTTCCTTTCATCCTCAAGCAATTTTCCAAATTCTTATATTCTAGTTTGTTTCTTAACTTTGATTTCAAACACCCTAATGTATTGAAAACTCTCTCATCCTCCACCGACCCCAATATCATTGTTTGACATAAATCAAAAAATTTGAAATATTTTGATATCTTATCACACAATATTTCACTCTAACCTAAGTTTGTCCAAACCCTTTTTATTGATCCCGGTTCAAAGGCCTTGTCCTTGCCCATGGATTTATACTGGTCCTTAATAGCTATTGCAAAATCCTTACATTGCTTTCTTAGCTTATCTTCATTTAAAATTCCTTCTATTTTCTACCCATTGATTGTTACAATTTTCAAAAATTGTTTGATCAAGATTTTTACTTGAGCATGAAAAAATATTGGGTTATCTCGGTTTGCCCAAAATTGAGGATACACAATACCCATCGCTTCAAGTACTTCATCTTGAGGGAATCTTTCATGAATCTTTGAGGAAATATATTTTGCAATTTCCTTCAAATTATCACCAATAGATTTAACAATGTCTTTAAAATCTTCCTTGTTAACAGGTACTTCTTTGCTAGAGTGCCTGGTAGTCTTACATCGGTACATTTGTATCTCATATCCACGTACACATATACATAAGTGCCCGCTTCCATTAAACTGTAAATAATTATCAAGATCATTCAAATCAATAATTTTTTGCCACATGTTATAATCTACGCCATCTTGTGTTAAATCTAGATATAGATGATCGAGGGCCAAGCATGTATGTTTACGCAGATTGGCATATTCATCAATATACATAGCTCTATCTTGGGATTTCTTCACAAGATTGTTCATTTCATCCAACATGGGGAGAAGACTAGCTAAATTCAAGAGTGTCTCTATATCGTCTAACCTATGTAAGAGGTCAGGATCTTTGTCTACTGTGCTGCGGTTTTCATACATCACTCCAATTAAGGATTGATATTTTGAAAGAACTCGTTATGTTGGTCCATGCAGGGAGATCCATCAAGTATCGACATCCTTGAGAAGCTTGTTTCCTAGTGTTATTCCCTTAACAAAATTCTAAAATTCTGTGAAACGTTTCGGACTTCGACAAAAGTATGCATGGATCTCGTGGACTGGATTTTCAACTTTTGATACTGTAGGAAACTTGCTTACAATTTTGAATTCCAAATTTATTCTGTGGGCCATGCAGTGAATGCCAAGCATGTATGGTGCACAAGTAGTTTGTAACTTTGTGCAAACATCAGCCCTTGAATTGTATCACTTCATGTTCACCAGCTCCCACACACCAATTCTTGCACTGTCAACTCATCCATACCTGTAATTTCATTCAAAGATTTTTTGACTAGTTCAAATATATTTTGCGTTGTTGAATTTTTCTTCATTTTATGAACATAAAGAAGATGAGCTTGGCGAGCATGTTGTTGTACAATATACAAATGCATACAGACCCAAGAAGTATTGACTACCGCAGTAACTTCATCTAAAGATAATGCAATGAAATTTGACTCTTTTACTTTATCCTTTAAATCTTCCTTTTTCCACTATATACTTTTCTCATTCCCATCCAGTGTTTACTGACCAATGTGTGTAGGGATAGTGAGGAACATTCAAAAAAGATAATAAACCATAATATTTTTGGGTAGTTTATTTATAGATCGCCTCTAGAGTAATATAAGCAACACCATCCAGTTACTTTTATATATCGTCTTCCACATTTTCCAACTGAGCCTCCCGCGTACCTTTAGTAAGCTCAACACGTTTATCATGTTCTTCATAATCAGGCACTAACATGAAGACATTCTTCCTTGATTTTCACCAAGAATCGGGATTGTCTTTCTCCGCTCCTCATGATTTATTTTAATAATCAACAACATGCTTTTCATAGTGTCAATCTTTAGTCGCACATCTTGGGTTTTCCACCTATACAAATCGTGGTATACTGTATGTGTTTCTTTTCAATATCATCCTCATCTCTACTACTACACTAATGGGTACTTTGACAACCAAACCAAGTTGAAAATTCCTTGTCACTCCTCACTCACGCCCCTTTGGTTTGTTTTTTCCTTTGCATCCATCCAACTAATCATCCCAACTTGACCTTCTACTGGCGCTGAGGTATTGTGAATACTACCAATATTTGGTGGAAGAGTTGATGATGTAGCTCCATCTTGACCTGACCGATCAAAAGCTTTGGAAATTCCAAAGTAAGACTGTGTGGTACATCTAAGTTTTGGGAATTTTGATGGCCTTTGAGTCTCCTGATCTCGCCACACTACAAGGTAAGAGCTTTCACCACCCCAGGAGCAACAGGAGGCCACCACCGACTGGTGGCTGCAGAGAAGTTTCACCACCTGAGAGGCTGTGGTTTTATCAGCCGAGTCAACATATTAATTGATTCACTATTCATCTCTCTGCTCAATAAAACTGGAAAATGTCTTCTTTGTTTAAGAAGGACAAAGAATATTAAACAGATCCATTCCCCACTAATACCTTTAAGACTGAAGCTAGCAGACTGGTGAGAGATAAAGAAACTGACATAACCTAGTCATGAAGAAACATCAAAGATTAGTCACTCAGTCACGCCACCATTAATCAATCAGTGAACTCAACCAAACAAAATGTAGAATAAATGACACTTTCGATTGTATTTATATCAATCCATGATTCCATATTTGGCGAATTCTGCGGGATTTTTAAATGGTATATTAAAAATTTGGCGAATACGTTGTAATTTTCAAGGAGAAATGTGTCCTTAAATTTAATTATTTTTTAATGTTATTGGCGAAATAGGTCCTCATAAGCAACTATTTATAAATTTTAATTGGCGAAATGAGTCTTCACAAGCAACTATTTGTAAATTTTAATTGGCGAAATGGGTCTTGATACAATGGCGTTTTAATAGTATTGGCAAATATGTAGGTGTTTTTAATTAAATGCTTCCGGGATTCAGGCGAAAATATTAGTCAATCCATTTGAAACACGTAGTTTGACAATGGCGAATTTTTTGCTTAAATATGCCTCATAAAAAAATTATTGGCGAATCGACATGCATTGGACCTATGTTTCATAAGTTTCGGGTGATTTGGATACCCTATGGGTGCAAGAAATTCGCCAATTTCGAGTTGACCGATTCCTAAAATTCGCCAATTGGTGAAGATTCACCACTAAAGTTTTCCTTGGTTATAGGTTATTACTACGAGTGAGTATTATATCTATAGACTAACAAATGTTGATTAGCTATAGTTACAGGTAATAAATTTTATCAATTTCCGGTCTAATGTAGAATGAGAAAACATTAATTACTAATATTAACATCATATTAGAATCATATCTCATGTGGGCCCTTAGGTATCAACACTTTCTTACTTCACAAAATGATTGTTTGCTCAATTCTCCGCGCAAATTTTTCTTTAATAATTTAGATAAGAGATTTTTACTTTCTATTCAAAAGAGAAAAACTAATTTCTAAAGGAAAGATTATGGCTTCTTTAGTAAATGCAGAGTTTTAAAATATATAATAAACTTTAAATAATTAGGACTCTAGATACTATTTTTCAACTCATTTGTTCAAAGTAAGAAGATGATTATTCTATAGCAAAGACATGAAAGAAATATTAAAAAATGAAGTCCTAATTTATTTCTACTTTCAAAGATGAAGAATTTGGTTTCATAGGCATGCATGACAAATGGTAGAGGTGTTGGTAACAAGAAGAAGAGTCCATGACCTTGTATAAAAGTCCCCCATTAGCTAGTGGAATGTCTTAAATGTCCAAATGGTTCGTGGTTAAATATACTTAAGGTGTCACTCCCCTCACTATAGGTTCACAATCTTTCAACTGCAGGTTATTGAATCTTGTGGCTATAGGTCATCAATGGTCCATTGATTTTGGTTTAATGCTTCCTTTTTTTGCATATCATATTAGTTTCTACTCAAGGAACTTATTCATGAATCAACATAATTCATCATAAAATCTCGTCACATTTCATCATTTATGTTGGTGTAAATAGGAATTTTACCTGACTAGTTAATTTTTGGGTCCTATTTACATGTTAAGTTTACTTAGGTCTTAGGTGTGTTTCTAGAAGTCTTAGTTGTCTAGATAAGATCTAATCTAATCTTATCTAGTTGGATTTTATTTAATGATTGTTACCTAAGTCATTTAATATTGTTTATGTAGTTGTCTTAGTGTACATGATTAAGACACATGTCAAGATCTTATCTAATCCTATCTCACAACTTGCCTTTATGAGCAAGGCATCTTATGTGCATTTACATATTCAATCTTGTAATCTTACATCCATTATTATAGCAAGCTATTCTTTCCATTTTCTCTCTTATGGAAGATATATTGGTCTAAAAAATATTCCTGGGGGTGTTGGGAGTCACCATTAACTATTACATGGCATCAGAGCATGTGATCTTTTCCAACAATTAATCACATTGTCAACTTATCAATAATTAATTTTAATGCTTTATAGTTAATCATAGTCTTTGGAAATGTTTGGAAATGTTATGAAAGTATCAACAAAATAAAGGAAATAACCCTAATTAAAACAACAATTCTATGGCCCATCACTCCCCCCAACTTAATTATGGTTTGCCCTCAAACAAGGAATGGTCTCTGGTTGATCATTAGTGCTAACTATTTAAATTCCATTGGTGATGCACTCCCTATGCCTTGCATAAAATAAAACCATTTTTTATGGTTTATCCTTGTCCATCTACTCTCTTCCTATTCTTCATCATATGGTGCTTTTCTTGACCAATGTGGTACTAGATACCACAACAAGGATTGAAATTGAAGGGGAAACTAGCACAACACAACAAGCAATTAGTGTCGAATTTTAGTGTAATTTGAGTACATGAATTGAACAATTTGGTTGGCGCTAAACTCGGTACAAACATGCATGGCCAGCTCGGCGTCGGATTTTGCGCTGAATTTTCCGTCGGATTTGACGCTAGATTTAGCAGCAGTTTTAGCACCAAAAAATTATAGCGCCTTTGTTAGCGCCTAAAATAGCGTTGGGAAGTAATGACAGAAATTGCACCGAAATTGGCGCCCAATTTGGCTTCCAGTTTTGCTTCCATGTCTACTCCTATTTTTGCTTCTACTTTTGCTTCCAATTTTACGTCCAGTTTTGCTTCCAGTTTTGCCTCCAGGTTTTCTTTCAAGTTTGCTTCCAGTTTTTCCTCCAAGTTTTCTTTCAAGTTTGCTTCCAATTTTGCTTTGGGTTTTGCTTCCAGTTTTGCTTCCAAGTTTTCTTCTAGTTTTGCTTCTAGTTTTTCTTTTGATTTTGCTTCCAAGTTTTCTTTCGATTTTTCTTCTAGTTTTAATTCCATTTTTTCCTCCAATTTTGCTTCCAGTTTTGCTTCTAGTTTTGCTTTTGGTTTTGCTTTCGGTTTTGCTTCTAGTTTTGCTTCCAATTTTTCTTCCAATTTTTCTTTTAGATTTACTTCCAGTTTTTCTTCCAGGTTTGCTTCCAGTTTTGCTTCCAATTTTGCTTCCAATTTTGCTTCTAGTTTGCTTCTAGTTTGGCTTCCATTGTTGCTTCCTTTTTTGCTTTTACAAATGCTTCTTGTTTTGCTTCCATTTATTAATTTAATATGTTTTATTTCAATTTAATTAGTTAAATATATCATGTCTCTTAAATAACTCATATGATTACAGAGTAAGTAATTTAAATATTTAACTCATACGATTAAATAGCAATATAATTATTGTAAGATGATCATCATCTATAATTAAAACAAGTGAGTCAAATATCTATAATGTAATTGAATTTGACAACATCCATACTGAGCAGTAAATTAAAATCATCATACTTAATAAATATTCATCCAAAAATCATCGACCACTTTTAATATATATAAATTGACAAGTCAATACTGATAAGATCGTCATCATATATAACTAAAACAAGTGAAAGCCAAATATGCTAGTACATCAAAAACATGTCAAAATGATACATGTCCAACAGTTGACATAAGTGAAAATGATACATGTACAAATGATATAAATAAAATTGATAAATTATGTAACTCAAATTGATACAAGTCAAGATGATACATGTCCAAATGATATAGTGAAAATGATACATGTCAATATCATACAACTCAACAATATAGTATTGTAGGCTGTAAAAATGATACATATGATAGTAACCATGAAAAGATTCATCATAACGATATATCAACAATGATCCATGATTATTGCAAGAGTTTATGGATTAGATTGTGTCAATTTTTTTGTATCAACATTTCGAATCACACTTCATGATTCATCATCAGGATAGAAGAGAGCATAGGAATAAAATGAAAGTTGCAAACCAAGAAGGAATAAAAAGGAGAGAGGAGGGAGGGTGGCACAAGAGTCGAGGTGGAATAAAATAATCTAGGAAAGCATAAATAAGTAAATAAGAAGAAGAAACAAAAAGACAAATAGAATAAAAAACCAAATATATAAACAATTAACTATAAATAAATATATCTACATATAAGAAATACATTATATATATATATATATATATCACTAAATTAAAGGACTAAAAAATTAAATATATAAATATATATAGATAAACAATTATGTTTTTATATATAAACATATCTAAACAAATAAACATCAATCTATATATATATATATAGGTATCCAATTTTAATCACTAAATTAAAGGACAAAACAATTAAATATATAAATATATATATAGATAAACAATTATGTTTATATATATAAACATATCTAAACAAATAAACATCAATCTATATATATATATGGGTATACAATTTTATATGAATGAATAAATAAACATATATATTTATATAAACAAATAAATATAAAACCATATAAATATATTAAAAAACCTAGAATTAAGATAGAAATCACTAAATTTTAAAGACAAAACAACTAAATATATAAATATAAATATTTTAAAAAATAAAAATATATTTTATATGTTTATATATACATAAACAAATATAAACATAAAAATAAAAACATCTAAACACACACACACACACATATAGACACATACACACACACACATATAAACAAATAAACATATCAACATATCAAACTTGTAAACATGTAAACATATGTTTATATGTTTAAATAAATAAACAAATATATTAATATAAATGACTAAACAATAACCAAAGAAATATATTAAATAACCAAGAATTAAAAACAAAGAGAAAATGGAAAGTTAAAAACGGAAGCAAGAAGAAAGAAGACAACAAGGGAGCCAACAGGGGCGGGAGAGGGGAACACAGACTAGAGGAGAGAAGGACCGTGTGAGGTTCTCAAGTTGGAAAGCAACGGGTGCCAAGATAAACTGAGACTCCATCCCTCATCATGATTGAGGTTTTGAGGATGATGGAAGATTTTGATGGCTTCTTTAAGATTCCTCTTAAAGAAATTATCTTCTTTGGACAAGATTTGGGTGTTTTCAAGACAAATGTGATGCTTAGTGGAAGACGAGTGGTCAGCAAGGGCTGATTTGGAGGTGCGTTCGTGTCTAATGTCGACATTATGCTCTTTGATTCTGGTGCAAAAGGAGCGACCAGTTTCACCGATGTAAGGAGTGCCACATGAACACACAATCTTATAGACACTGGAGTCAAGAAGGATGTTCTTGGTGTCTTTGAGAGAAGGGTCTAAAAGCACAATGAAGGCCTTTTTTTGTGAAGGATCTTAGAATTTTTTTGGGAAATACCATTAACAAAAGGAAGAGAGACACAAAAGGGGAGGGTGGAAGGATGAGATTTGGAAAAAGAAAGGAAACTCGATTTGGCTTGGTTGAAAGCCCTAGAGATTTGCTTGTTTGAGTAACCATTTAATATGAAGACTTGACGAAGGTGGGTCAACTCTTGCTTTAAGTTTTCCTCATCGCAAATCTTTTAGGCTCTCTAGGTAAGGGTTTTGAGGACACCAAATTTTTGGCTAGAATGGTGATGAGAAGAGTGAGGGTAGAGGTTGGTATGGGTAGCCTTATGGTAAACCTTGCGGCCTATGGATCCATCAAGCTTCTTAAGAAGAACATCAAGAAAGGGGAATTGGTTGTTGGATTCTATTTCCTTAGTGAAGGAGATACAAGGGACAAGGCTATTGAGATAGTTGCGGAATTATTCCAGCTTGTCTAAGCCATGTGGCCAACAAACATTGGTGTCATCCACATATCGTTTCCACCATCTTGGTTTGAGAGGAAAGGAATGAAGAGCCATTTCTTCAAAATGCTCCATGTACAAGTTGGCAATAACAGGAGAGAGGGGGGAACCCATGGCTACACCATCGACTTGGTCATAGATGATATTTTGAAAGGAGAAGAAAGTGGATCTTAAGCAGAATTCGACCAAGGTAGCTAGCTCATCATTGGACTTTTTCCTCACAATTTCTAAGGCGTCACAAATGGGAACCTTGGTGAAAAGAGAGACCACATCAAAGCTTACCAAGACATCGTTATTTTCTAAGCTTTGGTCCTTGATGAATTGGATAAAATGGTTAGAATGTTTTATGGAGTCGGATTTTCCAACAAGAGGGGCTAGCAGCTTAGAAAGAAAGGAAGTCAGATGGTAAGTTGGGGACCCCATAATGTCAACAATAGGTCTCAAAGAGATGCCAACTTTATGAATTTTGGGAACACCATAGATACAGGGGGTGAGCTCCTTATGGGAAATGAGATGTTTTTTGGTAGGTTCGTTGAAGGAGGAACAAGACACAAGATGTTTGACTTTTTTGAGAATTTCAGAGCAAGGTTTAAGAGGGAGGATTTTGTAGCTACTGGTGGTGTCTGAGAGGAGAGATAACATTTTTGAGATATAGTCATGCTTGTTCATAATAATGGTAGCATTACCCTTGTCAGCTTTAGAAATGATGAGGTCATTAGTGCTTAATAAATATTTGAGAGCTAAACGTTCAGACTTGGGGATATTGCATTTAGGGGGTTTAGCATGCCTGAGGACAACTGCACAATCTTGTCTAACTTCCTCGGCTATGTATCGAGGAAGAGAGCGGATTGCGTTTTTGATTTCAACAAGGAAATTGACATGAGGGATGGCCCGAGGTGAAAAGGAAAAATTAGTCCCTCAAGACAACACCTTACAGGCAAGGGGGTCAAGGGCAACATTAGAAATGTTGACAACCAATTTGCATTCCCAATCACGGATTTGGTAGGTGCAGGAAGAAAAGTCAGAATGGATAAGACCGGAGGAAATTCCAAGATGGACACGACTAGTGGGAGAATGGGAGGATCCCTGAGGAGAAGAGGTCATGAGATCCGAGGGAAGGGACAACGAAACAGCATAAGAGAAGGACAACGGGACCCTAGAAGGAATAACGCAAGAGATTGGGTCTGAAGTCAACGGGAAGGAATGAGAGGGGGGTGGATGGGACAAGGAGGAAAAATGGTGCACAGGGGAAGAGGAGTGGGGAGAAGAGAAAGAGGGAAGGGATGTGATAGGTTGGAAAGCACGACGAGAATGGGATCGAGGAGGAGAGAAGGAGACATCAAAATTAATGAGAGAATCTAAAAGAACAGAGCAATTAATGACAGAATCGGAAAGCAAATGAGGAAAGAAATAAAGGGAGGACGAACCTAGAGCCGAGGGTTGCTTTCCATTGGAAACTAACCATTGGTCACTTGAATCCTCATCAAAGGTGTTGGACAGGATTTGTGTATGACTACCACTGCCATGGTCAAGAATCCCGGCTTCTGGAGCCCGCAAAGGAGACCTGTATCGAGCAGGCGAAGGAGAACCGTTAGAAGAAGAGACAAAGTTTGAAGACGAGGCCAAGGGAGCAAGAGAGCCTTCGGGGTGGAACACAGCAGGATTAGACTCAACAACTGAGCAGAGAAGTGAGGGGGAAGGGACAGATGGGATAAGAGGAGGTCGCGAGTCAAGGGAAAAGAGATCACACCCAGAACCTTCTGACGTTGTGCAGGAGTGAGTGGGAGCGGATGAAAGAACGATAGGAGGTGAGGGGGAAGCGCAAAAATCACCAGCAAGCAGAACACCACGCGGAGGAGAACATCTCGGAGAGGATCGATGGTGATAACAAGAAGAAAAGGATGACGAAACAACTGGATGGAGAGAGGAATCAAAACGGGGGTGAAGAGAGCAGGAGCAAGGAGGAGAAAATAGGATGGAAAAGGACTAACGTTTGCGGTAAAGAGCAATGAATTTTTGTTTCTTTCTTTGAACACAGTCTACTTGCCTGCCCATGGCTCTAGGATGCGAAGAGGTGTCTAGCCGAATCCAAACGTCCAGATGCAAAGAAGTAGTGAGCTCGAGATGGAGAGGAGGAAGTCTGGAATTAAGGTGGACAATGGAAGATCTGGTGCCTTGAATTGTTGACCTGAGAAGAGACAAGCTCGCCTGGAAGAAAATGTGCTTGGTTTTGTAGCTCCAAAGGTGATGAGAAACTTTGGCAAACGTGGGGATGAGCTTGGAATCGCTGCACCTTTTTAAAAATGCAAGGTCTGCAAACTTCTTGGCTAGTTTGATCCTAAGCACCTCCAATTGCTTTTTTTAACACACATTTCCCTCCCATGAAGGGTATCAATTAGTGATTATAGATTTCCACAATCCATGTAGATTATTGCAAGAGTTTCTGGATTAGATTGTGTCAAAATTTTTGCATCAACGTTTTGAATCACACTCTGTGATTCATCATTGGGATAGAAGAGAGCATAGGAATAAAATGAAAGTTGCAGACCAAGAAGGAATAAAAATGAGAGAGGGGGGAGAGGGGAAGGTGGCACAAGAGTCAAGGTGGAAGGAAGGACAAGCAGCCAAAGAGTGGAAAACAAGGAAGGGAAAAATAAGAAACCAACTAATAGAAACTAAATAAATGAAAGCTAATAAAACAAGCTTTAAAGACGAGCAAAAAACAAACAACCAAAACAAAAAGGATTAGAAGGACAATAAAATAATCTAGGAAAGCATAAATAAGTAAATAAGAAGAAGAAACAAAAAGACAAATAGAATAAAAAACCAAATATATAAACAATTAACTATAAATAAATATATCTACATATAAGAAATACATTTTATATATATATATAATCACTAAATTAAAGGAGAAAACAATTAAATATATAAATATATTTAGGTAAACAATTATGTTTATATATATAAACATATCTAAACAAATAAACATCAATAAATAAATAAATATATATATATATATATATATATATATATGAATAAATAAACATATATATCTATATAAACAAATAAATATAAAACCATATAAATATATAAAAAACCTAGAATTAAGATAGAAATCACTAAATTTTAAAGACAAAACAATTAAATATATAAATATAAATATTTAAACAAATAAAAACATAAAAATAAAAACATCTAAACACACATATATATACACATGTAAACATATATATTAATATATATGTTTTACATGTGTATATATATGTGTGTGTGTGTTTAGATTTTTTTTTTATGTTTATATTTGTTTATGTATATATAAACACATATGTTTATATAAAAACATATATTTATGTTTTTAAATAAATAAACAAATATATTAATATAAATGACTAAACAATAACCAAATAAATATATTAAAGAACCAAGAATTAAGAACAAAGAGAAAATGAAAAGTTAAAAATGGAAGCAAGAAGAAAGAAGATGACAAGGGAGCCAACAGGGGCAGGAGAGGGGAACACAGACTAGAGGAGAGAAGGACCATGCGAGGTTCTCAAGTTGGAAAGCAACAGTTTCCAAGATAAACTAAGACTTCATCCCTCATCATGATTGAGGTTTTGAGGATGATGGAAGATTTCGATGGCTTCTTTAAGCTTCCTCTTAAAGAAATTATCTTCTCTGGACAAGATTTGGGTGTTTTCAAGACAAATGTGATGCTCAGTGGAAGATGAGGGGCCAGCAAGGACTGATTTGGAGGTGTGTTTGTGTCTAATGTCAGCACTATGCTCTTTGATTCTGGTGCAAAAGGAGTGACCAGTTTCACTGATGTAAGGAGTGCCACACGAACAAACAATCTTATAGACACCAGAGTCAAGAAGGATGTCCTTGGTGTCTTTGAGAGAAGGGATGTGATTTCTCAAGGTTGAGAAGGGTCTAAAAGCACAACAAAGGCCTTTTTTGTGAAGGATCTTAGAGATTTTTTGGGAAATACCATTAACAATAGGAAGAGAGACATAGAAGGGGAGGGTGGAAGGATGGGGTTTAGACAAAGAAAGGAAACTCGATTTGTCTTGGTTGAAAGCCCTAGAGATTTTCTTGTTTGATTAACCATTTAATATGAAGACTTGACAAAGATGAGTCAACTCTTGCTTTAAGTTTTCCTCGTAGAAAATCTAGTAGGCTCTCCAAGTGAGGGTTTTGAGGACACCGAATTTTTGTCTAGGATGGTGATGAGAAGAAGAGTGAAGGTAGAGGTCGGTATAGGTAGCTTTACGTTAAACCTTGCGGCCTATGGATCCATTAAGCTTCTTAATAAGAAGAACGCCAAGAAAGGGGAGTTGGTTGTTGGATTCTATTTCCTTAGTGAAGGAGATACAAGGGACAAGGCTATTGAGATGGTTGTGGAATTTTTCCAGCTTGTCTAAGCCATGTGGCCAACAAATGTTGATGCAATTTTTTTGACACAATCTAATCCAGAAACTCTTACAATAATCTACATGGATTGTGGAAATCTATTATCACTAATGATCCATGATGTAGTATATATGATCATGAATGTCACTAGTTACTATCACCAACTGCCTCATCATCATCATCACCATCGTGATCATCATCATCATCATCATCATCATCATCATCATCATCATCATCATCATCATCATCATCATCATCATCATCATCATCATCATCATCATCGTCGTCGTCGTCGTCATCGTCGTCATCATCATTGTCATCGGCCTCGGTGTCTTCCATATCTGCATCATCATCATCCTCTCATGTGATCTATATTGGCAGTAACCAATATTTTGTGGACCTATATCATGCCGAGGATCATCTTGATCTTCTGGAAGACCTGTGTTTGCAATTTAAAAAAAACATTTAAAATGAAAAGTTATTATTTATTTCATGCAATAATTTATTTTTCTATTATATATCTAATATTACAACATATGAGATGAAACAATAATCATATTACATCATATCAAAGTGCACATACCATAATAAAATTTCAAAAAAGTTATAGCTAATACTAGTGAGTCGAAAGAAAATTTAGCTTTCAAAAACAAAGCCAATTAGGCTAGAAGACTTGTGGATCAAGCCAACATTTGGTGGAAGAGGAAGAAAGATAACTAGAACTCTAGAGGCCCACCATAATGGATTTTGGTATTCAACCATGAGAGTAGAAGAGAGAGTTGATATCATGTATCAAAACATCAAGCATGCATTCTTCCAACTAGTAGAGAAGGAGATGATTACTTTGCTTCATTTTCATTTGCATAACCATATCACGGTGTGGGAACCAAGAAGACCAAGGATGTTCTATTTTATGTGGAGGTAATGGATGTGGTCCAAACTTTAGGAGGGGCAAGAAGGTCAATGTATGATCTTGATGAAATTGAGGAAGAACAAGAGAGGGATAGGAAAACTAAAATCAATATAGAGTTTCAAGGATTTGTCAAGCGAGTAAGAAAGTTATGGGAGAAGCCTCATCTAAAATATTTTGAACTAGATTTTGATATACCATTTAGAGAGCTTGGTTTTCATGGAGTTCCTTTAAAGCCTCTGCTTTTATTGTTCCTACAATAAACTGTTTGGTAGAGTTGGTGGAATTACCTTTCTTAGTAATCACTATTAGTGAGATTGAGATTTTTAACCTTGAGAGAGTAGGACTTGGGAAAAAGGAATTTGATATGGCTATTGTTTTCAAAGACTTCAAGCTGGATGTACTCTGCATGTACATCATTCCTCAATCTTCACTTGATGGCATCAAGGAATGGTTGAACTCCATGGATATAAAGTATTATGAAAGCAGAATGAACTTCAACTGGCGGCCAATTTTGAAGAGTATTACTGATGATCCATCTATAAATTTATTGAAGATGGTGGTTGGGAATTTTTGAATATGGAAGCTGGTGATTCTGATTCTGATAATTCAGAAGAGTCAGATCAAGGATATGAACCCTCTGATGTAGAAGAGGAATCAGAATCAAATTTCATGTAGCCACCATCAAGAGTGTTACAAGCCAACAAGATGGAGGGAATTCTTATATAAGGATAATTTTCAATGTTGCAGGTACCGGCTTTAATGCCAACTACAATGGCAACATTGAAATTCCCTAGCAGTATTTATGTTAAGGAAATTTCCTTTAGATACAAGGATTCAAAGCACATCAACCATGCAGTACAAATGATTAAATACGAGAGACGATTTGTAGCAATGAAAAAGTTTGAAAAGGTAGAGAGAGCTACACTAGTGACTTGGGAGAAAATTCAGCTTTCAAAAACAAATCCAATTAGGTTGGAAGATGTATGGATCAGGCTAGCATTTGGTGGAAGAGGGAAAAAGATAACTGGAACTCTAGAGGCCCACCATAATGGATTTATGTATTCAACCATGAGAGCAGAAGAGAGAGTTGATATCATGTATCAAAAAATTAAGCATGCATTCTTCCAGCCAGCGGAGAAGGAGATGATTACTTTGCTTCATTTTCATTTCATAACCATATCATGGCGTGGGAACCAAGAAGACCAAGGATGTCTATTTTTATGTGGAGGTAATGGATGTGGCCCAAAATTTAGGAGGGGAGATCTTGATGTCTGCCAAGAGGCATAAAGTCAGATGAATTAAGTTCACCTAAATGTCTGCCAAAGTTTACTTCCAATTTTTATGACTATTTTTCTTGATTGTCAAATTTTACCTACAAATTTCAAATTTCTTTTTGGTCATTTTGATGAGGATATATTCAGCCAATGTGTAAGCACCTTTTTTTGTATCACAAGCATCTATGCATTGCAAGAATTTAAATTATCTATGGTCTACAACTATGCCATCTCACTGATTAGATCTTCTATTTCAATGTTTTATGGCCTTCTTTGTTTGAGGTAGCACCTGAAAATCGTACCTCCTTTCCTTAGCTGAGAAGTGGACTTGAATTTGGAAATACTGCACTTTAAAACTAACTATAGTTTAAGGAGAGCTATTAAAGATTTGTTGTTGACACCCTCAATTTTCAACAAGGACTTATATGCATAGACTGAAATGCAAGCTTTCAAACTCAGATTTGAATGTGCATTCTTTACATGACTATTTTGGATTGTTAATACATGTAATAGTGACTACATCCTTACCAAGTTTGGCTACCCTTATTCAGAATGCCTTGGCCTTTGGACTCAATACAAAGTTGTGCATTGTTATTCCATATTTGTAACATGTAGGACATTTAAGGGATACAACATATAGAAATTCAGTAAGTAGGAAAACTTACATATATGGTATATCAAGAACAATAGAAAATGCTTTTATTAGGGTTAACGCTTTCTTCCCCCATGCTGCTAATATTTTCCCAAAAACATGTTTTTTTTTATTTCAATGCATCTCAAAATTCAATGTATTGATTAACAATTGTTACACATTTCAGTTGTTTATGCAAATGATGAATATATGTTAACTTGATCAGTGTTGTTACTTCGGTAGTTTGACTTCTATGACAACCAGCCATTAGGCCATTATGTGCGGGAGCACATTTGTGTTTTTAGTTAGCTTTTTTGGATAGCTCTATTGGGTGTTGAGGACATTCCATTTATCTTTTGAATGCTAAGAAGTTAGAGTTTCAAGGATTTGTCAAGCAAGTAAGGGAGCTATGGGAGCAGCCTCATCTAAAATATTTTGAACTAGAGTTTGATATACCATTTAGAGAGCTTGGTTTTCATGGAGTTCCTTTCAAAGCCTTTTCTTTTATTGTTCCTACGGTAAACTATTTGGTAGAGTTGGTGGAATCACATTTCTTAGTAATCACTATTAGTGAGATTGATAATTGTTAACCTTAAGAGAATAAGACTTGGGTAAAAGGAATTTGATATGGATATTGTTTTCAAAGACTTCAAGCGAGATGTACTCTGCATGTACGCCATTCCTCAATCTTCACTTGATGGCATCAAGGAATGGCTAAACTCCATGGATATAAAGTATTATGAAAGCATAATGAACTTGAATTAGCAGCCAATTTTGAAGACTATTACTGATGATCCAGATAAATTTATTGAAGATGGTGGTTGGGAATTTTTGAATATGGAAGCTAGTGATTCTAATTCTAATAATTCTGAAGAGTCGGATCAAGGATACAAACCCTCTAATGTTGAAGAGGAATCATAATCAAATGAGGAAGGTTCAAAAGATGAATCTCTTGTGGAGTCATAGGAGGACGAAGAAGAAGAAGAAGAAGAAGAAGATTTTGAAGAGGAGGAAGGTAAAACATGGGATGAATTAGAAGCCAAAGCTAGAAATGCAGATAAGGAAAAAGGAGATGAGTCTGACAGTGAAGAGGAAAGGCCACAACGAAAGGTAAAAGCTATAGGAAAGTCTCGGGCACCTGATATTAGAGATTCAAGAGGAATGTCTACCAAGAGGCATAAATTCAGATGAATTGAGTTCATCTACATCCTTCTACTAATTATTCATGCACATAAACGGTCATCTTGTAATCATAAGTTTTGAGCTCTATTTACTCATCCTACGCATCAATAAACAACTCAACACAAGAGATGCAAATTGAAATATTAACACAAAAATATCCAACTAATTTATTGAAACTCAACTATTGATACCTCGTTCTCCATCCAGATTACAAAATCATGCCACTTTTTGTTTTGTAGCGTATTCTTTTCAAATTGCTTTGGATGGCGACCATAGTTCTCCTCCTGTCAAAACATGGCACATGGACTAGTTAAACTAATTAATATGCAATCATTTACTTTTTCCAAGGAAATAAAAAAATTATCATTTAGTATATTAAATATACTTACAAATGTACAGATCAAGGCCTGTAAACCTTTCTGGCCACTGTGATGTGTGACACGAAGTTTCTTAAGCCTAGCCTTGGAGACCTTGTCCTGAAACATATACTAATTCAATTTAACTATGCACAAATAAATGTAAATATTGTTAGGCCCGTTAAGGGGTTTGGTTGGGTTAATCTGACTAATTTTTCTTTAGAGGTGGAAAATGGGAGAAACCAATGGAAGGATGGTGGAAGGTAAACTTTGATGGGGCATCAAATGGTAATCCAGGTCCATTAGGGGTTGGTAGCATTGTTTGAGATTGGGATGGGAATGTGTTGGCCATTGGGGAAATGAGACTAAAGGAAGGATCCAATAATGTGGTTGAAGTAGCAGCAACTTTAATGGCAATTAAGTTAGTTAGGAAGTTAGGGGCCATAAGGATTCATGTGGAGGGTGATTCCTTGATAATCATCCAAGCAATAATAAAAGGAGGAATTGATGCTTGGAATTTGTAGGGTGTGATTAGGAAAATTATTGAAGAATTAGATCTTTTTGAGGATTATAAGATTACTCATGTTAGGAGAACAAGGAATATGGAAGAAAATACCCTCTTGAGATGGGATTTAACATTTGTAGAGGTGGATGAATTTATAATTGAGGATTTTAGAGGATTTTCTGTTGGTATGTGGGCGACATGCTATCATGCTATACTGTACACCCTGGCCCCCCGTCCTCGCTGGGGTCCAGGGCCGGGCTGGGCCTCGGGCGGGGGTTCGAGGGTGGCAGCCCCCGAGAAAAATTTTCTTCCTACTTTTTCGCGTGATCACCGAAAAAGGGAAAAATCAATGAAAAAGGAAAAATCCGATTTTGTAGAACCCGAAAATCTGGAAGCTTCTAAGCTTGGTAAAAAGGGGGTTCGGATGGGTATTTCAGTATGATGAAAAACGCGATTATTCGCAAGATTGTAATAGGTTTTACACTAGATAATAAAAGTGTTGGATGGCTGCGGTTTGGTGGATGTAGCCCAGAATTGGGTGAACCACGTTAAATTTTGTGTTATGATTTATTCTGTGAATGTTTTAGTTTCTCTGTTTTTATTATATTAAATCTGCATTTAATTGTTAGATCTGCCATCTCTAACCCTAACAGTTTCTTTGGAGTATTTTTTGTCCATTGCATTTAATGCAAGGTGGTGTTAGTTAGTAAGTAGAGGATTTTTTTTTCAAAATTATTGAAGGACATGAAACATTTTTGAAGGTTTTTTTGCCGACGTTGGATGTACATTCAACATTAATGGTGATAGCCGACAATTTGCTATGTAATGAAGTTTTTCCTTGCATTTCCTTCGATGCTTCTTGGTTTGCAGGAGTAAGGAGAGTGTTAGGATGGTGGTGTGAAGTAGTTTCGTGGATAACTTACCAAAGAATAAATGGAGGCCAACTTCACTATGAAAGCGAGGAGGAAATTGGATCCTTTTGTTGGAAAAGTGATGGTGTAGAGACTGTGTGGCTTGTTCCTATACAAGGATGTGAAGGTGGCGCAATTTGTGCAAATCATTCTGGGTAATGGCTTCAAAGATTTGAAGCACAAATATTGGACTAATATGGATATATACTCTATGATCATAGTGTGGGGACTGGACTTAAGAGGGTCGGTGGAGGTTGTAAGGAAAGTGATGAAAGCGTTGGTGCATAGGGATTTCTTAGTGAACATGGAGAGTATCTTGGATTGGGCTATACCAGGACAAGGATTTAATGTGAGTGAAGGAATGGAAGGTGTGGCCCTGGAAGTAGCAGAGATAAATCACCCTTTCATTAGGTGGCTAGAAGGAAGAACAAAAGTTGTATGGAGAGAGTATGTGGAACGGGGGTGGCAAGCTTTGAAACTATGCATCAAATTAATGGAGATTGATGAGATAATAGTGGGACTCAAATCCATCGCCAGAGAGGAGTTGTGTGAGAAGAAGGGTTTGCGTCTAAGAAAGAAGGTGAAGCCACTCATAGAATTGTGCCCATTACATCTAAGCAGCACTTCTAGAACTTCTGCATAAACTCAATGCTCATTTTTTGCATATTTTAATGTGTTTAAGTTAGATGTTGATGTATAAGCTTAAGGGGTTAAACCCTGTTTTTGGTTTTGATATTGTAAATAGTTGGGGTTTGGGTAGTAGTTGGTTGGATAGTTTTCAGGTGGTTGTGGTAGAGCTTTTTGATCCATAGGTTTTTATTCTATTTTAAAAAAGATGATGTGATGGTGCTAGAAGAATTTTTTATTTGGAGTTTTGTATATTTTGATTTATCTTAAATAAAATAAAAATATTATCATCGATCCAAAAAAAAAATTTAAATATCATTTAATAAATTTGATATAATCTTATGATAAAATTCAAATACCTTTGTACTCTCCTCACCGGACTTCCTCCATGCATCCTGGCTTTATGCTATAATATTTTGAGCCAAAGCTCAAATGGGTAGAGTAAAATTTTTTGTTGGTTTCTCAAAGGTTTTACAATTTATAATGATGGAAAAATTTAGAGGTTGGTTGGATAGGTTAGACCAAGAACCAGTAAACAATCACAAATTCAAATGCAATACAAAGAGCAGTAAACAATCATGAATTCAACCAAGAATTTTTTTTTGTAACCTTACCTATGGTGTCGCAAACTAAATTGAATTTCTCATTAGTTTTTGGTAGCACCATGCTCTCTTCCTTCGTGTGACATTTTCCCCTTTTTTGTTGTCTAATTTCTTCCTTCACGCGGGAAATTTTTAAATTTTGAATTTTGATTTAGTAGTCAACACTTTAGTCAATGTTAGTTAATGCCAACTTTAGCGCCAACTTGTGGCCATTAATGTAATCAATTTGGGGCACCTAAGGTGGCACCAAGTGTGCCTAATTGAGTGCCTATTAGACTATTTTACACCAATATTAATTTGTATGATTCTAGACCAAACAACATTTGCGGGGATGGCCTTTTACACCAATCTTAATTTGTATGAAGTTCACGAACCTATTGTCAAGCAATAAATTCCTTTCATAGATAGGAAATGCAAAGGCTTCATTTAAGAAAAGATAAGTAGTCTCTTTCTGAGGGTAATCCACATGCAAAAAGTAAAAAGCACATAAAAAAAATTGTATAGTAGAAAATTAGATTCAATTAGTTTTTTATAAGGAAAAATAGGTTTTGAAGGGGCCCCAAAACCCTTTACAACGACGCCAAGCTACAAGAGAAATTAAACCACTAAGCCCAGCAGCCCAACAAACCAAAAATCTGACATAAGATTGAACATTAGCAACCTATCAACAAACCCAAAAGCAAAAAACATCAGCAAACCTGCTGAACCAAAAAAGGAAGCACAAACTACAACAAATTATCTAAAACATTAGTTGAGGCCATGTTCTCCTCGATGACCTCCTCATGCATACTGATAACATCCTTCAACTCCTCAACAACATCATCCCTCTTTTTCATCTTGCTCCTCGTCCTAAGGCACGGACCCGCCTACATGTCCTTCTCCAGCACAGGAGTAGAAGCTTCCGCTTTCTCCACCAAGAAAGAGCCACTAATCTCTTCAATCCTTTCCTCCATATTACCCAAGTCAAGCATTTTTTCGGTCCAATTTAGTGCTTTCTCATTCAGAACATAAAGACCCATAGCAATGGTCTTCAAAGAATTATTGCTGATATTGACCACTGTTTTCAAGTCCTCCGACATCTTTCCCATTTTATCCTCTAGACTTGCCAATCTGTCCTCTAACATTTTATTAACAATAACTTCCAAAGAGGAAATTATTTCCTCATGAGAAACCCCCAAATGATCAACATCGGCTAGTAGCTTATTAAGCTTAATATGCATTGATTTCACTTTTCCTTTTATTTCCCACTCCTTTTAGTTACCTCTTAGCATAGCAACACAAACATCCTACCAATTTTTCATCAGAATATTGAGCTCCTTAACCTCATAAAATAACCACTTAACCAAGGAAAGTAGGTTTCTTGTCCCATCTTCAGCCATTCTACAAAACATATTCATGTCAATTTCATCCTAATTAACCAGAGGCTGACCCTTCTACTCCAAGTCAATAGAGGCATCAGAACAATCCCTATTATGTTCATCCTCTTCTTCGACTGGGGAATCCTTGACCTCCACAACATCCTCCTTTATCCTCTCCTTATCTGGAAAATTCTCCAAATCAGCTAATGCCTCCAGACGTTCCTTCTTCACTTCCTTCTCCATAGTAGAAAAATCCTGAGAAAAATTAACCGTATCAATCCTCTAAATATCCACGGGGATAGTCTCATTAGGCTTCACCTCCATCTTAGATATACCCATATCAACAAGGCCACTCAACTAACCACCCAAATTAACCGAAACCTTAATCCCTCGCACTAGCAAGCTCTCTAGTAGACCATCCTTACTAGGAATAGGGTTCCCCAATGAGGCATTTTGAACACAATCAAAATTTGAAGAATCGACATCACCCACTGGATGACAACCCTTCAAACCCTCTTTTCTAGAAGACAATGAGGGATTCACATTCAAACCAGGGGAAACCACCTCAATGCCTATCTCAATTTTCCTTTTGGCCGATGCTTTAACTTTCTTCATGCCTTTGGTTTTACCCTTCGAATATTTTCTAATAGAATTAGGAAGTTTCCCGCAACTCCACATCAATCTCATAGCCCTTACCCCATTCTTTTGATTCCTCATCCCTTTCCTTAGAGCCTCCTTCATCAACAAACATATCCTCATATTTCTACTCTTCCTCCTCCGAACTACTGACCCATTCACCAGTAGAGTCCCCTATTTCATACCCATCATTTTTAACTCCCTTCTTACCAAGAGTTTTAGGGGAGATCGAGATCAACTTGAGCTTGATATGAGCAAAAATCAAACACATAAGCCCTTGATGAAGAACTGCCTTCTTAGGGTTCTTTCTGTGGTCTTCAATACTCTTCTCCATAGAATGTAACAGGTAAAAAGGAAATGAGGCTGAAACATTATGCCTAAAATGATTTAAGAGCATAAAATGGTGAGTGTAAACCACAAAGAATCTACCTTCAAGGGTGAAGTAGTGCATAATGGCCAACATGAGGTCCCTCCAAAGCAACTTCAGAGACTTCCTAGCATAACCTCCACTTCCAATTTCCTTAATCTTCTTCCTCTTTTCATGTTTAAATAAATTCACAAAAGCCTTCTTAGCTGCTCCCCTGTCTCTGAAAAAATTCCTCCCAACAATTGAAAGACCAGTTATCTTTGCAATAAAATCCTCATCAATTCAAAACTCAATGCCCTGGTAACGCAAAGACCTCCCATTCCATCCTTTCACAAATAAATTCATTACATTAGGGTCCAGGCTTTGAATTCTCTGCATAAATTGAGTAACCCCCCCCAATTCCAAGTGCTCCCACACAGTAGCATTTTTCTGAAACTCTTCACAGGAACTTGGCTCAATTCTGCAACGGTCACCACCCATAGTGACAAGAAACAAACAAAAACCCAAGAACACCTAGAAGAAATGAAAAAGTAAAATGAACCAAGCACTACTCAAAATAATAAAACAAACACCCACAATACGTGCGGGCTTATCATTCCAAGTACAACCCTTCCAAAACTGCCAGTCCATCCTTCTACGAAAACCAAGGAAAGAATAATGAAACTAAAAGAGCAAAGGGTCGACGTGGAAAACCCAAACCTTTCCCCGAGAACATCTCACCTAGAAACAAGCTAGTTGGTCATCATTAGAAATACACTTCAGATTAAGAGGTAGCTATTCAAAAGAATCCCACTCAGATCTCTCAGCCACTCCCACATTGGCAACCCCATCAGCCATCATGTTTGCTTCACGAAAAACATGTGTGATTTTGATCTCCTCAAAAGAGTTAATAATAGATATCAATTCATTAATAAAATTGGAAATTGACCATGAAGGAGGAAATTATATCATGAGACAATTAATCACATTAAGAGAGTCCCCCTCTAGCCATAGTTTAGAAACATCTTGTTTCTTTGCCAAAACTAATCCATAATAAGTTGTTGCAACCTCCGCATAAAAAAATAATTGTATAGTAGAAAATCATATTCAATTAGTTATGTCTTATTTTTCTTGCACACTTATCTGAAAGACATAGGGTATTCACCATACATTTCCCTTGACAAAGCAAACATGTTCTTTCATTTTATTTTTACTATATATCTCATAAGTGAAATTGTTGTTACATAGTGATGCACTGAGAAAATAATATATACAAAAAAGTGCAAAGAAAATGTTTGAAATTTAACATGCAACCTACTATGTTGCGCTAAAAGGAATCAAGATTAACTAGGACAAGAAATAAAAATAAAATTTTGATGATTGTACTTAAAATTTAACAGGATATGAAAAGTGTGGACAATGATGGTGTTGAAATTGAAAACCCTGATTCTAATGACATTATTTTTTTATGTCATTAGAGATAAAGAGCGCATACAATTTTATATACATAGCAAATGAAGATTTGAAACTAGTAAACTGAAAATGTAAAAATTGTAATATTTTTCCTTAAACAATAATTCACGTACTCACAAAAAAGGATGAAACATTTTTTATTCAAACTTTGTTTTCTTTAATAGGCATAACAGTAAAAGAATATTTAGAAGTACAAGAATATATACACTGTTTCATAGAAAATAAGGAATGTTTCATAGAATATATCTTTAGAATGTAGGAAATTCCTCTATTGGATATTTGGAAATTCCTACACACAACATCTGCTTCGGAGTGAAAACACCCAGAAGTGTTTCACACTAGCTCAAGGTACAATCATAAATTAATGCATGTTGTTGATTATTATAGATGGAGATTGGAGCAAACACAGAGCTTGAGCATTCAACTAGCAAAAGAAGAAGATATATACATGGACATGGACCTAAAACTATTAAAGAAACAATTCAAATGATCGATTGTACAAAGACAAGCATATTTATGATTTTATCTTTAGAATGTACAAACTTTCTCTATCGGATATTAAAGATGTTAGGTTGGATCAAAAACTGGATAAGCAGATTTATGATTTTATCTTTAGAATGTAGGAACTTCCTCTATCGGATATTTGGAAATTCCTACACACAAGTTCTGCTTCGAAGAGAAAACACCTGGAAGTGTTTTAGACCGGCTCAAGGTACAATCCAACCTAATTATGACACCGATAACAATCCAATTTTTCTTGAACCATCCATAACCAAATGTTGCATCACAATCTATTCTTCTTGCACATAAAAATTCCACATATTAACCCCTTCTAAATAAAACTCAAAATACCATGAAACAATGAGTCCCCTATATTAGTAAGTAAGTAGGCAGTCTATAGGGAATAGTTTGATTTTATACAAGGATGCTCATGAAAGGAATCTTCAAGTGACAGTGAGTGAGTTGTTTGATATTGTAGTTGATGGTGCAATATCCAGTCTTAAAGGAAGTTAACAAAGCAGTAAATGTGCAAGAAAATCAAATTGTACACAACAAACAATTCACAATGTTATCATGCATAATGCCTTAAGTTTGAATACAAAAATCTCATTGTATCTTGATGAAAGTAGTGACCTTAATGGTCAATCACTGGCAACCATGATTTTAACACATGCTATTGTGCTTATGGAGGCAACATTTTAAGTAAGGCATTGAGTGGTGGTTTGGAACAATGGTAGGTATGAAGGACTTGCTTTATATGCATACTATGCAGTCTAGCTTAAGACAATGTTCTTGGAAGAGATTGAATGTGGATTATGGAACTCAAGGGTTACCATGATAAAGATTAAAGAAAAGACTGAGATCTATTTAAAAGCCACTATCATGAAGATATTAAAGATGTCAAATGCAAAACCCTAGCAATTGGAGTAATGAACACAATGCGAAAGAAGACAATGTGCTAGGGAAGATTTAGGAGATCTCCACATTATCTAATCATAGGAGAATACATCATTTTTTATTTTTTTAAATTAAAAGAAATTATTCTAAACCCTATATAGGACACATTGATACTTCAAAAGCATTTGATTTATTTTTTTAAATTAAAATAAGTCATTCTAAACCCTATATAGGATATATTGATACTTCAAAAGCATTTGAAGGAATTTGAGATTATGCAAACATATGTCAATTAAAGACCTAGATTACAAACAGTAGCATGGACATTGTAACCCTTGTTGATCAGAGCAGGGATGAGATAAGCAAAAATGAATCATATGCCTCCTATCATGCACATCTCCTTACCATTCTCTATAATTCTTTACTAAAACACTACTCCATTTTGGTGGGCTACGCCTGAGAATAAGGTTTCAACAAAGGTTTTATTATATGTTTATTAAAATGAAAACTCCATTCTAGCGGGCTATGCCTAAAAATAAGATTTCAACAAAAAATTTAGAGTATGTTTATTAGAGTTCTAGAGTATTTTGGCGGGCTATATTCAAATGGATTGTGATTGGCATGATTTTTTGCATTTAGTGTTGTAAATTGTAATGATGCCATGATTACCATACTATTGTCATCTCTTATTATACTTGTTGTGGTATGACAATGTTTTTCCCTTCCCTTCTACTATTTACCACACTATCGCCTTGCTCAAGGCTTCTTACTACAGGATTGCAGTGTATACCACTCTACCGCATAAGTTGCTCACCTTCCCGGTGGTATAGCAGTGTATGCTTTTCATCATTACTTGAAGAGTGTCGATAAGACAATATTCTTTGTCTTACTGATATCTCAATGTCTCATCGACATTAGATCTTATGTTCCTCTGATGTTGGTTGCCAATGTCGATGAGACAAGTTAATATCTCTTGCTGATATGCCACTGTCTCATCGATATTTTCCTTCAGTGGTATTTCTTTATATATCGGTGTAACTCTACCATGTCGAGGAGACTTGTGATTATCGTTGTGGTATGGTGGTGTTTTTCCCTTCCCTTCAACTATTTACCACACTACCGAGTTGCTCAAGGCTTCTTTCTATAGGGTTGCGGTGTATACCACTTTACTGCATATGTTGCTCACCTTCCCGACGGTCTAGCAGTGTATGCTTTTGATCATTACTTGAAGAGTGTCAATGAGACAATCTTATTTGTCTTACCGACATCTCAATGTCTCATCGAGATTACTTCGTTATATCCAAGAGTTTTGTTTCATCGAGCACTTGTAGATATACCTTGTCGATGTGACATAAGTGATTCTCTCCTTGATATGCCCATATCTTGTTGACATTTCATTATTTTACATCTTTGATGAGACATATAAATAAATCTCTTCAACATAGGGGTGTCTAAACTAGCACTAAACCCGAAGCTAAACTCAAAGCTAAAGTCAGAGCTAAAAGTGGTGCTCAACACAAAGCTAAACTCGGAGCCAAAGGCATCATTAACAACGACATCACACTCGAAGCTAATATCGGCGCTAAAGGCAGCGCTAATTTCTGTGTGAATTTGTGCCAAAATTAGCGTTGCCTTGTCCTGATCGAATCAAATAAATGCCAAAAATAGCACCATCCTAATAAATAGCGTCGATGTTTTCAAAAAATACATTAAAATAATGGGTGGAAGCAAAAAATGGAGCAAATCACAGGGATTTTTTGTAGTGTAGGTAATACCATATTGTATAGCCAATTTATGTATTTATGAGCCCTTTTAACCACTGTATAGAAATTATGCAAGGAGTGGGGTTTTTTCCTTTTTAATTAATCTATTAACTCTTCCCATCTAAGAGTAATATGCCCCATTTCTTTCCTTTTTGCATGCTAGGCTAGGTGAATGAACATTTCATAGTTTTATTTCTTGGTTCTTAGAACTTTAGTTGCCACCTTAGGGTGTTTTGTGAGTGTAATCCATTCCTCTGGTATTTTCTTTGGATTCTTCTCCTTTTCCCTTATCTTGAGAGAAACTATCTTCTTCATTTCCTTGTATTCCTACATCTATTGTCCCTTGTTTTTTTCTCATTTTGTATGAATGATGCTAATACATTTAACTAAATATACCCCACATACAATAGTGGGTTCCATTTTCTTGTATATGGTAAAGCATACCCATGAAGCTAAAATTCACACAATTGATTTCTCATATGTGGAGAGGAATTTTAAATAATAGAAAAGAATTATCAAGGCATATCCATAAAGGATGGAAGGTCACTATTTATTGGCATGAATTGGAAATTAAAAATTGTTCCCTGAAACATAACGCATAGACCCTTTAGGGGGTTTGTAATTTACTATTTGAGGTGTCATGGTGGCCCATTGTTCCACCTTCCTCATGAACCTTTAGATTTCCATATCCTTTTTATTGATTTATTCATCAAAATCCCACTTCATTTTTTTTACAATCAATTCCTTTAACTTGAGCCCACCTTGCTCAACTTACTTCCAAAACCATAATGTAATGGCTCACTAGGATCATCTAGGGGTAGTTGTCATCTGATATCCTTTCTATTTTGGCCATTGTGCTCTTTTGCTCCCATTTTCATTATTTCAAATTGTGCTAGTTGATCTAGCCCTCCTTTTTGTTGTTGAAATAATTGAAGTTGTTCATTTAATTCCTATATCCCTTGCATAGATAATTGCAATTCTCTAATAGAGTTATCAATATCACTTTAATCTAGAAAAGCGATAGGTGGATTTGGGAATTTTCTAGTAAAGAATAGCTCCTCACTCATAACTTGTTTTTGAGTCAGTAAATACCAAATTTAACTTCTTAAAAGTTACTATTGAGGTTGACCCTTTCCCCCTGAGGTGATGCGATCACCTAGGGGGTTTTGATGAGACTCCCTACTTTTTAGTAGTTCTTCGGGATGAGGGAGTCATTTTTTTCCTTTTGGTTGCATGGGGCTTTATGGTCAGAGGTTGGTGAGATACACTTTCTAAGATGCTTGAGAGAATTCTCTCGAGCTAGAGATTGGGATTCTTTGTGTGGTGAAACCAATGAAACAAGCATAGGACTGGGGATTATGGGAGGAAAATCCACATTAGGGGAAGCTACATTCTCCAAATAGGTTGCATGTTCCCCTCTTCCTTCTTCATTTCATCTCTGCAACTCTTGGACTCTAATTATTGTAGACCATATTGGTCCTTGCTATTGGGCTTTACATCTAACATTATCTTTATGCCTTACATATTCCAAACTCAAAATTCATCCCAAGCCAAGTATGGGAATTCAATGCTAAGAATTATTTTAACTAGTAATTGAATCAAACAATGGTGAGACAATGCTAAAGTATTACTCTTTTTTAATTGAATTTTCATTTTTGATAGCATGTGACAGAGAAAAATTAGCACATTCACATTCTACCATGTTACAAATGACTAAGCAACTTAAAATGCACAATATATAAAAGAGAATGTATTCCTTCACAGTTCAAATATTTTATTATATAAACAACTCACACACCCAACACCAATATAGGGAAAAAAAATTAGTACCTTGTGAAGAGGAGCCAATTGTTCTCTTGACATAGTGAATTCATTCCTGGCAACAACAACATCAGCCTATTCTAGGTAGGCTTATCCTACTATAGGTAACCCTATTACCTTTGCAATAGTTTCTTCTGAAGCGTATACATGTATTCTTCGCATGAATGCAACGATGTTTGTTAGAGTCTCCATAATTTCTTAGATACATGTTCATTATGCCCTGTTAGTCTCTAAAAATAGTCTAGCCAACCTATTTAATGGAATATGGGAAGGCAGTCATGGTCGTCAAGAATGAAGTTGTGATCAACCAACTTTCAGTGAATTGGATTACCTAGCATTTTGTTAAATTAGAAAATCAATGTCGAATTCTTAACACTATTGATATACACTCTTCCTTTGATTGCTAACACAATTCTTTTTGCGACTAGTATGAATTTCTTTTGTTTGTGAAATGGCTACTGGTATGATTTTAAAAAATTGATTAGCCATAAATTTTGGTTATCTTTTGATAAGGGCTAAGATGGCGAGGTAGTTCAAAATACATTTTGCAATTAATGAAATAACATAATTTCCAAAATGACAGCACAATGACATGCAACACACTTTTGCATTTCCTCCCCTAGCTATATTTGGACATTTTTCCTTAAAGGCCAAGTGGGGCCAAAAATAGGCAAGGATATGGTGATTAATTAAAGCATTAGAAGCAACAATGACATTTATGGTAGCTAAATACAATGAGTTAAATACCAAAAACATGAATTATTAAAATAAATTATGAAGTCATAAAGAAAAGTATCTAATGCAAGAAGTTGATAAGACTGTTGAATCAAGTGTAGCATGTTGAAAAGACTAGAATATAGAAAAAATATTATGGATGTTAGAGAATTAAGTGATGATCGAAAAAATTGGTGGTATGTTGCATGTGAACTGATTTGGCCACATGTGTTGGTTGTATGTTGGATGAATGGTAATGATATCAACTTTTTGTTCAATGATGTGTATGAAAAATAGTGACATGGTAAAATAGATGCATGTTGGAGTAACAATGGAGACACATGTAGTGGTTCCATGTACCATGTGCATTTATTGCAAGGAAATTTGAGATGACAAACAATGCTCGAAGGCTTTTTTTTCAAGTTTTTTTTTTAAGATAAGAGATTAGAGATCATACATGTTTAGCATCGAGGTTAGAGCAAAGAGGCTCTATCCTAGATGTTGCATGCAACTGAATTATAGATGCTACAGGACTATGTTCCAAGGAAGATTGAAACTAGTATATGAAAGTTTGCTTATCTACTATATTTTGGTATAACTTTAGACAGTGTCCATTAACCATTAGAGAGAATATTACTGGATCAATGGTTGTTAATTGAACATAAACATTCTTGTAGATTTCTTCAATCTCATAAGGGCCTAACCATCTAGTTTGTAGTTTCCCTTTATGGTCCTTATATCTTGAGTCATATAGGAGCACCTAGTCACCTTTTGGAACATTTCAGACTTGATAAATTGGTCATGTCACTTTATTCGATTTTGTACTATTTTAGTATGGTGAATAACCTATCCTTAGTTCATCAAGTGCATTAAGCTACACGATCCTTTCTTTTTGTGTTAGAGATAATTCCATACCCAACTAAAATGTTGTGTGCAAGGTCTTGTATTCAAATTCAATTGGAAGTACAAATTTCATGTCATAAACCATTTCATAGGGTGTAAAAAGTTTTCAGGCTATTTTATATGCCCAAACTACATTAGAAAGGGGAGCCAACCAATCTTTTCTATACAATGTAATTGTCTTAGTCAATATTTCTTTTATTTCTCTATCGGTGACCTCAACTTTCTCATTAGATTGTGGATGGTATAGGGTGGACTTCTTGTACCTAATATTGCATTCATTAATCAATTCTTTAATTAAGTTTGAAGTGAAATGTGGTCCTTGATCTGTAACAATTTATCTGGGTACTCCATATCAAGTAAATATTTCTTTATATAAGAACTCATCCACCTTTTTGTCTCTAGCATGTTTCATAGCTCGTACCTCCACCCACTTTGTTAAATAATTAGTGCAAACTAGTATATAATCCTTATGATAACAAGATTATTTGGGCCTATAAATTCAATTCCTTAGTTTTCAAAAGGTGTTGTGACCAACTTTTGTTGTAGAGGTATCTCATCATTGTGGATGGAATGGCCCATACTTTGGTATTTGTCACATCTTCATTTATATTTGTTTACATCCTTATGTAGTGTGCGCTAGTAATAAATTGTGTTTAATATCTTCAAGGTTGTTCTTTTAGACACAAAACTTCCTATGACCAGGTGAAAATCCTTGTTCAAAAATGTGCAGCAACAACAAGAATGCAAGAAACAATGAAGAACACCTAACACCTCAAGATTGGGAAAAATGTTGAACTTGAACAAAGAAGATTACGTGAAATGATTATACCTTGTCAAGTTGTCCCTTGGTTGGCCCTTTGATCTTCAATGTTGTGTATGCTCCTTGGATGGAAAATGAGATTCAAAATGCAAGATAAGCTTGAATATGTAATAATGGTGGATTTCAATGCTATGATGAAGGCAAATTGGCCAAGTATGGCTTCAAATGACAAAATGGAAAGAGTTTGGTATCAAATTCATGAACTCCCTAAATGAGAGAAAAGAGGGGGTATTTATAGAGGAATTTGAATTCTCTAGAGAATTCAATGGTTGAGATTTATCCAACAAGGCCAAGATGAAGGGCAATGGTGAGTTGAGGACTCACAAGCCCTCACATCTTGACATGTGGAATGTGAAGTGGCTAAGGATGTGATGATGTGTAAGTGAGGTTGAAGGAGGTTACATGATGTGGAAGAAGGACAAGTACTTGGAAAGTACATTGGGAGATGAGAAGATTTCCTCAAAAAGGAACTTCTTGTTCCCAAGTGGGAATGAAAGTGACTTGAGAAATTTTAGAATTCCTCAAAAATCTCCATGGGAAAAGGGAAAGTAGTTGGGAAAATAAATGTGAATTAAAAATTCACATGCTTGGAAGAATCCCATGGACAAGACAAGGTTCCAAAAATGGAAGCACTTGTCCACATGTGACTTGATGTGACAAGTCAAAGATTCTAGAAGATGCAAGTCAAAGATTCTAGAAGATGCATAGGAAAAGGAGATTCTTTGGAGGAATAAAAGTGAATTAAAAATTCACATGGGGAAGAGAGGAGCCTTGGATAAATAAAAAAGAATTAAAAATTCCTTTGGGGATGGGGAGATTTGACCAAAGTACTAGTAGGGCTTAGCTAATCAGTAATTAGAAGATAATTAATGGTTAATAAGGATTAGAAGCCAATTTGCAAAATTTGGAGGATATGACACATCCTAATCAGGGATTAGGCATGTGCACATCCCTAATGAAGAGATTAGGAGGTGGGTTAGGATTAAGAAAAAATATGTGATATGTGAAGAATTAAATAAATGTTATATTTATTTAATTCATTTGATGAAAAAGAGGATTAAAGGTATTTAATTATTAACTAAATACCTTAGGGATTTGGTAGAATTAAGGGTATTAGTTAAATAATAGTAATATTACTTAATTAATGTAGATAAAAGGATGTTTGGACAAAAGGGGATAAATTTGGATAAATTAAGTGTCCAAATTTAGGTTTCTACATTTTTCCCCTCTTTGAGATGGTGTTACGAAGTAGCATCATTTCAAAGAATATTAAAACATAGAACTTGGAAGAAGATGGTTAGATTGGGAAAGACGCCCTGGTCATCAAAGGAGTGACTAAGAATAAAGATGATGGGAGTGAAGATGAAGGTTAGGGATGGAGGATGCCCCCTTGAGAGGACATGCAGGTTCAAGAGAACACAAGTGTGCTCTCAAAATGGATGAGACGATGCAAGGGGAGATGAAGAAGATGATGCAAAGTGATGGTAAGAGAGGAGGATAAGCGATAGGAGATGGATGAAGCACAAATGGATGCAAGGATAAATGTGATGTTTCCCTAGTCAAGCTACAAGCCAAAATGGGTTGATGATGGATGGAGTGTTGTCATTGAGGGAATGAGATATCTCAAGACAACACAAAAGGATAGGGAAGGGTACATCCTAATGATGATGATGAAAGTGTTGTTGATGAGGGAAGGATACATACCAAAACAACACGAGGATAGGGAATGATACATCCTGATAAAAAGGGTTGTTGATGAGGGAAGGATACATCTTGAAACAACACCAAAGGATAGAGAAGGATACATCCCAATGATGAGGATGATTGGATAGAGGCTTGTAACCAGGCTGGGGACAAGACCAAGATGTGATTAAATGATTTGTACAAGATTTAATTAATGAGGATAGGATTCAGATGGGATATGGAGGAAAGGAATAAAGATGATGGGGGACAAGATGCTTAGAATAACCAATCGATATCACTATTTAAGAAGATTGAAGAATTGATGATAAGAGATTGGACGGATAGGGGAGGGAGATTAATGAAGGAGGAATAGATGGGGGTGGATTTTTGATAGATGAGAGGATGGAATGGGAGATTAAATGCAATCCTAATTCAAATTTTCCATCTTCAGAGCATTGATTTTTGCTATAGCATAGGACACAAGACGCCAAGTTATGAAGAACCAAGGCAGATTAGTGGTTGATGCATAAAAAAAATACAACAGACAAGAAGGCTATTCCAACACCCCAAAGTCATGATGACCTTGGTCAGGCCAGGCATTGAAATAACCACAAGCACAAGAGGATGCCCTAGCGTAACACAAGACTACAGGAGTCTTGGTGGGTACTACGCAGGACAACCAAGAAGACAACAACAAAGCAAAAAGATCAAGATACGCCCCTATGTTGACTAGTCAAAGCACACCATGATATGATAGATCAAGGCGACCATGACAAGTGATGATAGGGAGCTCAAATGATAAACAAAATCCAAAAGCATCAAAAGATCACAATCAATTTCAAACGTCCTTTTCCATAGGATCAAGGGGATGAATGGGATTGATGAGGTTTGTTAGGAAGGATGCATCCTATTGAGACTGATGATAGATACTAAACTGAAAGATCAATATGACATAGGATATTCAAAACCAATGAGATTTGATGATACAGGTGGATCTTGTTTGTTAAGAACCACCTAGACAAGGGCATAGCTTGATGACACAACACAAGAAACAAGACACGAGATAGAAGACTGACACATCCTAGTGACCTAGGGGCTCGGGGGGCGATCAAAGATTAGCCTTGCCTACGTGAAAGTGCAGAGCCCTTGTAGTTTGATAAAAGGCTGACAATAGACCATGGATAAAATTGGAAAGAGGACGATGGAGACCTTGATGGATAACAAAGACTGGATAGATGAAAGTAGAAAGACCGATGAAAAATGATAAAGGATCCCTGAGGGTGGATCAAATGATCGACCTTGCCTATGTGAAAGCGTAGGGGCAACGTAGTTCGTCAAAAGACCGATGAAAAATGATGGATAAAGGATGATGAGATAACCTTGATAAGGGGATAAAATGATGGGACTGATATGATAAGATAAGACTGACCTAGTGGATAAGATAGGGTAATGGTGATCACACAAAGCTTAGGGATGGGATAGTTATCCAAACCATCAAAAGATGAATTGGGAGTGTGATACGATGGAGAGATGACTGATGAGATAGGATAGAAGATTGAAAAGATGTGCAAAAGAAGATAGATGATGGTGATAGATGACATTGGATTGCATGGGGAGTAGCCTATAGCTAGATACCAATGACAAGGGATTAGGAGATGGGATGAGGATAGGGATAAATGGATAGGGAGGTAAGGATGGTTGGATAGGAAGATAAAGATGGGGAGATGAAAAAGGATGATAGAATCAAGGAATGATTTCTCCAAGGACTTATGTTACAAAGGAAGTAGATGCCCCCACTCTAAATATGTCATGTGTGATGAGGCATGAGGGATGGAAGGTAGAAGGATAGGCTAATAAAGGAGTGAGATGGATATGGATAGGATGCATGGTTAAGGAAGGGAGATTAATGGTAGCATGATGGGTGGAAAAGGAAGGTAGACAAATGCAAATAAGGATAAGGAGAGTGTGCGGATGAGGGGAATGTATTGCAAGAGTTGTCCAAAGCATGTTTGTATGTTTTCCCCTATCTATATCAATATCACAAGGAGGATGGAGGGATTGGGATAAAATGGGATATGATAAGCAGGATGTGTAAGATCGGTTGGATGGAGGAGATGGGTAAAGGGGAATGGAGTTTCCCCCAAGTGTGGATATAAGCTGGATGGGGGGGATTACACATGACACTTGTTTGCCAAGTTTTCATCATGGTATTTATCCAAGGTGCTTTTTTTCAAGTTTTCACCATTGGATGAATTATTTCTCTTTACTCTTTTTTTTAATTTTTCTTATTTTTTGACTTTTTTTTTAAACCTTTTTTTTATGACTTTTTTTGACTTTTTTGACTTTTTTGGATTTTTTTGGATATTTAGGATTTTTTGATAGAATGTGGATGGAAATGGGTAAGAATAGGGATGTGGATAAGTGGCTTTGGAATACATGTGATAAGGAGATGGATGAAGTACTCAAGCATCAAATTCCATACGAAGTATTAAGATCCCATGTTTGAAGCGATTATTGGATTTTGGTACAACCTTATTAGGATAAATGGATTATGCAAGAGGATGAATTAGAGGGATTTGATGGGGAAGATATGCAGGGTAATGGATGGGATGTTGGAAAGTGTATGGATGGAATGATGGGGTGGATGTGTGATGGGGAGATGAATTCAGGACCAACATTGGCATATATGGTGGTGGATGTGAAATTATAGGAGGGTTAATAGATGGAGAATGCAGAGATGATGGAGGAGATGGGATAGTGAATTTTGGGACATAAGGACCCAAAAAAAATTTAAGATATGAAAGGGGTGGATGATTATATTTTGGATTAGCAACTTTGGATGTTGTTATGGATACTTCATTTGAAGGCATTGCATCTTTTTTCTTTGGGATCCACATGGTTTTGATTTTTGCTTTGGTGGGCCTTTGTGGCCTGTGGATTTGATTTGGATTTTGGGTTTTATTTTTATTTTCTTCACCATGTCTTTTAGAGGGAACATGGGGAGCTTTAGATTCATGTGTATTTTTTAGATTTAGGCATTTGTGCTTTGGCATCCAAAGTGCGTTGAAAAGCAATGGGATGGGTATGATGAGATGGGTGGTGTGGAGGAAACATGAATGGAGTGATGGAGATAGGATTTTAAGGATGATATGTGAATGGATGATGTGTAGGTACGTGCCTTTGTTGATCCTGATTAGGGAACATGAGAGTGGGTTGTGGATGATGGGTTACATGGATGGGTGATGGATGGATAGAAGGATAAATAGGATGAGGTGGAGGAGGTGATTTTGGGATATAAGGGCCCAAAATGGATTTAGTACCTGGAGGGTATGTGATGGCAGATGGAGGGACATAAGGACCCAAAATGGATGGAGAAAATGAAGGAGGAATGTGGATGGTGGATGGAGGGATGTAAGGACCCAAAATGGATGGAGCAGATGAAGGAGGAATATGGATGGTTGTTTTGAGGTGATATGATAGAGGAGGGGGGATGGCAGCGAATGATATGGAAAATCAATGGGAAGAGCCTCTTATGCTTTTGGAGGAGACTCGTTGAGGATGAGTAGAGGTTGTACCAACATCTTTAGATTGTGAGTCTTGGGAAATAGGTCCAAGACCTTGCATACAAAATTTTTCTTTGACCTAGATGGGCTCTAAAATACCTTGGTCATGAAGGCCTAAACCTTTTCCTTGATAGTTCATGTTCTTGAGCATTCGATCCATGACAAGATTTTTGTTATTCTGGAAGAATGATGCAAGTCCATTATTAGGTAGAAGATGATGGGTGGTATATATGCTTTGTTTTTCTTCTGCAAGGAGACCACCATGGAAGAAGATGAGGGTACCAAGGGGGTACAAAAGAGATGATGGCATAGTAGGTTTAGGCGATGATGGAGGATCATGGGATGGAGATGGGATAGTAGCATCTGAATCAGAATGAGTGAGCAATAAGGAATCAAGAGAGGGATAGGAAATATGATAGGATCAAGATTTGTGACAACAGGTGATAGGAGCTCATGTGAAGAAGTGATAAAATCTTGAGTGATAAGGGGATCATGGGATGGAATGGATGGGGGACTGTGATGTTAAGGTAGACTAGATGGGATGGTAATATCTTGATCCGAAGAAGGGGATATGTTGGTATGCTCTGGATCAAGCTCTTGGAATGACTCATCTTATGTGGATGGCAAGATAACAGAGTGTTAGATGGACTCTTCAAGTGGGGAAGATGGAGGGATGGGGGATTCTCATTCATGGGAATGGATTTTAGTGACACTAGGAGTGGGAAAAGTGGATTGGATTTGGGTATCTTTGATGGGTTTGATGGCTCTAAGAGTAGGAGGTGGGTGTTCAATGGATTTGATGGGTGTGATGGTTTCAACTATTTGAGTGGTGCTGGGGGTAGTGACATTAATGATAGGTGTGGGATGGAGAAGGGTCTCATTACTAGCGACTGTGGATGATGGATTGGGATGGCATGGTTCCATGACTTCAAGTTGTGGAGTTGGGGATGTATTCTTTGTCATGAGTCCTTGGAGAAATTTTGGAGTGAGAAATTTGCATGCTCGAGGCTTAGGTGGTGAGGTAGGAGTGGATGAAGGATTAGGGATTGGTAGGGGATTAGGGCTATGGATTGGTGGATTAGGATTAGATTGAGGAATGAGAATGGATGGAAGACTAGGAGTAGATGGAGGATTAGGATTGGATGGAGGGTTAAGGTAAGGATATTGGAATGGTGAATTAGGATTAGATGGCATGGATGGTGGAGCGATGCTAGAGGAAGTCGATGGGGAACTAAGATAGGGATATTGGGACAGTGGATTAGGACAAGGGGATATGGATAGTGTGTCATAATAAAGGTATTGGGATGGTGGATTAGGATGAGAAGATTGAGATGGTGGATTGAGATAGGGAAATGTGGATGACGGATTAGGATAAGAAGATGTGGATGTTAGATTAGGATAGGTAGGTGTGAACATATGAGCAAGATGGGAAGATTGGTATGGAGGATTAGGATAGTGGGCATATGCAGATGAAGGATTGAGATAGGAGGATGTGGGCAGGGGATTAAGATAGGGGTATTGTGATGTTGGATTAGGATAGGAAGACATGAATGTTGGATAAGGAGATGATGCAAGTGAAGGATATGATGTGGGTGCGGGTGATAATGGATATCCCTTGTCAAAGGTAGCATAAGGAGCGTGATTAAGCATGGACGAAGACATAACAAGATAGTTTGAAGGGGTGATTGGGTTGTGGGAAGTGGATGGAGAAAGTTTACTAGCAATGATAGTGTTAATGGGATCTATGTCATATTCTTCTTGATCAACAAGACTTTCGTTATCGTTGTCAACGTAATTAGGGTTTCCCTTGACTACTATTGATGGAGGATAAGGATTCATGATGATGAAAGGATAAATAGGATGGATCAAAGATTTTGGATGGAAACAAACTAAAGCTAAAATTGAGATTTAGGTCAATCTTAGATCAAGATTGGATTAAAGCTAAGATTAGGATGATCAGATGATGTGATGGGATTGATTATGACGATCGGATTTGATTACCAAAGGATGATTACGACACCAAATCTGCCTCAAGATGGAAGCAGATTGATTGGGTCGAAGGTGATCGGATAGGCATGTGATTGGATTGGATTGGATAAGATTGATCGATGATTGATAAGATCAAATGATGGATCAGATAGGATGACGAAAGGGATTGGAAAACCTCATTCATAGATTATCCTAGGTGACTTAGGATACTAATTGATCAGATTAAAGGATAATTGGATGATTGCGGCACCGAATCCACCTTGAGATTAAAAGTGGATTAATTGGGCCGACGATGATGATTAACTTAGGACAGATGAAAATCCTAAGTAGATGATGATGACGATCAATTCAAACACTTAGGTCAATTCATATGATAACCTGAAACAAAGTTCAGGCGATTTGGATGGGGAAGACGATGATCTAATTGGGGAAACGGGTGATAGAAATGGATAAACGAATACTAAAAAAGAGTAAATGATTGATCGGATTGGATGAATGACTCTTAGAACAAGGAAATGAAAGCTCAAAATGGATGAAAGATTACTCAAAACAAGTAAACGATTGATCAAAATGGGTGAACGACTACTTGAAACAAGAGAAGGAGGTTTGGGAATGGATGAATGTTTACTCGAAATGAGTGAACAGATGATCGAAATGGATGAATGACTACTTAGAACAAGAGGTTTGGAATAGATGAATGAAAGCTCAAAATGAGTAAACGACTAATTGGAATGGATGAATGATTGCTTAGAACGATAGAAGGAGGCTCGAAATGGATGAATGTTTACTCAGAATAAGTGAACAGATGATCAGAATGGGGAGATGGAAGCTTAGAATGGATGAATAGGTGCTCAAAATGGATGAATGATGGATGAACGATTGGTTGGAACGAAAGGAGGTTCAGAATAGATGAAAGATTACTCAAAATGAGTAAATGGATGATCGAGAGAGATGAACGACTACTCAAAATGAGTAAATGATTGCTCACAATGGATGAATGATTCTCAAAATGAGAAGATGAAGGTTCGAAATAGATGAACGAGTACTCGGAACGAGTGCTTTGAACATATGAACGAGTGCTCAAAATGGATGAACAAGTACTCAGAATGAGTAAACGATTGATCGAAAAGGCTGAACAAGAGCTCGAGATGATAGAAGGAGTTTCAGAATGGATGAACGTTTACTCAAAATGAGTGAACAGATGATCGGAATGGGTGAACAGCTACTTGAAATGAGTAAAAAATTACTCAGAATGGATGAACGAGTACTCGAAACAAGTAAATGAGTGCTTGAAATGGATGAATGATTCTCAGAACGAGGAGATGAAGGTTTGGAATGGATGAACATTTACTAGGGAAAGTACACCTATTCAATGAAAATGGGCAAAAATAGCTATTTGGAACAAGTAAACGGGTATTTGAAATGAGGAAATTGATGTTCAGATGAAGAGGATGAATGTTCAGGATAGGGAATGGATTCTCGGAATGGATGCATGAATGTTTGAAATGGGGAGATAAGTGATCAAAACAATGAAATGGGTGCTCGAAACGATGAAACGGGTGTCTGAAATGATGAAATGGGTGATAAAAATGATTGTTTAAGGGACAAGTCTACCCCTAAAAAAGGTCAGGTCCACCTTGGAGGGTGGGTCTGCCCCTGAAAGAGGCCAGGTCCGCCCCTAGAGGGTAGGTCCACCTGTTTGACTAAAAGTTGGATAAAATTTGACTAAAATAGGCTGAAAATGGACTGATATAGAGGGCAGGTCTGCCCTTAGACAAGTCTGAACTGGGTTTTCACAAAAAAAAAAAGGCAAAGGACCCAAAACACAACAAACAACAATTAGAGGACAAGGCTAACTCGACTGAACAAAAAATTACTGGTTTTGCACAAAGAAAAAAGTTCAAGCAAGACGATCCTAAGATTAGTAGAATGGGTATGGCCAACAAATTCCTCTATTCTAGGATAAACAAGGTTGCTAGGGAGTCTTTGATATACACCTGGTACATGAGGCCCAAACTGTGAACACCAGCGCACCACAAGCGTGAGTCAGGAACCTTAGCGAGATACTAAAGACTCAAACCAACTCTTCACGTCATCCCGATGCTTCGCCAATAATGACATGGCTGGATTGGGGTACAACTTTGGCTCTCCCTCTTTTCTATACCCCTCTAATACACGTGGTTGGGATCATCCCTTGGGGTGATGAAATCCTCAAACAGGTCCCCTAAGAAAAAGAAAAAAGGTGACTCAAAGGACTTGGTAAGCTATGATTTCTCATCACCCAAGATTTCCAAATGCTACAAGGAGATTGGATACATCAATATCCTACCACAAGCATGGCACACAAAGTATATTGACACCCCCTAGTTAATCTATGTGCCTAAATTAATGAAAAATGATAACAAATAGCTAATAACCATTTTAAAACAGATACCTTTGCAAGAAACTCGTTGGTAATTTGTTTTTTGTTTTCTACCAAATGTTAATCAAATCCTTGCATAGACACCAACAACAAATGTTAGGGGGTCATAAATATTCAAAATAGCTGAAAATAGTGTTTAATCTTCAGTTTTCACCTTCTGGAATAAAGTTGTTTTGGGCAGGTCCACCCCTAGTTTTGGTCAAGTCCGCCCCTAATGGGCAAGTCTGCCCCTAGTTGGGCAGGTCCGCCCCTAGACAAGGTCAAGTCCATCCCTGATGGGTGGGTCTGCCCCTCTGTGGAAAAACTAAAAATCTATTATTTTTAGGTTCTGCAGAGGGCAAGTCCGCCCCTGGACAAGGTCAGGTCCACCCCTAATGGGTGAGTTTTCCCCTCTGCTAGGTCAGGTTCACCCCTAGTGGGTGGGTCCTCCCTTGGAAGGGTAGGTATGTCTCCCTATTGGGGTGATTCTGCCCCTGTGCAACCTAAACCTCCAGTCAGTGAAAAAATAGAAAATGTGAAAGCGAGAGACCCATTTGTGGGTCCCATCGGGTGTGCCAAAAATGTGACCAAGTGAAAATCCTTGTTCAAAAATGTGCAACAACAACAAGAATGCAAGAAACAATGAAGAACACCTAACACCTAAAGATTGGGAAAAACATTGAACTTGAACAAAGAAGATTACGTGAAATGATTATACCTTGTCAAGTTATCCCTTGGTTGGCCCTTCAATCTTCGATGTTGTGTATGCTCCTTGGATGGAAAATGATATTCAAAATGCAAGATGAGCTTGAATGTGTGATAATGGTGGATTCCAATGATATGATGAAGGAAAATTGGCTAAGTATGGCTTCAAATGACAAAATGGCAAGAGTTTGGTATCAAATGCATGAACCCCCTAAATGAGAGAAAAGAAGGGGTATTTATAGAGGAATTTGAATTCTCTAGAGAATTCAATGGTTGATATTTATCCAACAAGGCCAAGATGAAGGGAAATGGTGAGTTGAGGACTCACAAGCCCTCACATCTTAACATGTGGAATTTGAAGTGGCTAAGGATGTGATGATGTGTAAGTGAGGTGGAAGGAGGGTACATGATGTGGAAGAAGGACAAGTATTTGGCAAGTACCTTGGGGGATGAGAAGATTTCCTCAAAAGGGAACTTCTTGCTCCCAAGTGGGAATGAAAGTGACTTTTGAGGAATTTTAGAATTCCTCAAAAATATCTATGGGAAAAGGGAAGTAGTTGGGAAAATAAATGTGAATTAAAAATTCACATGCTTGGAAGAATCCCATGGACAAGACAAGGTCCCAAAAAGGGAAGCACTTGTCCACATGTGACTTGATCTGACAAGTCAAAGATTCTAGAAGATGCATAGGAAAAGGGGATTCATTGGAGGAATAAAAGTGAATTAAAAATTCAAATGGGGAAGAGAGAAGCCTTGGATGAATAAAAAGGAATTAAAAATTCCTTTGGGGATGGGGAGAGTTGACTAAGGTACTAATTAGGCTTAACTGATCAGTAATTAGAAGATAATTAATGGTTAATAAGGATTACAAGCCAACTTGAAAAAGTTGGAGGATGTGACACATCCTAATCGAGGATTAGGCATGTGCACATCCCTAATGAAGAGATTAGGAGGTGTGTTAGGATTAAGAAAAAATATGTGACATGTGAGGAATTAAATAAATGTCATATTTATTTAATTCATTTGATGAAAAGGAAGATTAAAGGTATTTAATTATTAACTAAATACCTTAAGGATTTGGCAGAATTAAGGGTATTAATTAAATAATAGTAATATTACTTAATTAATGCAGATAAAAGGATGCTTGAATGAAAGGGGATAAATTTGGATAAATTAAGTGTCCAAATTTAGGTGTCTACACTTCCATCACAAGGCTCATCATGGCATGCATTTAGTATACCAAATGCTCAGTCTTCTCTAATGGACCTATCCATCACATTTTTGGCTCAATATAGAAAAGGTATCCATCTATCTAGGAGAATGGAAGATTCCTTTCCACCAAAAGATATTTTTCTCTTGGTGATATGTGGGGAGGTATTTTTCTTGACTAAATAATTGGAAATATCAATATACCAAGGAGTTTACATGGTTAATGCAAATAGGTACTCATCAAGAAAGGAATCATCAATAATGGAATTAGCTATAAGAGTAGTCAACTTGGAGAGAAAATCAACTACTACATTGGCTTTACTAGGCATATCAACTATTGATATCAAATTCTTGCAAAAACAACAATCATTGAACTAACCTTCCATTGACAATTGGTTTGTTCATTAGATACTTAATGGCTGCACATGACCAATATGCACAAACATTGGGTAGCCTATAATGTAATGGAAAAATTTGTTGATAGAATAAATTACAACCAACATCTTTTTCTCTGTGATGGTGTAGTTTAATTCAGCTGCCTAAGATTCTTATTGATGTAATAGATTGCGTATTCTAGTGTTCCTTCTTTTTGACCTACAACAACTCCTACTGTAAATTCAAAGACATCTATATGAATATGGAAAGGTATAGTCCAATTGGGTCCTCTCAATATAGGAGCTTGAGTTATTGAATACTTAAGGGTTTGAAAATTATCTTGGTAGGTTGTTGTCCACTCAAATTTAAATTTTTTGGTAAGGAGGACAAATAAATGGGCTGCTATCTTACTAAATTCCTTGATGAACATTTTGTAGTATCTTACGTGGCCTATAAAACTTTGTACATATTTTTTCTTTAGAGGAATTGGTAGGTCTATGATTACTTCAACTTTATTGGGGTCCACTTGTATTCTTTGTGAAACATAATGTCCTAAGACTACACATTATTCCATCAACATACAACACTTTTTATTGATGAGGGAAAAATGTGGTCTTGACATCTTTATAATACTTTCCCAAGATTTTTTGGTGCCTCTTCATAAGTATCTCCATATATGGTAGAATCATCCATATACACTCCCATGCATTCATGGGCTAGATTAGAGAAAATGCTTAATACAACCCATTGGAATGTAATAGAGGCATTGCATAGTCCAAATGGAATGATTAGGCATAATTTCTCTAAGGAAAGGTGATTTTTTTTTTTCTTGATCCTTTGGTGCTATTCTAATTTGTTTATAACCATTGAAACCATCTAAGAAGGAAAGGTATTTCTTCCCTACTAAGGAATCCAAGACCTTATCAATGAAAGATAGAGGGAAGTGGTCTTTTCTAGTAGCTAAGTTTAACTCCCTATAATCCACATAGGCATGTCATTTCCCCCCTTTTAGGCACTATCACTAAATGTGGAACCTACTGATTATCATATATAGGATAAATGAATCCATCATCCAACAACTTTTTTAATTTAGTTTTCATAATGTCTTGGATAACATGGTTCATTCTCCATTGGAGTTTTCTAATCAGTCTACATTCTTCCTTAATGTAGATTAAGTGTGTGCACAAGTTAATATTAATACCTTTTATATCACAATAGTCCTAGGAAAATTTTGTTTGTGGGCCTATAGCACAAAGATAAAATCAGTCTATTATTGTGTGGTTAATTGATCATTGTTGTTGAGTGATTTTATTGGTAATATTTCAACCTGTTTATCCATTGTTGTCATGGAAATATCATGTCCCAGAAAGATATATTAAGCATGTAGTTGTGGGTAACAAATCATAGAGTATTTGTGCACTAGAAGTGTATTTTATTGAGTATGCTGGAGGAAAGACAAGAATACCAAACAATAGTATTTTTTTGGGTCCCTTCTAATGTTATTCTACACAATATTTGATATGATATTATCCTCATCCTATAAATTAAGCATTGGATTTTTTTTAATTTTCATGAGTGTTTGTAGTGAATTCAAATAATTATCCCTAGATTAGGCCAAATTGGTTACCCCATTTCAGCCGATGGTTGTGATAGAAGGTACAATACAAGTTTTTTTGTTACATTTCTATTGGAGATGATCATGTCATATGACCTGCAACTTATAAAAGCAATGATTGTTACCAACCATGGTCATCATATATATTATAGGATAACCTCCCAAATTAGCTTTTGGTTGTAGTACTATGAAGTGTGTAGGGCACTCCCAAGAATGAAGTGTTATGACTAGATCTTCTAAGACTCCTTTAGGTTTGATAGTTGAGCTATCTGTTAAATGTAGTATTGTTGGGGTTGGTTGAAGGTCTATCAATTAGAGGTTTTTAATGGTTTCTTTAGTCAAAACATTAATGACTACTTCAAAATATATTAAGGTGTTGTGTATGAGGATGCCATTAATATACACATCAACCACTAGACTACCAAGGTCTATGTATTTGGGAACAATTACCTTGCCTAAAATGATTTCTTCAAGATTCTCAATTACTTGAACTATTTGTAGATATTTTCTTTTGCAACTTGGTTTCTTCAAACACAAACCCCTCACAGTTTTACTATAGATTGGACTATCTTTTATGGCTTGAAACAAGGGAATATTTATAAAAATATTTTTCAATTGGTCTAGAAAGTCAAATTCAAGTAGAGGTTAAAATTTTTTGGTATTCAATCTTTTTAGAAGAGGTTCCTTATTAACTACTTTTTCCTACTCAAGATGGTGGTGTAGGAACTTTTTTGTTGATTGGATTTGATTGGAATTTCCTCAAAATGATTTTCCATGATCAATGGAGATGTAGGGGCAAACATCATTTTTCTTGAGGAGAGCTGCACATTGTTGATCCACATGGCATAAGATGGATATTGTAGGGTTTAAATAGTGTAATCTTGTTGAACAAGCTTATTGTTAGGATTGGGTTTAGGATGAGCTAGCAATTGAATGGCTCATGGTGGAGTAGGGGAATAAGTGGTCGAGTTTGACAAAATAGTTGGTCGTGGTGGTAATGCTTGTAGTTGTTGCATGTTAGCTAGATTAGGATTTTTCCAAGGTTGATTCCTTCACCATTTCTACTACCATGCAAATTATGGTGGCTACCAAAATTGGTTTTGGGCTTGTGGTTGGTATGGCTGCTAAGACCATCCTCCTTCTGAAGATGCCCATCTAAGTTGCATATAATTTGACCATTGTGGAGGAGGTTGATTATACCATAGAGGATTATTTGCAAATGAATTAGAAAAAGACATAAACTAATGGATCTTGAGGGATACCTTGTCATTGAATCCATGATTTTCATTGTGCCAAGTAGAATGCTTGGCAATATTCATCCTCCATGGCCTTAAATTTTGGTTGGTCATGTTTATCTTCAATGGTGGCCACTCCTTTACAATTTTTAGTCTCTCTTCTTTTGGAAATAGTGGGGGAAATATTTTGCTACAGCTAGTTTTTCCCCATGTTTCTTATTGGTGTATAAAATATCTAATTGAGTAGCCATGTGTTTTATCATATCCTACTTCATATATTTTAGTAGATTACTGAACTACATTCGTGATACACTTGCAACTGCTTTGGTATTCAATGGTCCTATACCTCTTATCTTCTTCATTATGGAATGCGAATAATTCCTACATATCTAGAATAGATCATCCAATGGAACCTGAGATATATCTCCTCCCCCCACAAAATCTAGAGAATCAACAAACTCTTCATTAAATCCTCTTAAAATATTATTTTAAAAGAATCTTGGGATAGATTATTTTGCTAGGACTTTTGTAGGAAAAGAAAAAACCTTTCTACATAATCTTCAAGAGGTTCTCTTTTTGGGTCATGAAAAAGACATCGTATCCCTTCATGTATCCTCCTCTACAACAATCCTTATATTTCTTGAGGAATTTATCCTTCATAGTTTTCCATTTTTCTACTACATCTCTTTCAAGTCCCATGAACCATCTCAAGGTTGCATCCTTGAGAGTGGTTGGAAACAATTTCAACTAATGAAAACTTGTGTTATAGTCATAGCTCCGATAAAGGACACCAAATTCAAACATGAACATGTTTAGGTCCTCTATAGTAAGGTTGTGAAACTTGGGAAGAGGTAATAGAGAGACATTTTTCATAGTAGCATTTCCTACCTGAGTGGTGATAGGAAACTAAAAATTTGTTATTTCAGGTGGTTCTAGTAGTATATCTCCCATTGTGAAGAAGGAATCTTGAATATGATTTGAAGTAGTACTATGAGGAGATTTGTTAGAATCTTATTTTTAAGAAGGTACTAGATTTTCTTTAGTAGACTCTACTTCAAGAATCAATGGCTCACTTGTGAGCTCTTCCTCTATATTTACCACTAGCATATATTCATTGGAATTGTTGGATGAAAGAAATATCCCTTGAGGATCTCTTATTCTTTGCATGCAATAGTTATTTATCACTCCTCTCCTTTCCTACACATTGTTAGTGAAAAAATTGGTATTCGATATAGTTTCTAATAATAATAAATGTGAATAATTTTTTTATGTCTAGTAAAATAAAGGATAACTTTTAAAAACCCAGAAACTCCCATAGCTTGGAACCATCCTTGAAAATGAAAACAAAAGTGTATGCTATCCCTTATTACCTAATGATGTGGAGTAGGTAAGGCATGCACTACAACCTGATGGATTAGGGAATCCTTTATCAAGTAACCATTAGCAAGAAGAGTTTACATTTAAATGTCAAATAGGGATGTTTTTCTTGAGATGACGTCAGTACTATATGTACGATTGAAAAAAGTTATAGGGGTTCTTATGAACTTAAGTCTAACAATAAATTTTATTGAATTAAAAGGGAACCTATTTTAAGAAAATATACAAAATCTTCTTTCGCTAAATAACAATTGTTGTTGTAGGTCATTGCTATGAGTGAGTATTATATCTATAGATTAACAAATGTTGATTAGCTATAGCTATGGGTAATAACTTCTATCCATTGTCAATCTAATGAAGAATGAGAAAACACTAATTGCTAATTTCTTAACAATAAAGTAGCAAAATAATTCAAGTGGGCTTTTGCTTGGGTAACAATACTCTCTTACTTCACAAAATGATTGTCAACTCAATTCTTCATGCACATTTTTTATTCAATAATTCAGATAAGAGATTTGTAATTTCTTGCTAATCAAAACAGAAAATACAATTGCTAAAGGAAATATTATGGTTTCTTTAATCTGGAGAGTTCTAAAATAAATGATAAACTTAACTTTAAATAACTAGGACTTTAGATACTACTTGTCAAATCATTCCTTCAAATTGGGAAGAGGATTATTCTACAGTAAATACATGAAATAAATATTAAAAAGTAAAGTCCTAATTTGATTATACTATCAAAGATGAAGAACTTGATTTCATGGGCATGCACGATTGTAGCCCTGTAAATTGTCACCCTTAACAATTTCACACTATGTTTGGCTCCCTCCTAAGTGCATATGCCTAATTATGCTTATAAATTACCCATTTACTTTCCTTTTTCAAGAAATGAATTAAATATGAGAAACTAAATTAAATATTTATTTAACAATTATTTAAAAATAAAAATAAAGTTGGACTAGGGCACTCACGCTCTTGTCCTGCCTAATTAGGCCCTAAATCTAAAATGTTATTGTCGGCCTCAATATGTTCATGAATCCAAAATAAATTGTCAACTTATCATAATGGTGAATGTGAAGTATGTTGAAACTCATATAAATATAAGTCTTTCCCTCCATTTGGACATCTATGGAATGAAACTTCAATCTAGCATCCTAAAGGAAATTACTGCAATTTAAGAGTAGAATAAGCAAAATATCTACACCACTCTTTCAACCAATTTTATGTCTACAACATATCAAAAAATCTATGTTCATGTATTGTAATATGTTTCATGATTATGTTTTTTTGTTATTATGAGCACTAACACTTGCAAGATCTACAAGCATTCTCCCATTTCTCCTTGTATGTGATGAGAAAAGTGACTTTAGTCCAACAAGGAATTCAGATTTGAGAGGTAAGTTACAACTGTCCCTCTTCTCTCCATAGAGCATGTGATTTATATCATTTTCATTATAATCATTTTATGGCTCGGTGGAAGCATCAAAATGGGGTTTGATCGAGGCAAGCCCCTATACGAAACAAACCTTCTCCCCTTGTCCTTCTTACAGATTACAAGTCTGAAGTGAATTCAAGTGGGTTGAATATCTCAAGACCTCAAAACCCTAAGACATACATTCAAGCACCTTCCTTCATTCAATTAGGGAAATTTTATTACTCACAAAGTATGAGACTTCAAAACTTGATCTCAAATGTTAGAGACTCTTATACTGTGATGCACCTATACTAGTTTTGAAACCATAGAAATCACCATTTTTGGACTAGGGAACCCACTCCCCTAAACATCCAATTTTGTCCTAAATTCATATGTCAAGTTCCCCTCTATCTTCACTTTCTAATTTTTCTTCCTATTTCTATCTTTTGGCTATGAATTCTCCAATTTTTGTATCAATTCATCTCTTTAACCTTAATTCACATAGTTCAGAAAATTTCACATCTAATCATCACATCACATCACGTTCAATCATCCTAACAAAAGGGGACAAAAACCCTAACTAGTTGTTTGAATCTCCCTTAAGGATAGCAATCAAATAGTTTATCTTGGTTACTTTTTGTGTCCCCCAATATTTTATAGCGGAATGTGTAATTTAAGTAAGTGTTGGAATTAGATCCCATTTCACCATCTCACATTTTGGTTAACTTGATCGTTAGCATAGTTGTCCTTCCCTACACACTTGGGGGGCAATGATAACTAGTTTTTGGGAGAGGTGCATCCTTCCTAATGGTATCCATCTATCCCTTCATTCCTTCAAATGTCGACATAGCAAGTATACCAACATTTTAAAGGGGGCATATCACCTATCCATTTTTTACATCCACACATTTGCATCTCATGAGCTTTGACTTATTGATGTTCCTCATTTATGGTGGTATTTTTCATAATGTGCCATGAGGCATGGTTAACAATTTGTCCCCAAAGGCATTAAACATTCATATATTATACACAATCACCTAGCATAAAACAACTTGCTATCATGTGAATTTGTTTGTTATACATGACCGCCTAGAATAACACAACTTGCTAGCTTGTGGATCCATGTGTCTCATGAGCCACCTATAATAACACAACTTGCTAACTTATGTGTGCTTTATGGAACCTTTTATTTACATCATATATATGGACACCTAGCATAACACAAATTGCTAGCTTGTGTTCTTTATGTGACCTTTTATTTGTCATATACATAGACACCTAGCATAATGCAACTTGCTAGCCTATGTAATTTATGGGACCTTTTATTTGTCATATGCATGGACACCTAACATAACAAAACTTAATAGCTTGTGGATCCATGTATCTCATGATCCAGCTAGTGTAACACAACTTGCTAGCTTGTGATCCATTGAAATTTTTTAAGGTGCATGACCCCTAGCAATAGAGAAAGCTAGTGCCAGAGTTATTCTCCCTCCTTTTTTTTGTATTTAGAGTTGTATGTTGTAAATTCAATGGATGATAGTTGGTATTGATACAACCTTTCATACTAAGGTCTCTTTTCCTAGTCAAATCAAATTTTTAGATGGTTTGTTATAACCTTGTTTTTATATGCTTATGTTTCATGCTTGCTCCATATTTATTTCATGTGTATTATGTTTTAATTCATGTTTATATCATGTATTCTTCATGTATGTTTCATGTTTGATTCGTGTATGCCATGTATGTTCCTCATGTTTGCTTCATGCATTCCTTGTATTCTCCATTTTTGCTTCATGTATGCTTCATTTTTTCTTCATGTTTTCTTTGTGTCTTCCTCATGCATGATTTGTGTTTGTAAGGATTATCACGTGTCTTTGTTGCATCATATGGTTCATCCCATAATAATGGGTCCCAAACTTGGGACATCTTGATTTTTTCCTGAAATCACATATTTTTTAGAAAAAATAGTGATTTAAACCTTGATTGTTTCTATCTAAAGGGTTTTAATTAAAGAGGTTTAGATAAGACCCCCTTAGATAAAACCCACCAGATAGAACCCCTCTAGTCTTAAATCATACCCACAATGGAGTCTCCTTTGCACCTATCAAAATATTGACAAAAAACCACTTTTTATTTACCTTTTGAGGGATCAAATAAAGTCATTTAGAAATTGTATTTTGTAAGTGTGTAGCTATTATTATAAGCTTTCCAAAAAGTATAATTTTTTAATATTTTTAATTTTATTATTATATTTATATTTTATTTCTTGTGAATGTAGGATTTTCACCAAACATCAAGGTATTTGTTTTAGACATGTGGGAAAATAGAAAAATAGAGAAAAAAATTCTAAAAAAATTGGTGTGCACTGGGTATTGATGTTCTTGTTTTAGCCAAAAAATAGATAATAATTTTAATACATACAAAATAAGTTATGTGTGATGACATACACCCATGTCCATCTTATAATTACTCTAATACACCTACGTCCATCTTATAATTACTCTAACTTCGAAAATAAATTTACAAAAAAATATGTAATAAAAATTATGAAAAAAATATCCATGCACTATCTATATTGATGTTACAAATCTAAATTTTAAAAATTAAAATTTTATCCTTTCAATAAAAAAATGTTATATGTGACGACATAAGCAACATAGTTTTAAAATGTTGTTTACTGTAAAAAAATAAGTTATAAAAATTTACATAAAAATTTCATAATTTATTTCTTTCTTTTTTTAAAATATATATATTTAGAATCTACACACAAATCCTCGCAAATAACTAGCTCACATCATCTCCAAATTTTTAATGGTTTAGTTGCTATAGGTGTCATAAAGTGAAAATTTGGTGAAAATTTTCAATTTCAATGTCCTACTTTGGGCAAAAAGTGGGAGACGATATTGTGGGCTGACCCATGTCTTATGTGTGTATGCTTTCCTTTTATCTTGACATTGTTGTTCAGTAGAATCCTAATCTTGGGTGGTCTATCACATTCTCAATTTAGTGTCATCTTATCTTCTTAATGTTGTGGCAAAAATAAATTTTGGCTTCTCCGTACTTTAGTGTGAGTATGTGCATAAGTTCATACCCTCAATAAAGTGGGGAACAAATGTAGCATTTTTACACTATGTTTGGCTTCCTCCTAAGTGAATGTGCCTAATTATCCTTATAAATCACCTGTTTAATTTCTATTTTTAGGAAATTGAATTAAATATGTATTTAACAAACATTTAAAATGAAAAATAGGAGTGGATTAGGGTGCCCACTCCCCACCCTTCCTAATCATTCCCTAAATCTAAATTTTTATTGTTGGCCTCAATATGTTCATGAATCCAAAATCAATTGTCAGCTTATCATAATGGTTAAATTGAAGTATGTTGAAGCTCATATAAAAATAATTATTTCCCTCCATTTTAACATCTATGAAACAAAATATCAGTCTGCCATCCTAAAGGAAATTAATACAATTTCAAGGGTAGGATAAATAGAATATCTACAATACTCTTTCAACCAATTTTATGTCTACAACACATCAACAAATCTATGTTCATGTATTGTAAGATGTTTCATGATTATGTTTGTTTATTATTATAAGAACTAGCACTTGCAAGATATCCAATCATCCTCCCATTTCTCCTTGTATGCAATGAGAAAAGTGACTTTAGTCCAACAAGGAATACAAATTTGAATGGTAAGTTACAACTGTGTTATTTATCATTCATTTGTATCCATTTGCCTCTTCTCTCCATAGAGTGTGATTTATATTATTATCATCATAGTCATTTGTGGGGGTGTTAACACCAAAATGGGGTTTGAGTAAGGAAATACCCTATATGACACAACTCTTCTCCCCTTTCCCTTCTTACATGTTACATGTTTGAAGTGGATTCAAGTGGATTGGAGATCTCAAGACCTCAAAAAACTAAGATACGCATTCAAACACCTTCCTTCATTGAATTAGAGCAAGCTAATTACTCGCAAAGTATTGGACTTCAAAATCTAATCTCATTTGTCAGATACCCTCATAATGTGATGCATCTATACCAATTCTAAAACCATAAAAAATCGCCATTTTTAAACTAGGGTGCCCACACCACTATCCAACCAATTATGCCTCAAATTCATATACCAAGTTATTTTTTTACACTTTCTAATTCTACTTCTTGTTTGTCTTTTGGCTCTAAAATCTCTAGATTTTGTAACAATTAATATCTTTAGCCTTAATTCACATGCCCTCATCTGTTAGATACCCTCATAATGTGATGCATCTGTACCAATTCTAAAACCATAAAAACCACCATTTTTAAACTAGGGCTCCCACACCATTGTCCAACCAATTAAGCCTCAAATTCATACACCAAGTTCTTCTTTTTCTACACTTTGTAATTCTACTTGTTTTTCTTTTGGCTCTAAAATTTCTAGATTTGTAACAGTTCATATCTTCAGCCTTAATTCACATAGTTTAGAACATTTCACATCCAATCATCACATCACATTCAATCATTCTAGCAAAAAGGGGACCAAAAACTTAACCATATGTTTGGCTCTCCCTTGAGGACAACAATCATATCATTTCTCTTAGTTACTTTTTGTATCCCCCCAATTTTTTTGGTGGAATGTGTGATTTAATTTAAGTGTTGGCCTTAGATCCTATTTCACCAAATCAAAAAAAAAATATAGTAGTGTTTGTAACAAGAAGAAGAGTCCACGATCTCGTAGCAAAGTCCCCTATTAGTTAGTGAAACTTCTTAAATGTCCAAAAGGTTCACATTTAACTCAATATGATTTGAATAAGTCACAATATGATCCAAAAAAATCCAATAGGGTAAAGGTAAGCTAGGGAACTCCATCTAAATAAGGATCCATAGGACTCTCTCCTTAGAGATGTAAGAAAATTGCAATGTAGAATAAGCAGAGAAAAACAATAAGCACAAATTTAACATAGTATTTACATGGAAAACCTGGTAAAATTATACTAGAAAAAAGCCATGGGAAAAAATATTTCGTATTTTATTTCTCAGGAAATCACAATTACAACCACCTTCAAAATTTACAGATACATGACTTCAACAGAGTATAAGAAATCTGAGTTGTAGACTCCTTGTCTAACAAAACTTTCCAAAAATAGAAAATGTGATTCATGCAACTACATGTTGAACATCTATCAAAAATTTCCAAAAATTGACTTCATATTCCTCTCAATCTCCCACTTGAATTCAAATTCCTCTCTTGTGAATAAATTCTCATATTGAAAGACCAATTCCTATGCTACCAATCATTAAGTAACATACAAGCCTAGAGAATCTCTTCACTAGATGAACTTTCTACGTATGGTATTTGTCAAATTATTTGTTGGGTTTACATCAATGTGTATCTTAATGGCCAAAGATATTTGTCCTCCTTCCACCGCCTCATGTACAAAGTGATATTGAGTATATCAATATGCTCTGTTCTGGCATGATATGCTTTGTGCTAAGTGTGCATAAAGCAATTTGGCTATCAAAATGCAACACTATGTTGTCCTACTTCACCTGCAATTCACCCAAAAGTCTATGAAGCTAGATTTCCTACTTGCTAGCATGGCTTGCTGCCATATATTCACCTTTAGTAGTAGACAATGCCACCACTATCTACAACTTTGATACATAGCCAACTGCACCTCCAACTAAGGAGAAAATGTAACTTGTAGTGGACTTTCTATTATATCTATCTCCACCAAAATTTTCATCCTTATATCCATTAACTTGAAGACTACTTGCACTATAACATATATCAGAATCAAAAGTTCCTCTCAAACACTTGAGAATCCACTTCACAACTATCCAATGCCCAGAACCTAGATTTTCCATGTAACGACTGACTACTCCCAAGTTGCTTGTGCAATGTCTGGTCTAGTGCACACCATGGAAAACCTAAGAATACCAACTACTGATGAGTACAATACACAAGACACATGTGTCTTCTTCACTTTTGTGCTAGGGAATTGCTCTAAAGAAAATTTAATATGAATAGGAAATGGAGTACTAACTGGTTGTGCATTCTGCATTCTGAAGCACCACAAAACCTTCTCCACATAAGTTTTTTGTGAAAACCATATTTTCCTATTATTTTTGTCTCTATGTATACTCATACCAAGAATCTAATTTTCTCAGCCTAAGTCCTTCATCTCAAACTTCCTAGCAAGATGAGCTTTCAAATGGATGATTTTATTTATGTTGAGACCTATTACCAACATGTCATCAACATACAAAAGTAAAATAATAAAATTATCATCATCATACCTTTGAAAGTAGGCACAATGATTAGCCTCACATCTGCTAAAACCCAAACTCATCATGAAGGAATCAAACCACTTGTACCAACACCTTTGCACCTATTTCAAAGCATACAAAAATTTTCTCAACCTACAAACAAGATTATCCTTGTCTTTATCCTCAAAACCTTCTAGTTGTTGCATATAAATCTCCTCTAAGAGATCACCATGCAAGAAGGTTGTTTTTACATCTAATTAAGAAACAAGAGCTAAAAAATATCTAATAGTACTTAACCATACATCAAGTGAAAAAATTTCATCAAAATCAATACTAGACTTTTGTGCATACCCCTTGGCCACCAACTGAACTTTATACCTCTCCAAATTATCACTTATGTCCCTTTTCAATTTGAAGACCCACTTGTTCCCAATAGATTTTTTCCCATTAGGCAATGGTACAAGCTCCCATGTCTTGTTCTTATGAAGATCTTCCATCTCCTCTTCCATGGCTACTGTCCACTTGCTGGCATATTTGGCTTCACAAGCCTCCTGGTATGAACTAGGTTCACCAACATTAGTTAGTAATGCATAAGAAAAATTACAGGTAGAGTGTACCTTCCAGGTTCTTTGGATACTCTAGTGGATCTCCTTACAAGGGGTAATATATCACCCTATGGCTCATTTGGTTGTTTTCCATCTTGTTGATTTTCATTTGGTACCTATAGATTATCATCATAACTTTCCACCCAAATTGGAATATTTTTCGTACTTTGTTGTTCTTTACCTCTTTGCATTGATTTTTCATTAAAATAAACATCTCGGCTAACTATAACCTTGTGGGAAGTAGTATCCCACAATTTTTACCCCTTTGTACCTTCTACATAGCCAAGAAAAATACATTTTGTGGACTTCACGTCTAGCTTATTTCTATTCTCTTTAGGAATATGAGAAAAAGCATCAAAACCAAATACATGAAGAAAGGAATAATCAACAAGTAAATACCTGTCCATACTTCTTTAGGTATTTTATTATCAAGAGCTATAGTGGGTGATCTGTTGAACAAGAAAGTTGTAGAAACAACCTCAACCCAAAATTTCTTCTCTAGACCAGTAGTGTTCAGCATACAGGCTCATTCCATAATTGTATAGTTCATTCGTTTAGCAACACCATTTTGTCATGGTGTCCTAGAAACCGTCAATTTCCTTGGAATACCATACTCACTACAAAACTGGTTAAACTCATATGAACAAAATTCCCCTTCGTTATCTATTCTTAAACATTTTATAGTCTTAGCCTTTTGATTATGTACCAGAGCTTTAAGCTTCTTAATATAATAAAATACTTCAAACTTCTTGATAAGATAAATCCACACCTTACGAGAATAATAATCTATAAATGAAACAAAATATGTTGAATCTCCAATAGATGATACAAGATCTTCCCAAGTATTTGAATGAATTAATTCTAAAACATCTTTACTTCTGATAGTACTTCTAGAAAAACTCATTCTATTATCTTTTCCAAATGAACAATGTTCACAAAAATTTAAATCTTTTCATTTGGAACCTAGGAGAAGATTTATATCTAGTAGTACCTTGAGACCACATTCACTCATATGGCCTAGCCATTGATGGCAAGTTGATACTAAGTTTGTTTCTACATCAAATGCCATTGATGCTTCTCCACTACTAGTTTCCCCAACTAGCCTGCATAGAATTCCAACTTTTTCTCCCTTTAGCACAACCAAAAAACCTTTTTTTACCTTGAGACAACTATTTTCACCACTAAAGCGATAAACTTGTTCATCAAAAACTCCAAGTGACAACATATTTTTCTTTAATCTTGGTACATGTTTGGCATGTTGAATAGTCCTACCATTCCATCAAACATCTTGATTCTTATGTCACCTCCACCAATAGCTTCACATGGGTTGTCATTTCCAATGTAAACCATACCTCCATCACATGACCGATAAGTAGAAAACCAATCTCTATGTGGAGTCACGTGAAAGAAGGCACTAGAATCAAGAATCCAAACATGAAGTAAAGAGCCTCTCAGATTAGCAGTTAATACCTCTTTGTCTTGCAATGGTGTTTGAACTTCTACTATGTTTGCCTTAGATGCCTGTGACCTAGGGTTTTCTTTGCTTGCTTTTGAAAGCCTGGAATCCATTTTGATATGCCCATTTTTTCCACAGCTCCAAAATTTTACTCTCTTTTGCTCCTTGGATTTAGACCTGGATTGTCCATGCTTAGTATTTCTTCTTTCCTGAATTCTGCCTCTTGCAATTAGGGCTTCATTAGAAGATCATTGAGATGCCTTTCACCTTGAATCTTTAGAAATTATAGCTGCCACCACAACTTCAAAGACCAATTTTCCACTTAGTGTTGAGTTACTAAGATCCATAACCAGTTGATCCCAAGTTTCAAACAATGAGCACAGTAAAATTGCTACCTTATCCGCTTCTTCAATTTTCACCCCCACTGAAGCTAACTTGCTTGTCAGTGTGTTGAAATCATTCATATTATCTGTGATAGATGAATTGTCACTCATTCTTAAATTATACAACTTCCTACATAACATAATTTTATTTTCCAATGACTTTGTCTCATACAACTTTTCGATCTTAGTCCACAAGTCATGTGCAGTTTTCTCCTCTGCAACATTGAATAGTACTAAATCTACTAGAGATCATTGAATTGTTGCTATGGCCATGCTATCCTTTTCATTCCAATCTGTTTTAGCCATGGTTTCAAGTTTTGATGCTACCCCTTTGAGAGCTAGGGCACATCCATCATTCACCAATAAATCTTGAATCTTTAGATTCCATAAAGAAAAATTAGAACCATCAAAATTTTGCACCTCAAATTTGGTAACTGTGCTTCCTATCATTGTTTACTTCTCAAAAACACAACTTTTGCACAAACAACCTAGCTCTGATACCAATTGTAAGGAATTACAGTGCAAAATAAGCAGAGATTGAGAGACAAGGAGAGAGAGAGAGAGAGATATATATAGTTTTTGCAAGATTTTCCTTTTTCACAATGAAAAGGATCTTTTGGAAAGAATATTAAATATTATACAATATAAAATTGAAAAAGAATATCTAAATAACATTTATCTTTCAAAAAATAAAAATATTAAACAATCAAATAAAAAAATTAAAACAATGAAATAAAAATATATTTTCAAATTTTCTCTTTAATGTGGTTTCTAAGTTTTGAAAAGTGAGTTTTTATCATACATAGTTTATTTTAATTCTATTCATATGAGTGAGGTGATTAATTTATGTATATTTTATAAAAATTATTATTATTATTTTCAATATTTGATGTATTTATAAAGGTTTAGATTATGTTTTTGATATTTTAGAGATTTGGATTAGAGATCTAAAGAGGATGTAGTTGAATTTGATGAATAATTTAAAAAAACATAGTATGTTCCATTTAGTGCATAAGTATTCAAAAATAGGTTTTAGGGAAAAAAATTTAAAATATCTAAAATGTTACACTTGAATTGTGCAATTACTATTTACTATTACTACGTACGGTAAAATGTGAATGTAGTGGATGAATAAATTGTACTTGTATTTTGTTATCACTGCTTTACGAATGAATGTCATCTCATTTAATATTATATGAAGGAATGCATTTATGTGATTGGATGAATATTGAATTGATATTCTAACTTTGGAGATGTATTATGTATACTGCATATTTTGTGAACAATTGACTGTCGTGTGCATGTGTTAGTGGTTGCAGGTATATGTTTAATTCCTCCAGGTGGAGGGGAAGTATCACTCAAGAGAAGATCTTGGTCAGGTAACCAATAACATAATCTATTTGAGCTTACACACACCATGGTAGAATAATTGAGTCAGGTTATTAAGTGGGAAGTTGGTAAGTCATCCATAGTCGATATGTTTGCATGAGTAATGGTTTTGTTTACTTTTGAGTGCATTATAGGGTGATTTTTATCTGTTTGACCTTGTGAGTTCTTTCCTTGTTATTATGCTTGCATTGATATGTGGAACATATGAGAAATATGTATGCACACACATGCATGACAATGATAGACCAAACACACAAAGGAATACATACATGAGGGTACATAGGTAGACGTATCTATGCACACTCATGCACAAGCTACTTATGGGAATAGAACTATCTGATGGAACAAACGACATGCATATGTATACATATAGATATATCGCTCGTAGGCTCTTATCAATACCATAGTAATTGTGTATGATTTGGTATGACAATTGAATGTGTGTGTATATATATATATATAAAGTATATACATATTTCATATGTATATATGTATCAATATACGTGTATTGGCAGAAAATGGACATTCCCATACGAATGTATCGATGCATGTATACATACGTATACATGTACATAGAGGCATATATATATAAATTTATATATGTATATACAATCGATATATTAATATAACAATGTAATTGCTATCTTGAATTATATTCGCTTGTATATTGATTACATATACATGCTTTATTGACATGTGATAAATATGGATATATATACTAACATATATATACATATACATATATATGTGTGTGTGTGTGAACCAGTATATATGTATATATATGTATGTATATGTACATATATGTTAAGTATATGTATGTAAGTATTTAAAATACTATATATGGCTTTGAAGTCTATTATCATAGATAACTTGAAGGTCGATTTATTAAACTAATCAAGGATGAAGTATGATAAAGATGTGGTTGTATTCTTTAGCCATATTTTACTCTTGTTTTCTGTGAAAGAAGAGTTTGTAATTTGCAAACAAAGAGAAACCATTAAGTTGATGTTTAATGATAGAATAAGTCAATGCCTTTTATGGGAAGCCTGTGGACTTAGTAAACTGTAAGTGCTATGTTATTTTGCATCAATCAACATCTATAAAGGCATGTATACATATCGATGACTTTGTCAAACCAATTTATTAAGTGAATTGACTCATACTATGACTTAGTCAATATAAGCTTAGTGTTGCAAATCTAATGTTGAATGATTCAGATGTAAAGGAAATTGCGCCAACTCTTTATGTGAGTATGAAGCTTCGGCACCACCTTTGAATCCCTATACTTGTAGATGTCCATTTGAAATTACAAATTGAATTCTATCATGTGGAGATTTGAATTAGTCTCTAATTGTTGTCGATCAATAGGGTCAATCTATAGTTGTTTAAGTTGAGTATGTGCTTACATTTTTTCCACCTTTTAGATGTGATATATGTGTTGTTGTGCATGCTTTCCGCTATTAGAAACCATGCCTAAACTTTAGGTTGTTGGACTCAAGGAACACTGAGGGGAGGGGTGAATCAACGTTCAATAATATTTAAATCACAATTCAGATCTTAAACCATTTACAACATTTCAATAAAATTAAAGATGCAAGCACATGAAAAAAACAATAAAAACACCATAACACCAATATTTTTATGTGGAAACCCTGTTAGGGGAAAAACCATGGTGGAGGTTAATCCATAATTTATACTCTATTAAAAGTATGAAGGAAAAGGGGAATGCACATGCATTTAGGCACACTTCCTACAAAATTAGGAAGGCTCACTACCCTACAAAATGTTTGGATTACAACAAAGAGTTGAACTGAGAAAGTAGCATCTACAAATGCCTGGTTCTGGTGAAGCTCATAGATTAGATTTTGGACCTTCTTTCTGATTTTGTACTTCACTCTGCTCTGCCATTAATTCACCTCACAAAAATCCTCTTCTGCACAAGTGAAACTGTGCCAAATCGCTCAACAGCCCTTCTACAATTTGTACACTTTGAACACACACACTCTCACTCTCCAAAAATGAATTAATCAATCTCTTATATATATCCGCTAGCAAGAATTCAATCGCTATATGTCGGCTTCAATAGAATAGAGAATATCTTTCAAATGTAGGCTCAGATCATGAGTAATCTTTAATGTGCATCCACATAAGTCATCCAAACCATAGCTAGGACCCAAAAAAAAATTTCCAACACAATAATACCTTAATTAATCATACCTAAAATATCCACGACATTCCATACTTACTAAGTCGGCCATCATGAGCAAATAAATAGAAAATCATCTTGTCGAATCTCCTAACTTGTACACCGATTAATGTGACATCACACAACTTAACAATAAGATAAAATAGATACTTCACAACCTTCCCTGAGATCCACAACTCAAAAAGATAATCTGATGAAGCATATAAATCAACATGCTAACTGAATACCATGTTCTTCATTCTCACTTCTGATAATACTTTGTTCTTTACTCTGCCTGTCAGTATCAACAAATCCTAATCTACAGACTGGAATAATGACTTAGGTTGCCATCAATGACAACACTAGAAGCCATATTCCAACAATCTCCCGCTTTTGCATTAATGGCAACACTTAGTGAAAAATGACTAAGTGTTAGAACCAATATGATTACGCTGCCAGAGTTCAAAATTTTAAAACAAAACTCCCCCTTAGAGTGATAAGGCATTTTTCACTGCTCTCTCTCCCCCTTTGAGATCAATGAAAAACATATTTTGGATCTCCCCCTTTTGCTAATTCAAAATTGGATCAAAATTTAAAGAAATACCCCTGTTACTCAAGTCAGAAAATTATCTTGTACTTATCTTTCATTTCTGGAAGAAATTTCCTCCAAGCATCTACCGAAATCCCAATGATTAAGGTCAAGTTGTTCTTAGATGTTTGGTTGATAATCTGGATGTGGGATTTCAGAATTTTTATTGCCTCTTCTGTTAATTGCACATTTTCCATCAATTGATCTTTTAGCAATCCGTACAAGTCAAAATCATGATCCTCCATTATCATTTTATGAGAGATGTAAACTGCACCTGCCGAAGTTGCACCTTCCTTGCTTCTGCAAAATATTTTGTATGAAATTCCATGCACAATGTACCTTGTTATCAAATCTTTGATCATTGAAATTATCAAATCCCTTTGATCTCCTGTTACTCTAGTTAGGGTTTCAATTTCTTTGTTCTGAATTGACTTCTTTTTTGGTATCTCCCCAACATCACATAATCCAATTAGATTCTTAATCACCTCTTTCAAAATGAGATAGGGTTTATCCAGAGTTATAATGTCATCATTCAATCTTTTTAGGATAAACCTAACAACTTTTGTGTTATCAAAATAGGGAAATTCACTCCAAATGTCCAAACTTTTTTGTTTCACACCTTCAAGCTATTTCAATTCATTGACCGGCAACAATTTTCTCACATCCCTAATCTTCTCACTGTTATATTCATCTAAATTCACCATTCCTTTGATTTGCTTCATTTTCCTTTCCTTACCAAACAAGTTTCTACCGAGCACCAAATTAAGTGAAAATTTTACAAGCAACTAAAATACCTAATGATTTCATCGTCGAATTGACTTTACTCCTTCAAAAGTCTACTGCAAAGGCTCTCCTTTTGTTCTTTTTCAATGCAAGGTGACAAATGAGGGTTCCAAATACTCTTTTATAACTCACACACCTAACCTTTTTATCACATTAAATGTTTTTCCCTAGGTGTTCTGGATACTCTGTTTTCTCAGACAACAAAAGAAGAATTCATCTGCGGATCTTCTACTTCTCAAATTTCTGCACAAGCGATCACAAATACATTTGTAAACTATTAGCACAACTACTGACAATTTCCTACATTTTGGTGCCAACTATTGACAGGGGAAAAGGGATTTTCTTGAAAAAATTCCCCTAGGCCAATGGCCTGAGATCAATTTCCAGAGGAATTACTAGGGGTTGATTCTGGTGCAGGCTTATTACCTTCATCATATTCATTCTTCCTTACCCATGTTTTCTTCATCTGATCTCTTATTTCTTCCATAGTCACTTTCCCTTTTCCTTTATCATCTTTATGTGAAATTCTATCTTTGTATATCGGACCTCTTTTATCCATGTTTTTGTTCCTACAGAATCTTGCAATGTGACCAAATCTATTGCAATTGTAACACACAGGATTTCTTTGTCTAGACCACTCATTCCACTGATTTCCTCTTGATCTCCATTGATTAGCAACATGCCCAAATCTTCCATAGGTGTAGCATTTAACATTCCTTACATTGAGAAACATACTTTTGCATTCAATTGACTTGTGACCAAAGTTACTGCAACTAAAGCACTGACCAGGAAATGGTGGACTACTTGAATTTATTTTACTTCTACACTGAGAAGCCATATGACCAAATTTATTACAAGAAAAGTATTGACCATTGAACTTTTGAGCATTGGGTTGTCTTACCGAATACCTTATGCCTTTGTTCATTTGATTTCTTTGTCTGGAATCCTTTTGTTCAGATCCAGAGCTTTCTCCCTTCTCATATCCAAGACCTCGGTTATCATTTGCATCCTTTTGTCCTTTAGTTAGCTCATCAAGCTTAGAAGAATTGATCTTAAACTTCTCCTTGTATTCATTCGTAGTAGTGAGTTCCTCTTTGAGAATAACTATCTATCTTTCAAGCTCTTGTTCATTATTTTTGGATTGTTGCAGTTCAATCTCCAGCTGAATGAATCCACTATTAACTCTACTATATTCTTCAGATCTTTCTTTTAAGGACTAGGCCAAATTCTCCTCATTCTTCTTTCTTTCTTCAATCTCCTTAGTTTGCTTCATCACCATAGATTCCATCTCAAGATTTAGAGTAGCATTGTCTCTAGCAATATTTTCACATTCTTCAGTTATTTCTTTTAAGGTCTAATTTAGCTAAACATCTTCCAAACATTTACTTTGTTTCTACTTTAGTTGATCACATAGTTACTTCCTCTTTTCTCTTGACTCATTGATTTTATCGTTCAATGATGGAATGGATTTTTCAACATCCTCAAGGTTTGCTTTTAATTCTAGGACTTTTTCTTTAGACTGATCAAGATCATCAAGTGCCACCAAAATCTATTATTGAAGATCACTAGATTCCATTGCATTCCAAGATCCACCTCAAGCTGTTAAACTTCTGTAGAGGAACATTGCTCTGATACCAATTGTTGGATTCAAGGAACACTAAGAGGGGGGGTGAATTAGTGTTTAGCAATATTTAAATCACATTTCAGATCTTAAACCATTTACAACATTTCAACAGAAGTAAAGATGCAAGCACACGAAGAAAACAATCAAAACACCATAACACCAATATTTTCACATGGAAACCCTATTAGGGGAATAACCACGGTGGAGGTTAATCCACAATTTATACTCTGTTAAAAGTATGAAGAAAAAGGGGAATGCACATGCATTCAGGCACAATGCCTAGAGTTAACTGCTCAAAATTAGGAAGGCTCGATGCCTTACAAAATTTTTGGATTACAACAGAGTTGAACTGAGAAAGTAGCATCTACAAATGCCTGGTTTCAGTTTCGGTGAAGCTCATAGATTAGATTCTGGACCTTCTTTCTGATTTTGTACTTTGCTATGCTCTGCCATTAATTCACTTCACAAAAATCCTCTTTTGCACAAGTGAAACTGTGCCAAATCACTCAACAACCCTTTTGCAATTTGCACACTTTGAACACACACACTCTTGCTCTCCAAAAATGAATTAATTGATCTCTTATATATATCCGCTAGCAAGAATTCAATCGCTATATGTCAACTTCAATAGAATAGAGAATATCTTTCAAATGTTGGCTTAGATCATGAGTAATCTTTAATTTGCATCCACATAAGTTAGCCAAACCATAGCTAGGACCCAAAACAAAATTTCCAACACAAGAATACCTTAATTAATTGTACCTCGAATATTCGCGACATGCCATACTTACTAAGTCAACCATCATGAGCAAATAAACAAAAAATCATCCTGTTGGATCTCCTAACTTGTACACCAATTAATGTGATATCACACAACTTAAAAATAAGATAAAATAGATACTTAACAACCTTCCCCAAGATCCACAACTCAAAAAGATAATCCAGTGAAGCATTCAAATTGACATACTAACCGAATACCCTGTTCTTCATTCTTGCTTCTGGTAATACTCTATTCTTTACTCTGCCTACTGCTATGAAAAAATCCTAATCTGCGGACCAGAATAATGACTTAGGTTGTCATCAATGACAACACTAGAGGCCATATGCCAACATAGGTTGCGTAGTTACCAGATTGTTGTATAAATAGTGGAGCTAGTGCACTTGTTTGGAATGCATTTTTCCTTGAGCAAGTTTTTGCATTTTATTTACATTTCTATCTACAATATTCAACCAAATAAAATGAGTGAGAGCTTTGAGAGAAGTATTTGTTAGAGAGTTTGATATTATTATTGAGAGAAGTATTTTCCAACTTGAGAGATAGTGCTTATTGAGTCTTTTTTGAAGGATTGATACTAGGCTAGTTGTTGTTATGGAAGTGTTTTCACTACAGCTAGTTGATTGGAAAGCTTATCACAAGCATGATGAAATTATTCCCTTGTTTGCATTAGTTTTGAATTATTTGCTTCTTGATTGTTTAAACTAGTCTTTATAGTTACTTGCATATAGGGAAAAGTATTGTTTGCTTTGAAAGAAAAGTGGAAACTATTTACTCTATTTGTGTAATGTTTGTAATTACTCCAGGATAGGAGAGATTGTTTTTCATAGTTATTGTTATTATACTAGATATGATTAAACATGGGTAAGAGAGAATGTTTGTCATAGGTATTGTTATTATACTAGATATGATCATACATAGACAAGCTTAAGGAACACTCATAGCTAGATATTTAATTATGCTAGATGGCTAGTAGGTTGTTGTTGGGATTGTTATCCAGTGAAGGGAGGGAACTAGTAGGTTGTTCCTAGGATCGTTATCCAGTGAAGGGAGGGAACTAGTACTTTTCTTAATGAGTTATGTTACCTTAGGTTGTGTTAAAGAGATAGGTTATCCTAGGGAGTAGCTTGCCCAGGGAGAGGGATTTCCTAAGCATCGATATAATGGCCTTAAGTCAAAATGAGCTTATTATAGTGTAAGTAAATGGTAGACCATCACTCGAAGTATTGAGTGAGAATAATTTTTCCAAAGTAGTGTGATTGTCCGAGGCTCCACTCTCAGTTCACCATGTCCATTTAAATGCATGAAGGGTACCTAGTGTAGGTTATAAATCCTATTCATGTAGGGCACAACAATAAGCTCAAAGTGGTATGTCGTTCGGGGTTACCCAACCAATACCTTCATCTAAGGGTAGGGCCATCTATCATTGATAGATGTGTGGAGGGTTGCATATGAGTCTTTGGTTGGTGAAAAAGTTGTTGAGTGATGCTTCTCCTCCTCAACAAGCAACATAAGACCAAGGTTTTGAAAGGTGGATTCCTGGACCATCTATATCTTATGCTATGAAGCTCGAAGGAGTTGTGTACTTTCTTGGAATATTATACTTTGTGAACTATTATAATGGAATGGAAATCCTTATTGTATGTTGTTATAGCATCTTTGTTCATATATTCTCAATAAAGAAAGGAAATTTTTTTATTGCAATAGCTTATTACATAGTTTATTTTACTTGCACAATAAAAACTTAGGAAAATTTATTTCAATGAACTTTTGGCATATTACATGTGGTATCAGAGCTACTGGGTTTAGCTCTAGAACCTATGGGCTCATCATTCTTTCCATCCAACATTATCTAATATTGTGAATTATTGTGCTAGGATGGTGCATCCCAGATTAATGGCTTGAAATTCAATAATCGAAAATGAGGGCTACCTCAAGGCCAAGAAGGAAAGAGAATCCATCCTCAAAACAATAGAGGGAACCAACTACAACAATGTCGTCTAGTTGAGTGACATCAAAAAATTTAGTCATGCACTAAATCTTAGATGAATGATGTGAAGAGGAAGATGAAGATGGAGGCTATGTACAACAATCTACCTTCCATTTCACTAGAAAAGTCTAAGTCATTATCACTTTCCAGGGATATGCCCTCAAAAAGAAGTGCTAGTCTGGAATTTATCTTTAGGGACCCTAGATTTTTTCCAATGTCTGAAGTAATAGTAATTTCCTCAAGTAACAAGTCCAAGGGGTATGTACCTCGAGAGTATCTAGACATGAAATGGTCTCATGAACAACTGTATGTGAAAAGGGTAGTCTATATTGTTGATGAACGCCATATTGGCACTGAACCTTGTAACTATGTATCGAATGATAAATCTGAAGGCTACTATTCATTTTGGGAGAGAGATGAGAAACAATCTCAATCTATAGGATATAATCCATTAAGTTATGTGTCAGAGAGTGAATTTGAGGGATACTTTCCACTCGACTATCTAAATAGTCACTCCATGTAATCAAAGGATATTGAATCCTTGTGAAATGAATAAAATTATTTGTTTATCAAAAGTGTGTGCTTAATCTTATGTGGAATTATTTATGTGTGTATGAATTCCATTTGTAACATTTTCCATAAGATAGTTGATAACATAATTATTCTAACATGGATAAATATTTAGGTAAAACCCAATCTTATGAAGATGGTGAGGACACAAACCAATCCTGTAGGTAGCCAAGAAGTTGGGCAAGGACCAATAGGAATTGAAGCTAGACTTGACCAAATCCTGGTAAGTTTGGATAACCTTGAACAATAAAGGGAAAAAGATAGGGTTGAGAAATAGGTTCCCATTAATGAAAATGAAGGTGAAAACTCTTCTCATGGACATAATGAAACCCATGATCATGATAGGGAAAAATCACCAACACCATTTGAGGAAAGAAATAAGAAGTGTATGGCTTCTGAACTTTCCAAGGATATGAAGAATATTGTTCCACCCAAGTTTGAGGGAAGCGCCAACAGAGATGAAGCTGAGGCATGGCTTGTTCAAATGGAAAAGTATTTTGAAACACGAAATTACACTAAGAGCACTAAAGCCGCTTAGGGTGCATACCAATTAACAAGAGAAGCCTCTAACTGGTGGATGAAGAAGAAGCTAGAACTCAATATCAACTCATGGAAGTTGACATGGGGGGAATTTGTTGATATTTTCCACAAATGATGGTTGCCTCAACTATACTATGACCAAAAACTCACAAATTTCTAGAGTTTGAGACAAGGAAATATTTTGTTCAACAAGTATTGGGAGAAGTTTACCTGACTTTTGCATTATGTTCCTATATATCATAAGGATGAACATTTCCACATAAGGAAATTTATAATGGGACTTAACAATCAAATCAAAGGAGAAGTGGATATGTATGGTCCAAAAACTATGGTTCTTGTATATGAGAAGGAAATTAAGTAGGATCAAAAGCTTAGGGCTACCTCCAACCGACAAGAAAATAGAGAACATAAGAAGGTTGCAGAAATTCCTAACAATCCAACTCCAAAGAAGGTGGAGGTTGTGAAAAATCTACCTAAACAAGGAGAAAAAGGTAACCACAATAGTGGAAAAGAGTCAAGAAAAGAGCGGAAGAGGAATGGTTCCAACAATGCTAGTGGAAACGCTAGAAGAAGGTACCATTTATGAGATGCTATACATGTGGGGGAGACCACTTTGCTAGAGATTGTCCCAGTAATCCTTCTAAAAATTCACTACCTACTCAGTGGGAAATGTTCCAAAAAAGGATACATGTTGTAGTGGATGATTGCCAAGCAGAGTATCAAGCAACTCCCATTGAAACTCTAGGTATTTTGTTTGATTTACCCATATCAGTTCTTATTGATATTGGTGCAACTGAGAATTTCATTTCACCTAGAGTAGCTAAGCAATTATCTAGAAAGGATGGACACATGGCAACATCTTGGGATGTAGAGTATGTAAACCAGAAAAGAGCAAAGGTGGAACAATGTTTGTTTGAGGCTAGGATAGAGCTACCTTGTTTCTTTACTGAAGTTTTACCCATAAATTTTCCTTGAGTCTCTATTCGAGATGTTATCTTCATGTTTTTCCTAAGTCATAAACTAAAATTAGCCTTTGATGGTCTTTTGTCATTTGTTTCGAACTCGGGCGGTGTTTTGTGAAGTTTATCGAACTTCCTACTTTACTGCCCACCTTATTTCTCTTTTATATGGCGAGTTTTCCTTGTCACATCCAAACTCTCTTTTTTTTTCCCAAAGTGTAATGTACAAAAGAATTAAGTCATGAGTCAAAATTTGGAGACTTCATTCGCAAGCTATGCCTCGAGCGGAATTTTGTATGTCATTTCGAACTTGGGTGGGGTTTTCCTAAGTTATGCGAACTGCCCATTTTGCCACCCTTGAAGAATTATGTCAATTAAACCAAATTGTTGCCAATCTAGTTGTTTGATTATGATGTTATATAAAAGAAATTCATTATTTTCCAAGCATAACATAAATAGAAAATAAGTAATGTGAAAATACAAATAATTCCAAAAAGATATATTTTATTTATATATAAAAAATGTTTTTAAATTATGCTAGAATAGTTATAATTGCTTGCTTCAAGTGCAAAAACCGGATTGGTAGATACAAAAGAGGAAAACAAAAGATGTTTCAAGTGCACAGAGTAAACATCAGGGCACGGATGCCCTCAATAACAATTTGTAGGTGTTCAAGTTGAGCAGGTGAAAGCAGGTTCTCATGCGACTGGAGGAATTGCACTAACAACCCCATGTCATTTCTTACCACCCTAGTGCACAGTAAAGCCACGACCTCTTCCAGCGTCTCATCCTAGATAATGTAAATGGAATCAACTACCAACACATGTCATTTTCATCTAATCCTAATCCATTTCTTAATCTTTTCATTAAGGATGTGCACATGCCTAATCCTTGATTAGGATGTGTCACATCCTCCAACTTTTGCAAGTTGGCTTTTAATCCTAATTAGCCCCTAATTATCCTCTAATTATAAATTAATTAAGCCTAATCATTCTCCAAGGAATTTTTAATTCCTTTTTATTTGTCCTAGATTCCCCTCCTTTATATGTGAATTTTTAATTCACATTCCATCCTTCCAAGGCTTCTAGAACCTTGGACTTGTCACAATCACCACATGTGACCAACCTTGGACTTGTCACAATCTTCACATGTGACCAAGTCCCACCTTTTTGGAACCCACCCTTTATCCTCTAGATTATCCTATGAATGTGAATTTTTAATTCACATTTATCCTCCCAACCACCTTTCCTTTTCCCATGTAGATTTTTGAGGAATTCTAAAATTCCTCAAAAGTCCCTTTCACTCCCACTTGGGGACAAGAAAACCCTTTTTGTGGAAATCCTCTCATCCCCCAAGGTGCATGTCCTTTTCCACCTCATGTACCTTTTTGACAACTCATCTCCACCTCATATCCTCTTGTCCACTTCACCCTCCACATGTCAAGATGTGAGGGCTTGTGGGTTCTCAACCCACCATAGCCCTTCATCTTGGCCTTGTTGGATCAATCTTGACCCTTGAATTCTCTAGAGAATTCAAGTTCCTCTATAAATACCCCCTCCTCAAGGGTATTTCGACAACACTTCTTCATTTGAGCAACCTCATGCTGCTAAATTTCCTTCTCCACAACACTTTTAGATTTGAGCACCCTTATGCTGTTAGTTTGTATTCTCAACACTTTTCACTTCCATACCTACATGCTGTCCATTTGAATCCTCAAGCATTTGCAATCAACTAATCATCTTTGCTAGTCATCTTGCCTATAGAATCTTGCATTTTAGTCATTCAATCTACCATCTAAGGAGCACACAAGCTATTCAAATCGAAGGCTAATCAAGGAGAAACCAACAACAAGGAAGGTGATATTGTCCTATTTTGTTTATCTATTTCCTTTCTTATTCTAACTCTCTTTTGGCTAATCTTGAGGTGTCCTTGGTGTTTTGTCTTTCATGTTTCTTAGTTAGATTCACACATTTAGAGTAGCATAAAATATCAAGGTATACACATTTATCGCCACTCTGACATGGCAATGGAACTCAGGCTTCACCAAACACTCCATTTCCCTCATGCCCCAGTCTCGATGTCCAGAAGCCCTAACAATAGTGTAAATAAACTGCTCTAGCATAGTAGTATTATGAACGTGAGCTTGGTTCATAAATGCCTCACCCAGGATGCTTTAGAGCACCTCTTCTTCCACTTCACTCTGCACCACGAACACCTCTTTTAGCTAATTAGAAATATGCCTAAATGGAGGATTGCACTCAATCTCCTCCAGAACAATATAGTCATTCGCAGAACATCCATCGCTTTGGGAGCTCACCATATTGGATGCAATTGATGTTGGGAAAGAAATGACATTACTTGAATTTATATAATTTTTGCTAGACATTGTCGTATTCAATTCAAGATTGATGAGATGTGAATTTAATTCACATTTATGATCAGCTTGTGTTGATTAAGTTGTAATTCTTCATCAGACTACTCGCACGTGCTAGAGCTTAGTTTCCTTATACATTGAATTAAATATTGATGAAAGGAATGGTCCTTTGGAAGTTGTTGCTCGAGTGACTATCGGTTTCCTCTTTCGATATCTATTCTTGGCAAAATTTCTAATTGTCTTATCAATTTCTCGATAGACATTTGGGATACAAGAAATCACTAATCTATTAACATCTTTAGTATCCGTTCAAATGGTTTTAGCCACATTATAAATTAGAGGAAGAACATAGAACAGGGGACTTTTGGGGAAATCTTCCTAAATACATCTGGGGGTGTTTTCGAGGAGAAATATTATTAATTATAGTCTTGCAATAGCTTATAATCTGTGTTATAAAATTGAAAGATTTGAAGTATGCCAACCTATGTGTTATGCGTACAGTTAGTTATGTTTTCTTTGAAGAACGGGCTATCTATCTCTCATTTATTGCAGTCTAATCTCTTTACATTAATCTGATTTGATAGTCATTAGTTTCAATCTTTGAATTGATCATAATTGGTTGTGTTTCCACCTCTACGCTAATTTCATATTTATGAGTTAGTGTTTCTCACCTTTTCTACTTTCTAGTTAAAAGCACATGTGGTCTCTTTAGGATAGATTAATTCCTTGAAGATCTTGTGAGGGAGATGTACCTCGATAAAATTTAGAGAAAATCCACAAATACAATTGTGTGCTTTATTGAGCTATTAGTTGATTCATATCGGTGCTAATTTGGGTCTAGAGTCACTACTTAATTCAATTATTGAGTTCTATTTCATTCACTAACATATTTTTGGCAACTTTGGTGGGGAAGATAAATTAGTCAGAACTCTAACGATCATCCTTATTGTAAGGAAAGCTAGATGCGGAAAACAACTCTCCTAACGTCAATACCTCAGGGAAGAATGCAGATATACTTTTAATTTTTTCAATTATAGTTCAATTAAGATGCACTATGAAGTAAATATCAAAAATAGAGTATTTCACAATCACACATGAACACCAGATATACGTGGGAAAACCCTTACGGGAGAAAAACCCACCACACCAAGAGAAATCACGTTGTATTATCGTAATGGAGATTACATACAAATGTCAGACTTATCTTTCTGGTGTCTATTTACAATAGCATTCACCATGAACAATCTTGTACAGGAACCTTCACGTTACAGTCTTTTTGAATAGAAATCATTTACTGATCATACAACAATCTGTCGAATCAACCAACCGATCACAATCTGCAAACATAGAGTATATTCAGGTTGTTCCATGTTCGTTGAGCTTCCTCACAAAACTGTCACAACGAACAAACTTCCAACTGTTCAGATTTGGCTTCTCTTATTGGTCCACAAGACTCCACATAGGACGGTCAAAATGGTCAAAAGAATTTGCACTGTGTTGGCATCTCGATGAGACACTAACAGTGTCTCGCCGATTCCACATAACCTTCATATCGATATCGCCAAGAGATATCATTATTGCCAAGATGTTTCAACACACATTCATGTGTTATATCGAATCACCAAACAGTCGGCGAGACCTATCGCTTTCGCCAGGACCTCACGCCGAGCCACCAAAGGTTATACCGAAGTCACATGTTATGCCGAGCTCCAATCACTAGTCGGAAAGACTTATTAATATCACTGAGACCTCACAACAAAGACATACAAGTCATATCGAGCTCTAAAGAATAGTCGGCAAGACTTAACACCTTCACCAAGAGGTTTCTCCGAGATCACAAATGTCATCCCGAAGTCATCAACAGTCACAAAGACAAATCACTTTCACTAAGAGTTCTTATCGAACACATATAAGTTACATTGATGTCCACCATTCGCCAAGAGCTATACCGAAGACATCAACATCATCGGCGAGACATTCCATTCTCGCTAAGACTTCTCTCCGAGACTCTTTGTGTTACCTCGAACGAATGCGATCAGTGTGACTTTCTCACATCAGTAAGACTTCTTACCGATAGTATTTCTTTCGGCGAGAGTTTCCCCTATGACTTTAAACCAAATGTTGTTGGTGAGACTTTAACTCTTCGCTAGGACATCATAGCGAGAACCCTTTAGTTATCCCGAAGACTTTAATACTAAACATACTATCGGCGAGAATTTAACACATTGCCCAGACTTCTTCCCGAACGAAGCCTTTCGGCCAAGGGTCTCAACAATAAGCAATAGAATGGCCTGTCGGCCAAAGATCTCCGCGAGCACTAAGAGGTCAAACCGAACACTTCTTGTCACAGCGATAGGCTCCAAAGTGTAACCGTTCGGTGAGACAAAAGCTAGGTCACAGCGACCTGAACAAAACATGGTGTTCCAAACTACTTGTCGGCCAGACATTTAGAATATCACACCGACTTGGCCTCTAAAGAGGTTTCAGCCTGTATTGATTGAGGCATATTTCCAACAATCTCCCACTTGATGAAGATCATATAGGCACCTCCAGAGCACAATTTAAAACTTACTAAAAATCATAGGCACTAAGGCCCATTGAACTGGCACACCACCTGAACTTGTATGTGCTCACTGGCTTCGTCAATGCATCTGCAACATTCTCCAGAGTATCAACCTTTTCCAAACTGACCTTTCCATCCTCCACCATATCTGGTACAAAGTGATACTGTACGTCAATATGTTTCATTCTGGCATGGAAAGTAGGGTTCTTTGCTAGCTAAATTGCACTCTGATTGTCATAGAAAATAGTTATTTCCCCTACATCAAAACCAATGTTAGAACACAAACGTTTCAACCAAACTGCTTCTTTACAAGCATGAGTAGCTACCATGTATTTAGCCTCTGTAGTGGACAAAGTGACTACAACCTCCCGCTTACTCATCCAGCTCACTGCACCACCATTCATCATGAAAATATATCCACTGGTGGACCTCCTGCTATCAATGTCCCCTGCCTAATCAGAATCTACATATCCTCAAATGCTGAGAGTCCTCTGTGATTCAACCGAATTCCCATGGTAACACAAAGCAAAATTTGAAGTGCCCTTCAAATATTTGAAAACTCTCTTTACAGCATCCCAATGTGTCCTTCCAGGATTAGCCATAAACTGACTAAGAACTCCCACTGCTTGGGAAATGTCTGGCCTTGTACAGACCATCGCATACATGAGACTGCCAACCGCACTAACATAGGGTACACTGGTCATGTCCTCCATCTCAGTAGGAGATTTTGGACAGTCCTCAACAGATAACTTCGTTCCCTGCAAGACTGGAACCACTAGCTATTTGCAATCATTCATACAAAATCTCTCAAGAACAGTCCTGATATACTTACTCTAACTAAGCCATATTTTTCTTTTCTTTCTGTCCCTGGTTATCTCCATCTCCAAAATATACCTTGCTGCACCAAGATCCTTCATTTCAAACTTAGCAGACAACTGAGACTTAAGATCAGAAATCATTAGCTTACTATTGCCTATGAACAACATATCATCAACATAGAGAGCATTAATAAGAACTCGATCACTTTCAGATTTATAATATACATGGTGATCATATTTTGATCTCACAAATCCCAAAGACAATACAAAAGTATCAAATTTCTGGTACCACATTCTAGGTGATTACTTTAACCCATACAGAGACTTCTTTAATTTGCATACCAATTTTTCTTTACCTTTTTCAACAAAGTGCTCAGGTTGGGACATATAGATTTCTTCTTCAAGATCACCATGAAGAAATGTTGTCTTCACATCCATCTGTTCTACCTCTAAGTCATATGCTACTGCAAGTGACAAAAGAAATCTGATAGATGTCAGCTTTGCTACAGGAGAAAAAATCTCCCCATAATCAATTCCCTCGACCTGGGAATAACCCTTTGCAACCAGTCTTGCCTTGTACTTTTCTACACTACCATCCAAACCAATCTTTTTCTTAAATACCCATTTGCAGCCCACAGGTTTTCTGCCTTCAGGCAAGGGCACCAAAGACCAAGTTTCATTTTTCTCTAAAGATGCCATCTCTTTGTTCATGGCTTCCAACCAAGAGTCTGAATCAGACATTTTAAATGCCTCTTTTACAGTCCTAGGATCATCAGTGCTAGAAATCAAAGCATAGGCACAAGTAGAATCAATCAAAGAGAACCCAAACCTATCTAGTTGTTTTCTTTCATGGGTTGACCTCCTTAGTGGCTAAGGCTGAGGTTGTTCTTCTTCTTCTGAACTTTCAGAACTGCTCGAGCTCTCCTCAATTTCAGGTACATTTTGAATTTCCAATTCCTCTTTCTTAGGTGTAGGAGGAATTTCAACTACATCCTTATTGTTTTCAGACTTTGTATCTGACTGCAGATCCAAGGTAGAAGGTTTCAGCTCATGAAAGATTATGCTTTTGCTATACAAAACCTTCTCCATACCAAGATTCCAAAGCTTGTATCCCTTTATGACAACACTATAGCCAATAAAAATACATTTGACAGCCTTGTTCTCCAATTTAGATCTTTTCACATCCGACACATATGCATATGCCTCACAGCCAAAGACTCGAATATGTCTTAAAGAAGGCTTCTTACCAGACCACGCTTCCAAAGGTGTTTTCTCAACAAGAGTAGAATTTGGAGAACAATTAATTAGATAACATGCAGTAGATATAGCCTCAGCCCAGAACTTCTCCTCCAAGCCAGCACTACTGAGCATACTTTGTGCTCTCTCCATCACTGTCCTATTGAACCTTTCTACAATTCCATTCTGCTGTGGAGTATAAGGTGTAGTCTTGCTTCTTTTAATCCTATGGTCTTTGCAATACCTCTCGAATTCATCAGAACAAAATTCACCGCCATTATCAGTCCTTAAGCATTTTATTTTTCTACCAGTCTTATTTTCAACAAGATTTTTAAATTCTTTAAACCGACTAAATACTTCTGATTTACTTTTCAGAAAATATACAAATGCTTTTCTTGAATAATCATCAATAAACGACACATAGTATCTTGATTTAGACAAAGAAGGAACATTCACTGGACCAAACACATCCGAATGAATATAATATAGCAAACCAGAAGATTTATGAGGACTGAAATAAAAAGAAACATAGTGCTGCTTTCCATATATACAGTGTTCACAAAATTTAAATTCAAGATTACAATCTTCAAGCCCCTCAACCAGGTTTTTATTCTTCAAGGTTTTTAAACCTTTTTCTCCTATGTGGCCTAGCCTATGATGCCAGAGCATAGTCTTCTCTACTGTAAGTTTTACTTCCATAGAGTTTACATAATTAGAGATGTTTCCCTCTTTACCTCCATGAGTAGCTTTCAATGACTTTCCAGAGACACTGTTACATTGAACAACATGTGCATCCAACTTGTACAGGGTACCAATTCGAGGACCTCTAGCCAGCACCATTGAACCTCTAGTCATCTTGTAGCCATTTCCAGAGAACGTGACTTGCACTCCGATATCATTAAGCTTACTGACAGATAATAGATTTCGAGCCAAACTTGGTATATGCATTACATCCTTGATCCCCTTCACTCTTCCATCAGGGAATTGGATTCTAACTCTTCCATGGCCAACAATTTCTAAAGTTGAATCACTCGCTAAGTACACCTTTCCACCATCATATTCTTCATACTTCATGAACCAATCTCTATGAGATGTCATGTGAAAAGATACACCAGAATCAATCAGCCAGACATCATTTGATGCCTGTGTAGCCAAGGCGGAAATGAAGGCATCTGAATCAGCCTGAGAACAATCATTATTGGAAGAGCCCTTCTTCTTCTTCTTTTTCTCCTCTTTGCAATCCTTTCGGACATGACCAGGTTGCCCATAGTTCCAACATTTCACTTGGACTTCTTTCTAGGAGACTTTGATCTCCCCTCTGATTTTGATTTAGATTTCTTGTCCTTCTTCTTGCCTTTCTCTTTTGACCTTCCTCTGACAACAAGAACTTCCTTTGCCATCTCAAAAGATTTGCTTCTCATCTCTTCTGACAACAAAGATGCAACAACATCTTCCATCTTGAAATTCAATGTTGTACTCCCAATAGCCATCACCAGATGATCCCATGAGTTTGGCAAAGAACACAACAATAGCATACAACGATCCTCTTCTTTAGTCTTCACACCAATAGATGTCAATTGAGCAATCAACATATTAAATGCGTTCAAATGATCAGCAACAGACCCTCCTTCCTACATTCTCAACGAGTATAGCTTCTTCCTTAGGAACAGTTTATTCACCAAGGACTTCCCCTGATAAATAGATGCCAGTCTCTTCCACAAAGAAGAAGTGGTCTTCTCCTCATGCACATTCAGAAGAACTGAGTCTGCCAAACAGAGCCTTATTGGCCCCTTAGAATTCCTATCTACAAGGTCCCAATCTTCTTGCTTCATGCCTATAGGTTTCACTCCATCCACAACAATCCAAAGATCGAGATCCACTAAAAGATCCTCCATCTTGAGTTTCCACAACTCAAAGTTACTGCCATTGAATTTCTCTATTTCAATCTTTCCATACGTACTAGCCATCTTAACATGTAATCAGAAATAACAAACTCTACAAGACTCCCACTGAATAGAATTGACACAAAAAACCCAACGTACCCACAAGGATAACACAACTGGCTAGGCTCTGATACCACTTGTAAGGAAAGCTAGATGCAGAAAAAAACTCTCCTAACGTCAATACCTCAGGGAAGAATGCAGATATACTTTTAATTTTTTCAATTATAGTTCAATTAAGATGCACTATGAAGTAAATATCAGAAACAGAGTATTTGACAATCACACATGAACACCAGATATACGTGGAAAAATCTTTACGGGAGAAAAACCCACCACACCAAGAGAAATCACTTTGTATTACAGTAATGGAGATTACATACAAATGTCAGACTTATCTTTCTGGTGTCTGTTTACAGCAACATTCACCATGAACAATCTTGTACATGAACCTTCACGTTACAATCTTTTTCAATAGAAATCATTTACTGATCATACAACAATCTGTCAAATCAACCAACCGATCACAATCTGCAAACATAGAGTATATTCATGTTGTTCCATGTCCGTCGAGCTTCCTCACAGAATTGTCACAATGAACAAACTTCCAACTATTCAAATTCGGCTTCTCCTATTGGTCCACAAGACTCCACATAGGACGGTCAAAACGGTCAAAAGAATTCACACTGTGTTGGCATCTCGGTGAGACACTAACAGTGTCTCGCCAATGCCACATAACCTTCATATTGATATCGCCAAGAGATATCGTTATCGCCAAGATGTTTCAATGAGCATTCATGTGTTACATCGAATCACCAAATAGTTGGCAAGACCTATTGCTTTCGCCAAGACCTCACACCGAGTCACCAAAGGTTATACTGAAGTCACATGTTATGCCGAGCTCCAATCACCAGTCGGAAAGACTTATTAATATCGCTAAGACCTCACAGCAAAGACATACAAGTCATACTAAGCTCTAAAGAATAGTCGGCAAGACTTAACACCTTCGCCAAGAGGTTTCTTTGAGATCACAAATGTCATCCCGAAGTCATCAATAGTTGCCAAGACAAATCACCTTCATTGAGAGTTCTTATCGAACACATATAAGTTACACCGATGTCCATCGTTCGCTAAGAGCTATACCAAAGACATCAACATCATCAGCGAGACATTCCATTCTCACTAAGACTTCTCTCTAAGACTCTTTGTGTTACCTCGAATGAATGTGTTCAGTGTGACTTTCTCACATCGATAAGACTTCTTACCGATAGTATTTCTTTCGGCGAGAGTTTCCACGATGACTTTAAACCAAATGTTGTCAGCGAGACTTTAACTCTTCGCTGGGACATCATAGCAAGAACCCTTTAGTTATCCCGAAGACTTTAATACTAAACATATTGTCAGTGAGACTTTAACACATTGCCCAGACTTCTTCCCAAACGAAGCTTTTCGGCCAAGGGTCTCAATGATAAGGGATAGAATGGCCTGTCGGCCAAAGATCTCCCCAAGCGCTAAGAGGTCACACTAAACACTTCTTGTCACAGCGATAGGATCCAAAGTGTAACCATTCGGTGAGACAAAAGCTAGGTCACAGTGACTTGAACAAAACATGGTGTTCCAAACTACTTGTCGGCCAGACATTTAGAATATCACACCGACTTGGCTTCTAAAGAGGTTTCAGCCTGTATTGATTGAGGCATATTTCCAACACTTATGTCATGTAGCAAGATGGTACTTCTGGATAATGATGTTTTCCCTATTTTTCAACCATATTTAGATTGGATTGGAGCTAAGCAAGAGGATATCATATCACAATTAAGTATGCTCGCTTGGAGATACAAAATAAGCACAGAAAATTACATGCGAGTGAACTTTATCTTGGAAGAAGAAGAAGAGCGGGCCTAGCGACCACCTATACCTATGATTGAACCACCCCCAAGACTGATATTCAAATATTACAACGACCCACCTCATCGTCATAATCACCAACCTAATCCACCTCCACGTCGGCCAAGGGACCCACCTGCACATCAGGCCCAGAATCCACTTCTGGCCCATCCACCACAGTAACCTCCTCTTCCTAACCTTACTCCTAGTGAGTTGGTGACTCTGTTTGTTTTATGGCTTCAAATATTTGGTGCAATCAAGTTGGTCCCCTTGCTTTACCGCAAAACCATGATTTACCTAAAGGATCCTGTAGAGGATTTCCAAAATTCTCAAGTTAGAATGATCAAGATCCTGAGGAGCATATTCTAGCCATGACAGCTATGAGCATAGTTATGGGGATACAAGATGAGGACGTGTTTATAAGAATTTTTATTGAGAGCTTCATTAAGAAAGTTGTTGAATGGTTCAAAGGACTGGAAAAGGGAAGCATCATTGGTTGGAATGTCCTTAAGACAAATTTTCTCTAGTGCTACGAAATTCCAACTAATGTTGCAGCTTCCTTGCGTCACATTTTTTAGATTACAAAGAACAGTGTTGAGATGATGAGGGATTTTTTCTACCGTTTCAACTAGTCTCTCCAAAATATTCCTACCCCAGAAAAGCCTAGTGCAAAGATTCAATACCACATATTCATCTCCTCCCTTGAACCAAATATACAATTGCTTTTGAAAAGAGAGAAAATTCAAGGAATTGAGCAACCTCAATAAGAGGCAGTGAAAGTTGAAGATGATTTCATTGTAGTAGGAAAATGGAAAATAAATTCAAGCATGAAGTTTGGGAACAATTGTAAAACCTTTCCTAAGTTTCCAATTAAGTGCAACCCTATTGTGGAGAATATGAATCTAACAATCCTTGATAATTTACATCAGCCTAATGAAAAGCATAATCACCCCTGTGTTGATTTGTCCTTGAACTTATGCACTTATGTTGAAGTTGAAAGTGACTATAACTCATCCAATGATGATGAATATGAATAGGTGCTAGTTAAGCCACCATTAACTTTGACCTTCCCTCCTGATAAACTATCTCCTTCAAAAGTTATCTTGAAAGGTTTGGTATCGTATTCCCTTCTTTTCTTGAGTATGAATCTTTCCTTTTCAAAGAAATAGAGAACAAAGATTTATGCCTAAGTTTGAAGGAAGATGATCCTAGGAAGGATAGTTTTCAAATGAAAGAATGGAAGTCAATTCATTATAATCCTCTCTTTGATTGTGATGAATTCAGAACATATGATAATCCTCTTTTTATAAATTTAGAAGATCAATTAATGATAGAAGAGCAAGATTGTTTACTCAAAGTTGTAGTTGATCATGACCTGAGACTAGAAGAGGAAAATGCTAATCTCCTAGTTGAAGGAGAAAGTCAAGGTCAACTCCCAAAGGTAATTGAATCCTTAGATATCATCTTTCCTAGCTCACAAGTTTCCTATGAAGAGATCAAGGGTGCTAGTGAGAGTCTTGAAGACTGGACCATTTTATTAGGATCAACTTGTAGAACGATTGAAATTGAAAGAGAAATGATGATTGGTGGATCAGCAATGGAATCTGATGAGTCTAATGGTGTACAAACTATAAATGGAGGTCTTGAGCCTTTAGACAGTGTGATTGTTTCTGCACATGTGACCATGAATTTCACTTGCCTCATAACTTGTATGTAGGGTGTCCCATTCAAGGAGTCCTTTCTTCTTGTTCAAAGTGTTGGGTGCAAAACGTGCAGAAAAATCTTGAATTGGATATGGTACAGGAGAACTCAAGTGAACATACACAAGAAAGTATTAATGTTAACCATTTGACTAGTGGGACGTGTAATTAGAGGTGGCTTTTTGGACTAAAGACATTGTTTAAGAGGTCCCAACTACAATGTGTTGACTTTGTTTATTTGATAGTGGCAATTGTAGTGTGGAAAATGGGTGTACATGCAGCTATCAATCACTCAGTATTGATCCGTACAAACAACTATTTCTCTCAGCCTGTCAATGGATTCACATGATTGTCTCGGGAATCCTCTTAGGTAGGGTTGTCCTATCATGTACATAGTTGAAATTTTGGTGTGTTGGTAGTCTAGATGCTTCTTTCCTTGTTTTTCCCCATGTTTGGTTTTTTTTGGTTGTCATCCTCCTTGACTCCATGCCCAATGAAATTAGGACTGATCTACATTTATGATTCTTGGTACATTTCTTTGTCCTTGTAGTTCTTGTCCCCAACTAGAGCCACTATTACCCATAATTTTTTCTTGAGTCTTTATTCAGGATGTTATCTTCATGTTTTTCCTAAGTCATAAACTAAAATCAACCTTCAGTGATCTTTTGTCATTCATTTCAAACTCGGGTGGTGTTTTTTGAAGTTTATCGAACCTCCTATTTTATCGCCCACCTCATTTCTCTTTTATATGGCGGGTTTTCTTTGTCACATCCAAACTCTCTTTTGTTTCCCAAAGTGAAATGTACAAAATAATTAAGTCATGAGTCAAAAGTTGGAGACTTCATTCGCAAGCTATTCCTCGAGTAGCATTTTCTGTCATTTCAAACCTGGGTTGGGTTTTCCTAAGTTATGTGAACCATCTGTTTTTCTACCCTTGAAGAATTATGTCAATTAAACCAAATTGTTTCCAATCTAGTTGTTTGATTATGATGTTATATAAAAGGAATTCATTATTTTCCAAGCATAACATAAACAAAAAATCAATAATGTGAAAACACAGATAATACCAAAAAGATATATTTTATTTATACATAAAAAAAGCATTTACATTATGTTGGAATAGCTATAATCGCTTGCTTCAAGTGCAAAAACTAGATTGGCAGATACAAAGAGGCAAACAGAAGATGTTTCAAGTGCACAGAGTAAACATCAAGACACAGATGCCCTCGGTAACAATTTGCAAGCGTTCAAGTTGAGCAGGTGAAAGAAGGTTCTCATGCGACTGGAGGAACTACATGAACAACCCCATGTCATTTTTTACCACTCCAGTGTGCAGTAAAGCTACAGCCTCTTCCAGTGTCTCCTCCCAGATGGTTGTTGCAATGCAAATGGCATCAGCTACCAACCCAGTCTGTGCATAGTAGCTAAGTTTGTTTATCGCCACTCTGATGTGGTGATGGAACTCAAGCTTCACCAAATGCTCCATTGCCCTCATGCCCCAGTCTCGGTGGCTAGAAGTCCTGACGATAGGGTAAATAAACCACTCCAACATAGTAGTATTATGAACATGATCTTGGCTCATAAATGCCTCACCCAGGATGCTTCAGAGTACCTCTTCTTCCACTTCACTCTACACCATGAACACCTCTTTCAGCTGATCAGAAATATGCCTGAACAAAGGATTGCACTCAATCTCCTCCAGAACAATATAGTCATTCACAAAACATCCATCACTTTGGGATCTTGCTATATTGGATGCAATTGATGTTGGGAAAGAAATGACATTACTTGAATTTATAGAACTTTGGCTAGACATTGTCATATTCAATTCAAGATTGATGAGATGTGAATTTAATTCACATTTATGATCAACTTGTGTCGATTAAGTTGCAATTCTTCATTGGACTGCTCACATGTGCTAGTGCTCGGTTTCCTTATGTGTTTCATTAAATATTGGTGGAATGATTTGTCCTTTGGTAGTTGTTGTTCAAGTGATGATTGGTTTCCTCTACCGATATCTATTCTTGGCAAAATTTCCAATTGTCTTATCAATTTCTCGATAAACGTTCAGGATACAAGAAGTCACTAATCTAGTAATATCTTTAGTGTCTATTGAAATGGCTTTAGCCACATTATAAATTAGAAGAAGAACATAGAAAAAGGGACTTTTGGGGAAATCTTCCCAAATAAATCTGGGGGTGTTTTCGAGGAGGAATATTATTAATTGATCATAATTGGTTGTGTTTCTGCCTCCGCGCTAATTTCATATTTATGAGTTAGTGTTTGTCACCTTTTCTTCTTTCTAGTTAAAAGCACATGTGGTAACTTTAGGATATATTAATTCCTTGAAGATCTTGTGAGGGAGCTATACCTTGATAAAATTCAAAGAGAATTCACAAATACAATTGTGTGCTTTTTTGAGATGTTAGCAGATTCATATTTGTGCTAATTCGAGTCTAGAGTCACTACTTTATTCAATTATTGAGTTCTATTTCATTTACTAACATGAAGTAAACCTATATGTTGCACCTTTAGGATCCTATGATGTTATCCTAGGTATGAATTGGTTTTGGATACATAGGGCTAAGGTAGATTTCCATGTGAATCTTCGTAACCGAGTGAAGTTCCATGGGATACCTAGAGAGGTCAAGATTTGTCAAATCTCGGCAATGCAACTTGTGAGGGCTAAGAAAAAGGGTGCAAACTCTTTGTTGTTAATATTGAAGAACTTGAAGAAGATATTGATAACTTGGAATCCCAAAGCTTCCAAGAGATGGAAGATGGTGAAATAGATGACACTGGAATGTCAGAAATGGAAAGGTATCCTATATTGGGAAAGTTTTCGAACATATTTCTAAATGAGTTACCTGGGTTACCACCAAACAAGATATTTGATTTCTTTATAGATATAGTTCCAGGGTCTGAACCTATTTTAAAAGTGCCTTATAGGATGACAACAATAGAGCTAATGGATCTTAAGGCACAGTTGGATGAACTATTGTCAAAAGGTTTGATAAGACCAAGTGTTTCACCTTAGGGAGCACCAATTATTTTGTGAAAAAGAAGGATGGTACTTTGTGTTTGTGCATTGACTATTGCATGCTTAACAAAGCCACAGTGAAGAACAAGTATCTATTGCCACACATTGATGATTTTTTCAATCAAATGAGAGGATTTTTCATATTCTCTAAAATATATTTGAGATCTGGATATCACTAATTGAGAATTAGAGATGAAGATATCTTTGAGACTGTGTTCAGAACCAAATATGGACACTATGAATTCATAGTTTTACCTTTTGGGTTAACAAATGCACCTGCCGCATTTATGAATTTGATGAATAGTGTATTTAGGGACTGCCTAGATAAATTTGTCTTGGTTTTTCTAGATGAAATCTTGATTTATTCTAAGGATGAGGAAGATCACTGTAAACATTTAGAGATAGTTCTACAACGGTTAAGAGAACACAAGTTATATGGTAAACTATCTAAGTGAACTTTCTTTCAAAGGAGGTTCATTATCTAGGGCATGTGATCTCGATGGATGAAATCTTCGTAGATCCAACCAAGATTAAGGCTGCACTTGAGTGGCCAGTACCCAAGAATGTGTCTGAGGTAAGAAGTGTTATGGGTCTAGCAAGGCACTATAGGAAGTTTGTTGCGAACTTCTCCAATATTGCTTTTCCAATCACTTCTTTATAGAGGAAAGGGAAGAAAATTGAGTGGACTAAGAAGTGTCAAGAATCCTTTGATCTACTTAAAGAGAAGTTGACCACTGCATCAATCTTGAAAGTACCAAATCTTGAGGATAACTTTATGGTTATCACAGATGCATGCGAGGAAGGTTTAGGAGGTGTGTTAATGCAAGATGGGCAAGTGGTTGCTTATTAATCTAGAAAGTTGAAACCTTATGAGCAAAATTATGCATCGCATGATTTATAGTTAGTAGCTATGGTTTACACATTACAAATGTGGAGGAACTACTTGTTAGGAAAACCCTTTGAATTGAAAATTGACCATAATGAGTTAAAGTACCTTTTCACTCAACCTAATATGAATATTAGGCAAAGAAGATGGTTGGAGTTAATAGTTGATGATGACTTCAATATTAGTTAAATAAAAAGGAAATAGAATCGGGTTGTTGATGCCTTGAGTCGAAGACGTCATATTACTTCAATAGTGATGATTCAAACTGACTTTAAGGGACAAGTGTTGCAAAAGTGCAAAGAGGATGTGCAATACTTGCAAGTCAAGCAGGAACTCACTAATAATCCACAAGATTCTAGGTATGAGGGTTTTCTTTTTGAACCTAATAGATTACTTAGACATAAAGGTAAGATGTATGTCCCTGATGTAGGAGAGTTAAGGAATATAGTATGCAAAGAAGTACATGAAGCATCGTACTCTAGACACCCTGGAGTGACCAAAATGATGGAAGATGTGAAGCCATTATATTTTTGGAAAGGGATGAAAGGAGATGCTGCTAATTTTGTGGCTAGGTGTCTTGAATGTCAAAGGGTGAAAGCAGAGCATCATCATCATGCAAGCTTGTTATATATACATGACATACCAGAGAGGAAGTGGCAAGTCATAAGTATGGACTTTGTGCAAGGATTGCCTATGTCAAGAAATAAGCACAATGCCATTCTTGTGGTAGTAGATAAGCTTACCAAAGTCACACATTTTATACCCAGGAATCTAACTGATGGAGCACCTGTCATAGCAAGAAATTTTGTGCAATAAGTGTTTAGGTTGCATGGAGTTCTAGAGAAGATTATCTCAGATAGGGATGCACAAACCACTTCTAGGTTTTGGTAAACCTTGTTTTCTGCACTGGGGACTCAGTTGAATATTAGCTCAACATATCATCTAGAAAAATTTTGACAAACATAAAGGGTGAATCAAGTATTGGAAGACCTACTGAGAATGTATTGCATGGATCAACAGTACAAGTGGGAGGACTAATTACCCTTAATAGAATTTTCTTACAACAATTCTTATCATTTTGTGATAAAGATGGCTCCTTTCAAAGCATTGTATGGTCAAAAGTGTCGAACTCCTATAAGTTGGGATAGACTTGAGGATAGATTGAGTATTGAGCCAGAAATGAAAATGGATGAACAAGTTAAGATTGTTAAGCAAAGGTTGACTGAAGCTAACAGTCGTCAGAAAATTTATGCCAATGCTAAGAGAGTGCCCCAAAATTTTGATGTAAGTGACAAAGTGTTGTTAAGAGTGAAACCTCACAAGAGATCCATTAAATTTGGAAAGTCTTCCAAGTTAGTCCCGCATTATGTTGGACCTTTTGAGATTCTAGAGGAAGTGAATCCGGTAGCCTATTGAATAGCATTGCCACTACCTCTTGCCAAAATAAATAATGTCTTCCATGTTTCTTACCTAAAGAGGTAAGTACCTGATGATAATCATGTGATTGATTGGACTACTTTATAGGTATAGGATCCCAGAATGGTAACACTCGAGCTCATCAAGGTGCTCAGAGTGCATAAGCTTTACTTGTGTAATAGGGAGGTTCTGTAGTGCAAAGTACAGTGGGACCAGTATGCAGAAGACTCGGTCACTTGGGAGGATTATGCTAAGATTCAACAAAAATTTCCCTTACATTTTAGATGCTTTTGAGAATACTTGAAACAATATGTTGATTGTTTGTTTTGTTTTATGTTGCTACATATAATCATCAGGGACAATGATTCACAAGGGGGGGGGGGTATGTTACACCCCAATTGTGCAATTACTATTTAGTATTACTATGTACGATAAAATGTGAATGTAATGTGAATTCAGTGGATGAATAAATTGTACTTGTACTTTGGTATCATTGCTTTATGAATGAATACCATCTCATTTAATATTATATGAAGGAATGCATTTATGTGATTGGATGAATATTGAATTGATATTCTAACTTTGGAGATGTATTATGTATACTGCATATTTTGTGAACAAATGACTATCATGTGCATGTGTTAGTGGTTGCAGGTATATGTTCAATTCCTCCAAGCAGAGGGGAAGTATCACTTAGGAGGTCTTGGTCGAGTAACTGGTAACATAGTCTATCTGAGATTACACACACCAAAATAAAATAATTGAGTTGGGTTATTAAGTGGAAAATTGGTAAGTCATCCTTAGTCAATATGTCTACATGAGTAATGTTTTTGTTTACTTTTGAGTGCCTTATTAGGTGATGTTTATCTATTTGAGCTTGTGAGTTCTTTACTTGTTACTATGCTTGTATTGATATGTGGAACATATGAGGAATATGTATGCGCACACACATGCATGGTGATGATAGACCAAATGCACAAAGTAACACATACATGAGGGTACATAGGTAGACGTATCTATGGACACTCATGCATGAGCTACTTATGTGCATAGAACTATTTGATGGAACTAATGACATGCATATGTATACATATAGATATATCACTCGTAGGCTCTTATCAATACCATAGTAATTGTGTATAATTTGGTATGAGAATCGAATGTGTATATATATATAAAGTATATACATATATCCATATGTATATATGTATCAATATACGCATATGGTAGAAACTGGACATGCCCATATGAATGTACTGATGCATGCATACATATGTATACATGTACATAGAGGTATAAATATATATATGTATACACAATCAATATATTAATATAACAATGTAATTACTATCTTGAATTATATTCGCTTGTATATCGATTACATATACATGCTTTATTGACATGTGATAAATATGGATATATATACTAACATATATATATGTGAACCAGTATATATGTATATATGTATGTATGTGTATGTATATGTTAACTATTTATATGTAAGTATTTAAAATACTATATATGGCTTTGAAGTCAACTATCACAGATAACTTGAAGGCTGATTTATTAAACTAAATCAAGGCCAAAGAATGATAAAGATGTGATTGTATTCTTTAGCTACATTTTACTCTTGTTGTCTGCAAAAGAAGAGTTTGTAATCTACAAACAAAGAGCAACCGATTCCTTTTATGGGAAGCTTGTGGACTTATTAAACTGTAAGTTCCATGTTATTTTGCATCAACCAACATTTGTAAAGGCATGTATACATATCGATGACTTTGTCAAACCAATTTATTAAGTGAATCAACTCATACTATGACTTAGTCGATATAAGCTCGGTGTTGCAAATTTGATCTTGATTTATTCAAATGTAAAGGAAATCATGCCAACTCTATATGTGAGTATGAAGCTTTGGCACCACCTTTGAATCCTTATACTTGTAGATGTCCATTTGAAATTACAAACCAAATTCTATCACATGTGGATATTTGAATTAGTCTCTAATTGTTGTCGATCAATAGGGTCAATTTGTAGTTGTTTAAGCTAAGCATGTGCTTACATGTTCACAACCTTTTAGTTTTGATATATGTGTTGTTGTGCATGCTTGCTGCTATCAAAAACCATGCCTAAATTGTAGGCTGTGTAGTTACCAGATTGATGTATAAATAGTCGAGCTAGTGCACTTGTTTGGGACACATTATTCCTTGAGCATGTTCTTACATTTTATTTACATTTCTATCTGCAATATTCTACCAAATACAGTGAGTGAGAGCTTTGAGAAAAGTATTTGTTAGAGAGAGTTTGATATTATTATTGAGAGAAGTATTTGCCAGTTCTTGAGAGATAGTTGTTATTGAATCTTTGTTAAAGGATCAATGCCAGGCTAGTTGTTGTTTTGGAAGTGTTGTGAATGCAGCTAGTTCATTGGAAAGCTTATAACAAGCATGAGGAAATTCTTCCCTTGTTTTCATTAGTGTTGAATGATTTGCTTCTTGACTGTTTAAACTAGTCTTTATAGTTACTTGCATATAGGGAAAAGTAATGTTTGCTTTGAAAGAAAAGTGGAAACTATTTACTCTATTTGTGTAATGTTTGTAATTACTCCACGATAGGAAAGATTTTTTGTCATCAGTATTGTTATTATACTAGATATGATTAAACATGGGTAAGAGAGAATGTTTTTCATAGGTATTCTTATTATACTAGATATGATCAAACATAGACAAGCTTAAGGAACACTCATAGCTAGATATTTAATTATGCTAGATGGCTAGTAGGTTGCTCCTAGGATTGTTATCCAATGAAGGGAGGGAACTAGTACTTTGCTTAATGAGTTGTGTTACCTTGGGTTGTGTTAAAGAGATAGGTTATCCTGGGGAGTAGCTTGCCCATGGAGAGAGATTTCCTAAGCATAGATATGATGGCCTTAAGTCAAAACATGCTTGCTATAGTGTAAGTGAATGGTAGACCATCACTCAAAGTACTAAGTGAGAATATTTTGGCCAAAATAGTGTGATTTCTCGAGGCTCCACTGTCAGTTCATTATGTCCATTTAAATGTATAAGGGGTACCTAGTGTAGGTTATAAATACTAGTTATGTAGGGCACAACACTAAGCTCAGAGTGGTATGTCATATGGGGTTACCCAACCAATACCTTCGTTGAAGGGTAGGGCCATCTATCATTGATAGATGTGCGAGGGACCGCATATGAGTCTGTGGTTGGTAGGAAAGCACTTGAGTGATGCTTCTTCTCCTCAAGGTTTTGAAAGACGGATTCCTAGACCATCTATATCTTATGCTATGAAGCTCAAAGGAGTTGTGTACTTTCTTGGAATATTGTACTTTGTGAACTATTGTAATGGAATGGAAATCCTATTGTATGTTGTTATAGCATCTTTGTTCATATATTCTCAATAAAGAAAGGAATTTTTTTTATTGCAATAGCTTATTACATAGTTTATTTTACTTGCAAAGTAAAAACTTAGGAAAATTTACTTCAATGAAATTTTGGAATATTACATAAAATGTTAAAAAGGGGGGATATCATTATAAATTCAACATATTATGTTTATTATTTATAATAAAAAAAATATTTTAGTTATTATTATAGTCACTTCTTAATGTCAAAGTGGTTGAGTTTAAGTGATAAAAATATTGGATTTTTATTGTGGAAATCTAAGTTCAAATCTTCAAAGAGACATTAAGGTGGATTTTCAAGTAATGATTCTTAGACATCCATTATGAAATTATAATGTATACATATATATTTCAATCTAAATTTAATATCAAAATTAGCTTGAGTAGTGTGTTCACCACTTGTGTGTGGTTGGCCACCCAAGTGTGGCCATCACCTTTCTATGTGTGGTTATTGCCTCTACGTGTGTGATTGGTCCTCTAGATGTGATTGTTGCCTCTTAATATGTGGTTGGATACCCACAAGATAGATTCTCATTGGATTCTAGTACTAATATATCTAAGTGTCTCTTGAGATATATATTGAAATAGAGGGGACCCATTGTGACCTCCACTAGTTCAAATTGACATAAAAATCTCAACTTACCAATAAAAAAGTCACTTCTCCTCCCTCTCTTAATTGTCCTCACAATTTAACAATATTTTTCATACCTAAAACTACATGCCTACCTCCTTACATGTCCCTCATTATTGGAAATTTTCTATAATTTTGAGCTTTCACAACTATACAAATTAAATTTTAAAAATCATAACAAATTGATTTTTTTTTAAATATCATTGAAGACATAACTATTATCTATGTTAAGTTTGTAATAGAAAATTCATTAAGGTTAATTTAGGTTAATTAAGTAAATACAATAAATTAAGTACAAATCAACCTAAATTGCTAATGATAACTAAGATTGATAAATCTAATAACTAGGAAAGTAAATATGGAGAATGGTACTTAGCTTGATGATCAAAGAATGTGATTTAATAATAAATATTTTGAAATTAGACTGATATTTTCTTGAGAAAAGGTGGTCTCTTTCTTAGTGAATGCCTTAGAACTCATGCTAGATTTGTGTTATTTTAGAGGTCAAGTTTGTGAGTCTAAGTCAAATTTGTAGGTTGTGAATTTGTTCTGCAAGTTCAAATTCAACCTTACACAATGTGAAATTCTACTCTATTGTTTACCCAAATGATCTTTGTTTGCCCCATTCCTTTATAAAATTTGAGCATTGGTAATATCTAGAAATACTTAGAAAGTGTTATTGTTATGTTGCAAGGGGATGGGATCTCCTACCTGTCAATTCCCAAAAATATGTACAAATGCTTGAAGATGACATATAAGGGCCCTAGAATGTGTTAAAAGGTGCAGGACAACTGAGAGTGGGGGTGAATCAATTGTCACCAAATTCAAACACAAAATTCCAAACACTTATCAACTTCACAACCACACTATTATGTTATTGAGTATGAACATGAAATGCAGATTACATAAAGCAAAATCAACACAATAAACACAAGATTTTATGTGGAAAACCTAATAAGGGAAAAACCACGGTGAGGATTAACTCACAATATAAAGTAATAGCAAAACCGAATATATAAGGCTCATTGCCAAAGGGCTCACTGCCTAGAGTAGGACTCATTGTCTAGATAAAAAAGATCACTACTTACACAAGGAGGCTCATAGCCTTCAAAAAGGATTACAAAACAAAAAAAAAGGATTACAAAACAAAATTGGCTTCACAGCCAAAATGAACTAATGAGAGTGCACCTAGGTAACAAGTGTTGATACAATTCCAGTGATACTCAATAGACTGACTTAACACACTTCATCATTTTTGCATTTCTTCACGTTCACATCAATGTCATTCCTCGCTCTCTTCCATACTACAATTCTTTAAAAATGTCTAACATATATATCTGACCTATGCATGTAAGCATCAATTAGGTCATCCTAATTAGATGCAATCCTTGTTCATCAAAAATATCAATTTTTGGCTTCAAGCATTCACAAAATCTTCCAAAGACAATTCAAATGTTCAACACACTACACCATGTCGGTATGTACCTAAGATAGGTTACATATAACCGCAAAACAAAATTAATTCACCATACCACCAATTATCCATGAGGTCAGCCAGAGATGGACTTAATAGCAAAATGCAATCAACAGAATAATGTCAATATGTCATATGAGCACCTGAGCATGAGAGATTCTAAACATGCATGCTTTCAATATCCATAAACTAATTCCTAAAAGCCACAAGCAACAACTATCAACCACAGAGGATTGCAAACCGAAATACCAGAGGATGTAAATTGTATACTGGTTCAGATACTGGACTAAAATACTAGATCAAACAATAACTTAGTCTTGAAGTCACAACCCATATAACATGGTGACATCAATAACAACACAAAGTTGTATAGTAGGCCATTCTTCTTCATTCTTCCAATATAATGATGTGTGCAAATTTCTTACTCATTTTTAATGCACCAAGACCAAATGTTTCATTATTGATTGCCCCTTTAATGCTCTAGAATAAAAGAGGAATTGTTCATTCTAGATGATACTCAAGGATGTGAAATGAATGTATTTAAATAATAGAAAATAACATCAATGTTCACAAAATGTGTACTTAGTTGGTCTATGGCAAGAAAATAAAGGGGGTTAATTGACCAAAATTTAACTTATAAATTTAGAAAAGAAAGGGTCAATTGCATGACCCTAAGGTTGATCCTACAACTATGGAAATGAATTTGGATGGGTAAACAGTCAAATTTGGATGTATAATCAATATATGTAGGTATGTGTATGAAAAAATGTCTAAATAAGGTGAAGTATTGGTGTATGGGCATATAATGATAAGGTAGGGGGTAAATATATAAGACTACGTGTGTATAGGGATAGGTAAAGGTTAGAGGAATGAGTCCAACTTGTCAGAAGATTGTGTCATTTGTTGATATGCACATGTATCAAGACATTTCCTTAAAAAATGACATGAATATGCAAATTTTGTCATTATAAAATTATTTTACAAATACTTATTTTATACACACATGTATTTGTATGTATGCATACATATATACATATACATATATATTCACACAGACATACATATAACAAAAGGCTATATGAATTTGATGTTTAAATCAATTTAACTTTTCAAAACAACTCAATATCTATATTAACTCCTAATTTAAACCACTGTAGTTTTATTAAGTTAAAGTTAAAAAAGAAAAAATCTCAAAGTTATTTTTGGTTTATTGGTGAAGTTGAATGGTACATAATGAATCTATAAAAGGATTATATATTGTTGAATGCAAAGCTATATTTTTCTCTAAAGAGAGGAGATGAAGATTATGCCTTGAATAATTTTAGTAGAATGGATACAACTTAATCTTTAATGACAAAACAAAATTAATTATTACCAAATAAATACTCCTCAATCCTTAACACTAAACTTAAAAAGCATTTTTCTAATGATTTCTATACTCAGATTTGCTTCAAGATAATTACATTGTTGCCAAGAAAACTATAAGAGATAAAAAAAAAACTTTTGATCTAATGATAAAGAACTTACACTTTTGAAAGAGAGATCACAAATTCAAAAATATTGTTGGAATTAAGAATACCTAACTATAAAAGAATTCCATTTCCATTTCATTCAATCAATAAATCTGAAATTCATGCATTCCAATTCCATTTCCATTTCATTCAGTCAATAAATCTGAAATTCATGCATTCCATTTCCATTTCCATTTCATTCAGTCAATAAATCTGAAAACGTGTCGATTCAAGATAAGGTATTTACAGGTATTTACGTGTCATAAGTCAAGATCCCCAGTGATTTTTGTAGAGGCCGTAATAGATTAGAATGACAAAAAACTGTGTCTCTGCAAGTAGGACAAAGGATTGATATCTTTTTTTTTAGTGTGGCTATGAACACTTGATTTTTCAGATATACAATACTAGCAAATACATTAACTGATCTCTGACAGAATTCTGACTGCTACAAGTCAAATGACTTATCTAGTGACAGTGGGTATTTTGGATCCCATGGCTGCTCAAGCTTCCCTGACAAGGACCCACTTCTCGTATTCATCTATTTCGAGGAAGAAGGTTTTCAGCTCTGTCGACGAAAGAAAACGAACACATTTCAGAAAAAGCTGGCTAAACTGTGATAATTCTTGCAACAGTATCAAATGGAACAGCACTAGATCCAAGGCATTAACTGACACGAGCATTGGGAGTGCAACACGAGTGGAGGATGAAAAACATGGCGGTGATATCTTGATCAAGGAGGAGCAAAACCTACAAGATAGGGCTGAGTACAATTGGGAGACTGAGTGGTATCCATTGTATCTTGCAGCAGAGGTGCCTAAAGATGCCCCTTTGGGCCTCACAGTGTTCCATAAGCAAATAGTCTTGTATGAAGATGGCAGTGGTGTACTACACTGTTTTGAGGATCGATGTCCCCACAGGTATGTATGCTTGTATCCATCAGGTGCGGAAGCTAGAAAAAAATCATACCACTGGCAAGAGACTAAGAATGAAAATATACAAGTAGATTGTGAATAAGGTGAATAGGTGATAGAAAAAAACAGAGCACAGTCAAGGTGTTCCTACGTTACCAATGAGGGTCTCATAAAATTTTGATCATTCATTTTTTTAAGAATTAGGGCATAACAAATTGTGAATTCCACAAGTCTTAGTTTGTTTTGAATCGGGTTACCATAAGTTTTGGTCCTTAGATGAATTCAAGGTTTTTATGAACTGGGTACAGAATTTCAGCGTATGCTTGGAAAGAAATGGGTCCTGATGTAGATTGTTATTAATGAAAGTGTTGTTGCAGATTAGCAAAATTGTCAGAAGGTCAAGTGACGGATGGCAGACTGGAATGCCTTTACCATGGTTGGCAATTTGAAGGTGATGGTAAATGTGTGAAGATCCCTCAGGTTCTAACTCGAGTTTCCTTTGAACTTGGTATGCCAATGATTGACAATCCAGGAACTAATCTTCACTAAATGCACTGAAATCTGCCATACAAAGCTAGTACAGCTGACTGACTTAGATATATGCAAGCGTTAATTTACATAGCTATACATATATATATGCTTAGAATATGAACTGACTTACACGAATGATTTACTGATATGGAGCAATATGTGGCGAAGTTATGCTGCTGACATTGATATATTGAATATTCCATATGGTGGGCTGATCTGGTAGGGTAAACTTTCTTGCTGGTAGGCAAAGGTGAGACTGTGAGGTGTTTACTGTTTCTAAGGCTGATGTGATTCTTCCTGCCAATTGGTGTAAACCTTGGGTCACCAAGTTGACCTGGTCTCCACGAGTATGCGCTTCCTACTAGGGAGGAATTTTTCCGCAGCTCAGCTTTGAACTCATTGTGCTAAAATCGGAGGGCTACAACTTTAAGCCCTGAGACTTACAGCTCAGAATCACTATATATTATGCTTTGTGTAGCTTGGATTACATGGAAACAACTCCAAGGTTGTAGGTATTCTAGTCAGTAGAAAGTGTAAATTAAAGGAAAGATTTGATAAATTTGTACAATAGTAGTGTATATACAATCTGAAACAATAATAGAGTAAATAGAAATCAGAGACTATGCAATATTTTCATTGGGAAACTTTTTCAGATAAAAAATGCAGCACAGTTAAAAAATTTATTATTACAAGATCTTAACCCTTCTACAATACAAAAATGGATTTATTTAACGTCACCCTTAAGCATGTACAGATATACATTAAAGATGGTTTTACACACTTGAAATCATTAAAAGAAAAAAGGAAAAAAGAAAAAAGAAAAAGTGTTTTAAAGTAAGGACAATAAAAAAATTCAAAATAACATCCAATCCTTTTTCTGAAAAATACATTCATAATTTTCTGATCACTAATGAGATTGATCCCACTCCTATCCCAATTATTAAATTATCCAACAGAAAGCTCACTAATGAGATTGATCACTAATGAGATTGATCCCATTCCTATCCCAATTATTAAATTATCCAACAGAAAGCTCACTAAAATTGACTAGAATATTAAGACAACTCAGTTCAATGATTGATGCTAAAGGTTAGGCCATCCTGCTGACCTGGAGATTACACCCATTAACAAGAGAAAGAGTGCCGACCTTGCTAATGGTAAAACCGATAGGCTCACCTCTTCATTCGTAGCAAGAAGGTTTGTCCTGTTTGTGCATGGGTGTCACATATGCAAGAGCTGTGCATGTCTTGGTTATAAGACTTTGTGGAATATATGGTCAGAGTATGTAACTTACAGATCATGTAACTGACCTGCTCCCTTCCTCCCTATATCTATCTATATGTACGTCGTATGTGTCTACATATATATAGATGCATGAGTACAGACATATTACCCTATAGACTGACTGATACGAAATTCTTCCATAATCAGATGCATATAGATGAATTGATATATAGGAATTGACTCTGACTATGTAGTCTTTCCCAGATTTACATATATGATCAGATTCTGGTGCATTTCGTTGCTGTTGAGTCTATTGAATTATCATGGATCCTTATCACATCCAAAATAATTGATATTTGTGGGGCTGTTTTCTGCAGCTTCCCTCTGGAGCAACAATTCCAAGAGCTGCCTGTGTCCGATCTTATGAAGTGAAAGTTTCTCAGGGTGTGGTCTGGGTATGGATGGCAAACAGAAGCACTGCAGACCCCAAAAAGATTCCTTGGTTTGAACACTACGCCAGGCCTGGATTTCTGGACATCTCTTCAGTACATGAACTTCCTTATGACCATTCCATTCTTCTTGAGAATCTTATGGATCCTGCCCACATACCAATTTCACATGATAGAACAGACTTATCTGCAAAGAGGGAGAATGCTCAGGCCCTCGCGTTTGAGGTAACAGAACGTTCATCCAGGGGATTTGCAGGTCAGTGGGGTGAGGCAAACAATGCCAATTTTCAAAACAAATTAAGGTTTGAGGCTCCGTGTGTCCTCAGGAATGATAAGGAGACTACTGACAAAGAAGGCAATGAACAATATTTTAGTGCTTTGTTTCTATGTAGACCGTCAGGACAGGGAAAATCCATGCTAATTGTTAGATTTGGTGGGACGCAAATTCAAAACAGACCCCTACTGAAATGGATACCCATGTGGATCATCCATCAGACATCTAACAAGGTATTTGAGCAGGACATGGGCTTTCTCTCTTCACAAAATGAGGTTTTGTTGAGGGAAAAAGTGCCTACCAGGGACTTGTATCTTAGCCTAAAGTCCTGTGACACGTGGGTAACTGAGTACAGAAAATGGTTAGACAGAGTTGGTCACGGGATGCCCTATTATTTTGGCCACCAGACTTTCAGTTTGCCTCAGAATCTTGCATTGCTAGAAGCAGCACCAGCGGGTCTTGTGGCAGCCAAGGCAGCCTCAGCTCCAACAAAAGGAGGACTTGGAACTGTCCATGCTCCAGACCCAACAAACCGCTATTTCAGGCATGTCATTCATTGCAAGGAATGCAGATCAGCTCTGAAAGGTTTTCAGAAATGGGAAAAAGCTTTCTTGGTTTCAGGGTGTTTGTCTTGTGGCATGGCAATTATGCTATCCCTTACAAGATGGAGACTGTTGTTTCTTGTCTCTGCCTTCTTGTCTTCAGTTGGGTTTTATGTATGCTCTCGTGGGGTTAACTGGATCACCACAAACTTTGTAAGACAACATAGGACATAGTCAAGCAAGGGCTTGCAGTTGTGCAATGTAAGGGACAGGACATAGCTTACAAATGTTCTTTCATGCTAGATCTGTGATACCCTGAAATTTGAATCTTGGTCAGTCCTAATGATGTGCTTATCTACTTATACTTTCAACTACATGGGATGCAGACGATAGAGTATAATATGCAGATGTTTTTTGACTTTCTGCCATACTGTTCTTGTTGTGCAATAATACATTCTTTGTGTATGGCTACTGATACATTCTTGATTATTCTTGTACTTCAACTACCTCATCATCAGACGTTCTGGATCAATGTAAAAAAATTATAAAGCTAAACTGAAGACATCAGGTGATGCTCATATATGACGTGACTAATGTTAAAGCATATGAAGTTCTAAACAGCAATATACAGTTGACGGCTTCGTGTACAGCTGGGCACAGTGAAACAGCATGAACTTTTCAGCAGTATGTAATTATTAGGGCTTCGTGTAAAGCTGGTATGGTAAGCTCTTTGGTTTACTTGTTTCTTAGGTATAAGACTAGGTTCATACTCAGCAAGACTGGGTATCTATTAGGTTTGATAACCGAATGTCGTCTAATTTGTCAGCAAGCCACGACAATATAAGATTATTTCAAGATTAGAACACTTTGTAATCGTCAAACTTCTAACTGGATTTTGGTCAGATACTGTATACACTGGAATTTGAGTATCTGAGGCTTAAGGCTAAGAGGCTATCCCATGCTTATTACAAGGTACAGAAGAATGTTTTGTTTGTAGTTCCAAGAGAGTAGAATGATTTCCAACCAAAATATATACATGCAGAAGGCTAGGTGATCCTAGAGACAGAACCATAGGGAGAATCACCCCGACCCTTTAAACAGTAAAAGAGCAATACTCTCCTATCTGCACAAGCAACACAAAGGTTTGTACTAATCAATTTGCCTTTTCTCATAACCTTAGTCCTTACCTATGAACTCCTTCACATGGGGATTTTGCAGGGAATGGAACAGAGTGTTTCCATACATCACAGGTTCGAACCCTTGACATGGAGACTGTGTATGAGATAGAACGGAGTGTATCCTTACATCCTTACATCACATAGCTTGAGTTTGAATTCCTTCACAAGAAGATTTAAGTATCTCAACCCGGAGTTTTTGTTTGAGATAGAACAGAGTGTATCTAAACATCACAAGGCTTGATACTGTCAAGATAAGCGAGGCGTTTTCTCTTGTCAATAGCTTCAAAACACGAGTACTAATCCTTCCAAAGACAGTGCATTTAAACCATCCATGCTCATAGATCCGATCCATACCAGTTATCGTGTAGAATCTAGTGCAGTAGATTTTATCCATGAGGACTGGACGGTTAAGGAGAGATTTAAGTAAGTGGCTGGTAAAAACGAGAACTTGATGGCCATGGAGATATCTAAGCAAATTGGTGATAAAAACAAGGACTGGATGGTTAAGAAGAGATTCGAGCGAATGGCTACTAAAAAACTTGGCACTTTGTGATTCCCAAACACCAACTCTATTCTATAATCATCTAGGTTTCAGAAGGCATTATATCACTGCAATCAATCACTTGCTATGAGAAACAACTGCTTAGCCCTTGCTATGAGAGCAAATTAGAAATTTATTTATACAGATGATTTATGTATATATGCTATTTGACTATAGAATGTGTTTCTTCTTTAAAAATCAAAATAATGATTCCTTAGGGTTAATCTAGGCTAATTCAATAGAATACATAGACATAAACAACAATCAGCCAGATTAAGTTGGTAATGCATGCTGGATAATTGAATAATAAAATATAACTGAAGGAAATTAAATGTGAAGGAGGGTAGTATTTAGCTTGATAATTGGAAAATGATATCAAATGGACAAGGTTTTGGTATATATCCATTGTTCAACCTTGGAAATAGTGCCTCTTTATTAATGTAATAGTCTAGAATTCTGTGTTGGATCTTTGCTCTATCGAAGGACAAGTTTGCGGGTTTAGACATATTTGTAGCTGTGGATTTGTGCTCCAAATTCATCTTGGCAATATGTAGAGTTATATCTTGCAACTTTGCCTAGTACACACTCTTCTACATTGACTTTTTTGAAAGCTAGGGGATTGATAGTATTGATAAATACCTTATTTAGTTGTCATATCACAAAGCCATGAGGGAATTGCACCTTATCAAACCCATGAAATTGAACAATGTTGAAAACAATGGTGAAGCACTTAAGGTATGGGTTCTTTATTCTTATCATTGCATCAAATTGAAATATGTTGCTATAGATATCTTTCTAAAATGATTAAGAACATGATTGTCAAATTAGGAGATGATTAAAGTGAATATATTTAATGTCTTTAAACACTAGCACATAACATCAAATTGTGTCAAATGTGTGTTAAATTGGCTCAAAGTAGGAGGGTAATGGGAGTTGATAAGTGAAAGTGAGTTTTGAATTTTAAATTAGAAAGTGAAAAGTTAATGATCATGAGGTCAGCCCTGTAGAAGTGGACTTGTCTTGGAATAGAATAATGACAAAATACAAGTGGAAAATAGCTAAATGGAGGTAGATAAATTGATAGGTGGGTATTAGGATGAATATATAAATGCTTGTGTTGGAAAATGGATAGGTAGGGTTAAATGTATATCAATATGTGTATGTATAGATGGATAAAGAGGCTAGGGGAATGGACCCAACTGTGCACAATATCATACCATTTGTCATTATATATGCACGTATTAAAATGTTACCTTAAAATAGGTACAAAACTAAATGGGAAATGACATGGGTATGCAAGTTTCACCATTATATATATATATATATATATATATATATATATATATATATATCCATTATTTAAGTTTCATTTTATATTCTTGTATTATTTATCTAGTTGCAATGTTTATTTAAATTCATTGTGTTGATTTCCCAATTAAAAAATATGCATCGATGATAATCTCTAGCCCCCATTTTCTTTTGATACTAATTTTTTTGTGTGGGTTCAAATATTCATTAGAAGACATGTTACATGGTGTAGCTTGATGTATATAAACAATCTTTTTTATATACCCAAGAATCAATAGCCTAATGATCTAGACACTCACTATGGCAATTCGAGAACACAGTGAACCATTATAACTCGAGGTTATGCCTATAGAGGTATACTTCATGGTACAACATATTAATTGGGGTTTGAACTTGCAACAATCATTCATGTTTTTTAACAACTTGATTGTTTGATAAAATTTTGGGGTAAATTGTGGGGCATCTCAAAATATACATAGGGTTGGGCTTGGTTGCTAAATATGATTATATTCCAGACCATACCTCAAGGTGCCTCCATGGTGAAGCATAAGGTTTCCCTTTGATTCATGCATTGCCTTAAGTGCAAACCCTACCTCTAGGTGTCCCCATGACCACTACAAGGGATGCCTCACCCAGTAGGAATTGGACCTAGGTTTGTGGAGTGAAACTCCTCATTCCCTACTATTAAACCCAAACACCCATGAGAAACAATGTTATTGTCACCCAAACTCCCATGAGAAACAATGTTATTGTCACTTACATTCAATATTCTTTATGTGAGGTAAGATAAATTTTCCCTTAATGTTTAGTCTAGGCTAATTAGTTAAAATTCATACACTTAAGCACATTTAACCTAAAATACTCAACTAGGGGGAGGTAGTTAAGAATTAGAAATTTTAAAATTTTAAAATGTGTGTATAAATGTAAATAAAAAATAAAGCTATTTAGCTTGAAATAATCGATGAATGTTGAAGGGATAATATTTTTTAGTTTTTGTTGTTGTCAAACCTTGGGAGATAGCGCCTCTCTATTAGTGCAACCATTTGGAATTCCACATTGGAATTCAATCAGGCCTAGGACTAATTCATGACCATATATTTGTACTTGTGCTCTAGATTTGTCTTGGTAATTTGTAGAGTTCTCTCTTACAAATTTGCTTCATGCGAGCTACCCTTTGCTATGTGGTTTCTAAGACTTTGGGGACTGATGGTATTGATAAATTATACTTTGATAGGTTGTCATATGACCAAATTATGATGGCATTGCACCTTGATCAATCCCTTGAAATTGAACAATATCATAAACATTATTCTTTAGTCATGCAAATGCCTATAGAATGATAGTGCAACACTAGGTTCCTTTTAAAGCACCAATTGAAGTATGTAGGTGCAAATTGATTCCTTAAAATTCCTAGATTATTTGAATGAGTGTATTGAATGCCTATAAATACAAGGACATTCCAACATATTGTTACCTGTTTTTTAGCTCTCAACTGAAATCAGGTAAACTAGTGTTTGTTTTTTTCATGTTGTTTAAACATTTAAAGATAAACCATAAAACTGCTAGTTTCAATATGCATGGAGTGATTTTCAAATTTAAAGTAGATTACATTTTGTCATTTCAATGTTGCAATTACAATAAATGAGAAAGAGAACCATATATATACAAATGTAGTCTTTTATTGATAATCTTGAAATGTGCATGTCCCTCACAAGCCAAGGGACTAACTCTCCTATTCAATGAACATATGAAGCAATTCATACATGAATAAGTAAAAGTAAACAAGCAATGTGCATATAAGAATGGAACCAGTCATTGCCTGAGAATGACTGGTTGCGGGTTGCCCGACTACCTATTGTTGCTGCCTTGAGTTGTTTGTGTCCTCCCTAGCTCCGTAGTGCTCCTCACCCCTACATCTGAAAAAAGCATGATGTTAGAGCGAGGCTCTAAGCAATGAAAGATTCAATCCTTACATACACACCTACCTATGCATGTATAAACTAATCCATAAGTGCATTAAACAAGCATGCAAACCTTGGATGTCTCGGAAAACAATGAAGTCATCAAACACATCCAAAATATGCATTTTTTTTCTAACTGTTTGCTTCATGTGCAGATTTAGGAAAAGACCGGTTATTGTTTTGATTTAGATTAAAAATAGCATGTGGGGTAAATGTGGCTCCCACGAGGGTAGAGCTCAGCATGCTCTGAAAGAAAAAGGAAATTGAGCAACTTGATCAAATATTTATCTATTATCAATGCATTAAATCAATATGGAATCACACCAGTTGATCAACTTTCATTATCAGATTCAAAAGATGCAACATACTATGTTGATATATCCTTCAATATTCTTAAGAAGATCCATGATCTGTTTATAAAGGAAGTGACTTCATAGATGCATCAAGTTCAATTATACATCTTCTAAACAATGAGGAAGCATTTCAAGTTGTTGTCAAGCCCCTCTCACCATAACCCTATGGGGCAGTCACACATCACATAGGAAGGTGAGTTGTTAGGTCACCCACATATGTGACATGTGGCTCTCCAATAAAGTTAGAATGAGGAGACTGTGTGTATTTATTACACATAACAGAAGCAGGAGCAATGGTTGAATCAAGGTCATGATACAAGTACAAGGACAACACCTTTGAAGGAACTTACAAGGTTGACAAGCATGGGGAAGTATTCAAAATAGAGCATAAGTGTTTCATGACAAATAAACATGATCATCTATTTTGTTTCCCTCATAAGTTAGATGAATGAAAGTTATATGCTATCCTTTAGATTGAGAACATGATATTCTTGAAAGCATTCCAAGCATGTCAAATTGGACAACAACAAAAAACAAAATCTGAAGTTGCACAAGGTTGAATTCAAGGCCTTCTCAATCAAACATTAGACAAACAAGCTGCCATATGACATTCAATGCATGATGGTTTATGGAAAGGCACAAAAGGAAAAGACATTCAAGAAACATCAACTCTAGTTGACACAGATATATGCCTATTATGAACATGTCATTACAAGAAGTCATGACAACAATGGAACCCTCATATGATGTGATCAAGATACAAATTGCTATGCCATAACACAAGGAACATGAGTCCTCTACTCTCTATACTGGACCATCAACTTATGTCAATGAGTCAACAAGTTGCCAAATGCTTTCCTCTAGAAATTATTCATCTAAGCATAGACAAAAGGAAAGCCTTGAAATAAATGAAGCCTTATGGATAGCCACACAATGAAGGGATCAGCCTCACATACCTTAATGAAATCACATGCTAACAAGAATCATGAAACTTGGAAGAAAGGCATTAAGCAATGACAAATGTAGAGAATTAATGAGCAATGGCATACTGTGTGGTAGATAATGAAAACATTTTTTAAGCAAAAAGTGTACAATGTCGTGACAGAGCAATGAAGGAGGACAACATTTGCAACTACCATTGAAGTGTTCAACATCTTTTAAGTTGCAGCTAGATCATCATCTGTGAAGAGGATGGAGGAAAGCATTCCTTGTTTGAGTTTCATGGAGGTATCAATTATGGTGTATATTTTGAATCTTACATATAGCACTATAAACATGGTTGCTAACTCTATCCCATCAATAATTGAAGGCAAGTCAGCCTTTGTTTTGGATCAAAACTGTCATTATTCACTTACAACTACTAGGGAACCAGAATGTATAGTACTTGAAGTGAGTAATTTAAGCTCATCAAGTATCTCAGAGAAACAAAGAAGGAAACAAGGAGAAGTAGAGGAAAATACAAAGGGTTTCAGTGAGATATGCCCATGGTGCAATGGCATTGAATCATTTATTTTTGTTTCTTCTTTGCAGATCATTTTTTGGTTCACAGGGATAGTCCTAAGGGAGTAAATGAGACAACAATGCAATGATCTCATGAATAGGACAACAAGAAGTAAAGTAACAAGAAGTAAAGTATGCAAGGGGACAGTCAAGTTGACAAGAAGGACAGTCAATCATAACTGACTTATGAGGTAATCCTTTATATGTATCATGGTGCCAAAGTTGCATATAGTAATGGTTTGTCAAGTATTGAAGCTAAGGCATAGGTTACCATGAGTGTTATGAACACAAAGAACATAGCATCATTAAAGGAGGAGTATGGTATTCTCAAAAGAGTGTATACAAAATCCATTCACAGTGATAAGCCCACTTTGGGGTTGTGTCTTTTAAAGACATTCTACAAAAATGAAATACATTGCGAAAAAACAATTTAGATGCTCATTGAAAAAGCTTGTTTAGCTACAGTTTGAAGTTTTATAAACTTGTTTGTTGATAAGGATGCAGACAAAATTCTAATATAAACATCAACTCAAGTTTTAGTGCAACAAAATGGACCATCTCATGTAGTTGTTTATTCAGAGCAGATATGGTGTAATAACATGGAGGCTCATTTTTTAACAAAATTTGAAGTTGTTTTCAAATTGAAAACATACCTATCTGGGTTTATCATAAAATCTGTGAGGGAAAATGGCAATATGGTAAACATTCTATAGGAGTCAAAAATGAAATCCATTCATGTGTTATGACAGGTCGTGGTGAAAATTGACATTTTCCTGCAAATGTGAAAAACCCACTTGGGGTTTCAATAAATGGAGCCAACATTGCTATTTCTATAGAAAATGAAATGAACTTGCAAAAAATCATCTGTGTTTTGCAACAGATCTGAGCTCTACAAAGAAATCATGTAACCCACTTGAGTTTTTTACAAACAGGTTGCAGATTCATCAAAACGCATGTTATAGGAAACCAAAACAAGCATGCTATAGGAAACCCAAACAAGAGTTTTTCTCAAGACAAGAAATTGAAGCAAAAAATCATGAATACAAGAAGATCCGGTTTGCATAATGGAGGTCAAACCCATAGATGGTTCTTTTCTTTTTCTACATTCCAAGAAACCCATCTGGGTTGTTAGATTTGTTGATGCAAAGAAGACATCAAAAGAATATAGGAGGGTTTTGAGAAATAAGCATAAAGACAATTTGTTCTTGTTCATAGTCGCAGCCAGTGAGCTATTATGTCCATGAAACAACAGAAAATGCACCAAATCTATTCAAAACTGCAATGACGAAGTATTTCCAAATGCTATTACAAGAGTTGAAAACAAAATGAGAGACATTTTAAAGCTTCCATTTGAGCTCTTCTTGCTCATACAAGGAGAAAAACAGTGAATGCAAGGTTGGTTGGGAGCTTACCCAAGCTCAAGCATCAAATGTGCAAGTTTTGCCACTAAAAAATTCATGTTAAGCTTCATACAAACTTCTCATGGCAGTTTTCAAACAAGAAGAGCAACAACAGGAAATTCATCAAAATGCTACAGGCACGGCCTGGAGGTCCAAAAAAAGCCTTCAATAGTGTGATGAAATGCAGATTTATGCAAAAAAATTCTTTTACTTGTCATTTCATGCCAAAAAATGTAAAAAATCGACAGAATCAACCAGTCAACACCATTTTCCTATGTTTTTTTCCCAAACCCCCATGGCGGCAGAGCAACATTTTCTAGATTCTTCAAAGACCAAATGATGATGTTTTTTCATCATTACGATGTTTTGTTATTTAGGATTTGACCTCATTTGGATTTCGATGGGATTTTTATCCCTTTCTTTTAAAAATCAAACACATGGTAATGTGATGGGGTCGAAACATATGTGTTCTCCCTTAGGCATTTTATGCCTTAAATACTTTCCCATTTTTCAAACTTTGCTAAGTCATCATTTTGCATCATATGTTATCACTTAGGCATTGTATGCCTTAGGTTTTTTTCCCCTTTATTTCAACTCATTACCAAGTGTTTTCAAACATACAACACATGGAGTGTGCAATGCAATATGGAGTATGCCATGTGACCTATGGGTGATGCCTTGTTTTTCCAATATCATGTGACTTGGAATATACTTTCCAAGGGACTTGGAGGTCGGCCATATTGGCCAAGTGTGGTTGAAGACTATATGCCTTTGCAAAACAATGTGTATGACATGTGTGAGTAAAATACAAAATATGGTTAGTTGGTGGTCAATGCCTTGGAAGCTTTTGAAAGATTTTAGCCATAACATTATATGTTGCATTGGTTTTCAATTTTTGAATTATCATATAAGTGATTTGAAAATCACTTTAAGTTGCTTCAAATACAAATGTAATGCATTTTAATGGTGGGGCCCTTTGATTTGTGCTTAATTGTAAAGTGATTTGTTAAGTGATGTTTCATGAATCACTTAACAAGATCTCTATCTTTAATGCTTTTTAAAGCCATGTGTTTTCAAAAACACACATATTGCATCATGGGGAATGTGGTCAAATATTGTAAGAGGACCAATGATGACATATAGAAGTGTGAGATGTGTGGGATGTTGTTTTGACTGATTTTGGTGAAGGGGAGGCCAACTGGAGGCATTTTTGTCACATTTTTGGGGTGACTATTGACTTAGCCTATTTTTATTCATGTGGAGGAAATTTTGGAGAGTTCTAGAAGGTTCTTTTGGGGCCTTTTATGTTTTATCTGACCAAAATGTTCTAGAAACACTTGTGTGAGGGGTTTTTGATGGTTTTGGCTTAAGTATGTTGATTTTGATCATTTGGAGTTCTTTATTTTCCAGCAAGAGGATAGCTTACTTTCTTGGAGTTATTTTCATGGAGCTATATTGTAACTCAAACATACCTATTATACGGTAAGCACTTTGAATAAATAGATTGGAGCATTTTTATCTTCTCTCTTCATGTTTTATGGTATGTCATTAATGGTTGATCAATCTATTTTGTGAAAAGTCATCTTTCCTTACAAACATGTCCCATGTTTCATGCATCCATTTGACAAAACATATATGTTTACAGATTATAAATTGTGTTGTTTAGTGGTGTTATTGATTGTGAAATCTATTTTTCCTTTTGAGAACACTGTTACAGACCTCTTTATAAATTGTTGATGTGAACTGCATTGGATAGGGAGTTGTGTGAGTTAGCTTTGAGATATTAATTTGAATGTGTAAGGCTATTAGTAGGTCTAGGTTGTTTTGGTGTATCACCTTAGTTTCTTTCCAGCATTAGGTTTATTTAATGCAAATTCTTACCCTTATCTCAAAATTTTAATAGTTAGGTGGCATCAAACAGGGAAGCCTACCCATAATCCAGAGGTCTACTTTCAAACAAGTTACCCACAACCTGAAAGTAGTCCCATGTTAGTCCAAATTTGTTAAGTTCACTTTAAGGCTTAGCAAACAGGGTGCAGATTTGGGGAACTAACACATATCACACAAAGTTGGTTTGAGTCAACCCTAGGCAAGAAGGGTAAACAAGGGAAGTTAGGAAAACATGAATTTAAAATTTTGAATTAGGGTAGAGTGGGTTTTAAATTGTGAGAACAGCCTCAACCATAAATTGGTCCTAGAATAGAAAAGGATTAAATCATAGTGGATAGTGTTTTCTCATAAATAAATGTGAGCATAAAAGTAGCAAATGTGTGGATAGGGTGAATTTATAAGGTTGTGAACATGGATAATTGGAATGATTTATATGTGGATTCCATAGGGAAAGAGACTTGACTTTACACAAGATTATGTCATTTATCTATATGTCTTTATCAAAGCACTCTCCCTAAAATAGGCACAAAATTAAATGGGAAATGACATGGGTATGCGAATTTCACTCTAATTTTTTCTTCCGCTTTGAGTTCTATGTGAATTCTAGAATGATCATGTATCCCAAAGCATGTAGAACTAAATAAATGCATGTACAAAGTAAATATTTAGACATTGAAAGGATATTGTGCAATGGGGTCCATATAAAGTAATGGAGCCTATACTTGGATATGATCATGTATATTTTCCTTTTGTATATGTGCTCTAGAAGATGAGTCTCTATAAGAAGATGTAATCATATGCATATCTAAATATAGAAATGCTAATGATAGGATATGCTCCCTCGACAATTGGTTGTATACATATACAAGGAATTGTTGGAAGAGAAAACATAATACATGACAAGTAAATATAATCTAATCATGTAAGCATATAATCATATAGATTCATCAACACCTAATCATGTAATCATATAAGCATTCAATCACATAGCAATATAAGCATATAATAGTGACTATAAATAATGCATCATGTAAGCACATTGGTTGGAGATGGTATTGGTGAATAAGAATGTTGCTCCCAACATAGGAAATAGAATAGTGGTATGACCTTCAATATTCAAACACTCAAAGGATATTGTCATGGGGTTCATATAAAGTAATGGACCTTGCAAGGATATGATCAAATTTTTTCCTTTTTATGCATGTGAACTCTCTATAAGATGAGTATTTATATCCACATGTAATCATTTTCATATCTAAATATAGGAATGTTAATGATAGAATATGCCCCCCTACACCTCCTTTCCCTTAGCAATTGGTTGTATCTATATGATACAAGGAATTGTTGGTAGAGAAAAAATAATATATGAAAAGTAAATCTAATACAACCATATAAGTGTATCATCATCTAATCATGTAAGCACATAATAGTGACTATAAATAATGCATTATGTAAGCATATTACTTGGAGATGGTATCAATGCATAAGAATGTTGCTCACAATATGGACAACATAATAGTGACATAATTCGCAGTGGCCTAGTAATACTTGTGTAAGTATATTGAGTACTAGGATAGTTCTATACCCCCTAATTTAGCATCCAAAAGCATGAAAACACCAAATTCAATAAGCTAATTATTCCCTAGTTAAATAATATCAAAACCATGGGGCAAGGGCCCAAAATAAAAGGCATAAATCCATGGGAAGGAGAAACAATCCATAACAAAAAAATGAGAGTGCTTAATGCAATAATTTCAATGTAATCGAGATGGCTCATTTAGGATCATCATGATGAAATATAAAATTGTGAAACTTGAGTCAAATTAGAGGCACCATATGGAAAATATAAAACAAGAAAGTAGAATAGTGTGTAAAAAGGGACCTAGTCAATTCCCCATGTCAAAAGATATATCAGTAATAATGCCAATGTAAAGAGGAAATAACATGTTACTCCCTCAATCTAAATCTTTGGAAGATGATAGTCTATGGAAGATTATTCAAAGAATGATCAGAGGTCTTTCTAAGCATGCTTGTGCCTTCCACACCCTAGTCAATGGTGCTTCGAGTGTTAGGAAGGGACTAGGGGTGGTGTAGCTGGCCATCCTTGTTTGTTATGTTGGCATCTTGGTTAAAAAAATTTATGTGATTTAAGGTATTTTTTAAATATGTGTTTTGTTATTTTTGGTGTGTGATAGCTCGTTATTGTTTTGTGGTAGCCTCTTTTTTGGCTACTTTTTTGCTATTTTCTAGCTTTGCATTAGATGTCTTATGTTGTAAAGTGTTTCAAGGTCCCTTCAAAACCTATTTTACCCATACAATCAAAAAAATGCTTCCCCCATGTGTAAAGATTTAAGGTAATGATAGTCCAAATGTAAAGGGGGAACACCATGGTTCCCCTTAATGTGAGTCAAAAGATGCATTTTTGTAAGCTCGTGGTCATAAATATAGTAGCTCAAAATGGCCTAATAGAATCATGTGATAATATGCATTGTTTCAATAGATAAACATGAAAGCATATAAGTGATAAAATAATGTGATCATTGAAGGCACAAGAATAAATATATACTCCTAGATGGGCATAATAACACAATGCAACTCATGAAATAGAGGGGTATAAAAAGATGGTAGTATGAAGAGCAATCCCACTACTTGTGGTAGTCAATAATAATATTGTTTCAAGTGCATGATGGTAATTGGGTTTTTCACAAATTTTTCATTGAAAGAGAAAAGGCCAAACACATTGATGCCATGTTAAAAAGTGATGATGAAATACCAATCCAATAAGATTAAAAATCACCTTTCAAATCCTTTATATCATTTGGATTATTTGTATTCACACAAATGACTAAATTTTCAATTTGAAAGCCTTGTCAGACAATTACATTGATAAATATCTTTCTTAATTATATTGATATATGTGTAAGTTATCAACTACATTTAACTCCTCTCTCATCAATGGTTACAAGCTCTTGTAAATAGTGTTCTCTATATGGATTATCATGAATAATCTCATGAATGGAAACATGCAATGATGTAATCTCAAGGTCAATAGGTGTTATGGCCTACATACCATATACCAAAGATTAAAGTGTAAAAATAATAGGAGTTATGTGCTAGTACAATATGCCCATAATATATGAATAAGTTATGTATGCCAATTAGTACCATGCTTGTCAACCAATTATCTTAAGATTTTCTCAATTATTTTATTAAGGGCCTCAACTTATCCATTACCTTGTGGATAATATGACATCAATTTTTTTGTTGAACTTCAAATCATTTTAAGAATTTATTTACTAGTCTATTCTTAAATGATGTGTCATTATCTATCACAATAGTAGACAAGTTGTTTGTAAATAGATTTAGTGTTGTGATATTTTTTATATTTAAAAGCTTGACTCACCTAATGGGAAGCAACAAATGCCTACCACAATTGGAAAAATCATTATGAGACTAACAATTTTCCTCTACATTTGACATAGGCAACTACATTGTATGATAGGTTTTATATTTTTGGGGTATGCTTTTAACCATAAAGCATGAAAGGTGTGATAATTTTTTTTAAAAAGAGGATATTTATCCTAGAACCCTATAAAGGTGATATGAGGCTAATAATCTTATTTTCATTAGTAAAATGATGGATAGTTTTTTAGAAGATAGGAACAAACACAAATATTTAAATTCCCTTAAACAAATGATTTTAAAGGAAAAGTTGCAATTAAGGTTTTAAATAAATAAATGTTACCTAACATAAGAAATAAGACATTTACTTGGGGTTTTTAGATGCACAAATAAAAAATAATTTAATATTGCATAGAAAAAATTATAAAAATAAAAACAAGATACCACATGAACAAATAATACCCAAATAATGGTTGTAGATTTAACATAAAAAAAATACAACATACAAAAAATACACAACCTCATATACAAGCAATGTCTTGTTGCAAGAGTTTCGCCCTTGGTCTCCTTGTGTTGTACAACACAACACTTGGGCTCGTGAGATGGCTTAAATCTAGGATCTTGTATAAAATTGGTAGTTGTATTAGGCATTGACAAGTCGATCTTTTGGTGCAATGGCAGTCACCTATGCAACAATTGGTATCAGAGCCGAGGTCACAAGTTCGAACCCCTCGCTTGCGTTGGGGGAGGGGGGATTGTTGTACCTCCTGTGGATCTTGAATCTTGTATAAATTTGGCAGTTGTATCAGGCATTGACAGGTCAATCTTTTGGTGCAACAATAGCTGCCTGTGCAACATGTCTTTCTTTATTTATTTTTTAAAGGAAGAGCTCAAAGAGTATTTTGTTTATATACAATCTTTAGAAATTGAAAATTGTATGGTTTCTTTCTCATAACTATTTTACAACCAACTTTTGAGATTATAAATTAACAAAAGTAAGCAGTTCTAACATAAATAAAGCAAACTTTACTTTTTCTAATTTGAGTTTTGATAGAAAGTTCATTTTATTAATTCTTAATAAATGACTTAATCTACAAAACTAAAAAGTAGTAGGAGAAAAATAAGATGACTCTTCAACTTTTCTAGAGAGGTGATATACTCCTTTTAATACTTTGTTATTTTGAAGCTTCAAGTTCTAGAGAACATAGTTGCTATGAAGAATATTTAGCTTTGAAACTCTAGAACTTTTTCATTGTTGGTGCTATCAACTTGCCCCCCAATATAATGGCATAGATGAAACATAATTTCAAAGTTGTCATTGACTCATTTGTTTCTTCAATCTTCCTATGAAAGACTAAAATGTCCTTACAACAACCTATTAATGAAGATGATATGTTGCTCAACTTCCTCATTAGATTAGTTTCTAGAGTCTTCTTCTTGAAGAGTTATTTTATAATCATGTCTTTGAAGTTATTTTTGATAGAAAGTATATCAACTATCTCAATCTTTTCTTCTTTTCAACTATCTCAATCTTGTCTTCTTTGATGATGTCAAAATCAAAAGACAAGAAATTAGCCTAAATGCCAAACTTTATTTAATTACAATATGTTATTTATCCTTTTGAATTCTTTTATTGATTACTTCAAAGCCAATAGTTTCCATTCCACATCTTTGAACCATTAAATAAATTCATTAGCTTCTTCTTTTTCAAAAACTTTATCAAAGACCAAGATGTTTGAATCTACCTTTACCTTCTCTAGGAGGTTCTTGGAGGTCCTTGACTATTAAGTTTGCTAGATGTTTTCTTCCTTTTTCATAACTTGTACCTTGTACCTTTGACTCTTATTTATTTTTCCTTGATTTTAATTTTTTCATAAAATTTATTTATTCCTCAATAAAATGAGACCATCAAAAGTGATATGTTCTACCCAAGACTCATCTACTTTTCCATAGGCCTAGTGTTTATTAATCTTCTCTATACTCTCTTAACTTCTCCTAATGACAAGTTGAAAGAGGTTGACGATGTTTCTAAAGTTTGGGCAAAAGTGTCAACAATAAACATGACATATGATGTCAAAGTATGCACCTATTCCTCAAGTTGTTCCCTAGTCTATTTTTATTTTTCAAGCCAAAGTATAGGGAAGAAACCATTTTTAGTTACATATGGAAATATTTTAAGGAATGTATTAGAGTTGTGAGATATCAAGAAAGAATAAAATATAAGTGTATTTGTAGAAGAATTTTGAGAATGCATGAAGTACATTTAGACATAAGAATTTGTTTGGAAAAATGAATAGTCAATATAAAGAGGAATTTGATGAGAAGAAAATTCATGAGTTTATAGTTGGTGAATAAGTGATGGTGAAGAAGTGGTGGTATATCTCAGGAAGGAAATATTTATAAGGGAAATACACAAGTTGAAAATGAAGGTTGGCCCCTACAAAATTGTAAAAATCTTAATTTAGGAAATGTATAGAAAATTGAGTTCTTAGAAGACTTGGGCATATCACCTCTATCCAACATTATAAGAGAGAGAGTTAGGGGATAGTAACATAGAAGTACAATGGAAAAATTAGATACGACCACCTCAAAAGGAAGAAATTGAAGGGATTTGGGATAGTAGAATTTGAAGGATCACCAAGAACATGTGGTATAAAGATTATTTAGTGAAGTCGAAGGGAAGACCTAAAGAAAACTCATCTTAGATTTCAAAGGATGATGTAAAAAATCTTAGTTTCCCTTTAGCTAGTAGAAATTGAGGAACTCGTTTTTTAATCAACTTCATGTGTAATGCCCCGCCTTGGTTACCATTATAACAAAGTGTAATGAGTAAAGTTAATCGAATAAATTTTTTTTTAAAGTTAATTCATTACACAAATGCTATAAAGTTTCCAAGACAGTGTTACATAAACATATCAAATAAACTCAATACATTATTATAATTCAAGTACAAAACTAATGTCACGAATGTTCCAGTTTTACATAACTTAATATAATCAAGTAACCAACTGAACAGATTACAAAATGAGAGATTTCAACAAATCTCAATACAACAATAAGATGGTACAATGAGTACACTCTTTTACAAGAGGTGAGTTTACAAAGTAGAAAGTGATCACCACACAACTGATGTCCATATCTACGAACATACTTCGCATCCATAGTCATGATCCAAGAGGTAACTAGAACCTGCTGCAAGCATAGGATCATCTGCAAGAAAATATAAGAAAAATAGAGCACGGTTTCCTCCCGACCACGTGAAACCCGAAGGTCCACTCCCTCCGTGCTAGGAGATATTTGACAAGTCCACAAACAAAGTAGACAGAACATAACATTTACAGGGTTTACAAATCCACATAATGACATTACGATTACAAATTCAAACAGACACAATTTCAAGTAACAAATCCCATCAAAAATAGAAAATTGAATTCAAGAAAACACCATCATGATATATACTAAGAGTGTCATCACACCATCGGGATAGGTTACCCTGGTGAACCTTCCTAGACTACCGGCCCTCTCTCCAAGAGTTACCCTGGTAGCCTCTACCGATTCCCGGCCCCTATGCAGACTAATGTGGAGTCGACACATCTTTCAAGAAGACAAGATGGTGACTTGCCATTCCAGGCCTTCTCAGCCTTTTCTCAACCTAAACAAGCGTTAAGAAGTAGGCGAGGCAAATATTTATCTGAATTAGTGTTTAGATCTACCCAACCCCTAATATATTAGTTAGGTTATCACTTAATTATCACACCTACGTTAGGTTACCCAGACAATCACTATAGGATTTCGGCTCCTAACACAAGCCACTCTCTCTATAACATGACTCAACATCACAAGACTAGGGTTAGCTATCAAGCGTATAATTCAAAACCGCAGAGGTCTACACCTTCCTTCAAAAATAGTCCAAAGTCTTTAAAAAGTTTCACAAGTCACCACAAATAAACAAAGCTGAGACCCCTAGTGAAAATCTTTGTAATGGAGCAATATGTATAAAATGTAATAAACTTGATATTACTTGTGTCAATCAACAAATGGTGTAAAGTTATACCCCATATGAAAATAAACACCATACTTGAGCAACATAAATAAAATGAAATATTCATAAATAGTTTGTATAGAAATGAGAGCATATATCTACAATATTTCATTATATATACATCAAATAATTACTATTTACCAAACCTCTAGAATTGTAAATTCATGTAATATACAATCTACTAAATTAAATATCTATCCATCAGTGTATATATATATATATATAATAATAATCATATACATAAGCTTATTCAAATTCTTATTATTCTGCTCGTATATATATCAAATAACTAACAGTTATAAATTCATGTTTTTTGAGTAAAGTTATTTTGCCACCTATAATACATGCAGAGAATTCATTCAAAGAACAAAAGTTTTAGCTCTCTGTCACTAATGAAGAATTAAATGATATGCCATGCAGTTAAGTACTTAAATCATTTTTCTTCAAATAAGTGTATTTATTAAGAACAACGACACCCTTTGACTACTGCGCTAACTATGTTACTCAACTGACAGTTAAGTTAATTCATCAATGAAATAACTGCCTTCTACAACTCATGCACAAAAGAATACGCATCGTCATAAATAAAAAATACAGTTCACAGGTGTATATGGTTTTATCTAAGTAAAGTAAACTTCTCGCCTTGCATGATTAACTCAACATAGATTGTTTCGGAGGTTGGTTTAAGTAAGACATGTATAATCTACTCCCTTGAACGCATGCTTTATACAGCCCGAATAAAGATGCAGATCAATCAGGTATTGCTTAATCCCTAAGGCCACGCATCAATATTCACAATAAGGGATATTCCAGTGTGGTTAAAATAAAACAATGTAAGCCTAAACTATAACTCGTAAACATATTTCAGAGTGATCAAAGTCGTTGTTTTTAAGAATAACATTTAACTGACGTTAAGCACGTTTTAAGTCATGCACAAGATCTGGACATCTTGTTATTTTATGGAAAGGATAACATGTGTAAGTCACACCATGCAAAAGATACATAATTTATTACGAGTTGGTTACAATATTATAATGAATAACTGGATAACCACAAATTGTTGCGCCTAATCTAAAGTACACTAAACTCATACCGAAACATATGGCTTTATGAAGATTTGCGTTTAAAACCAGTCTCTCATATCAATTTCTTTTAATATCGAATGACATATAGCATTATGCTATTCAACAATTAGGTATAAATATTAGAAATTAAATAAAAATGTTACTGCGTTGTATCTAATAAACTCAGGGTCATTTAATTAAACTCAAGCGCAGAAAGATCAACTTGGACGCATGCAGTTAACAACCAAAAAGCCTAAAGTAAAAAGATACCAGATAAGGAGCATCTTAGGGTTACACAGAAACGTTTCTTCTGACAAATTTTCTCTAATACCTAACTGTGGTCACGTCTATTCTTTAGCAGGGTTGTTATATTAATAATTATTTATAATCTGAGAAGATAACAACAGAAAGAAAGAGGTTAATAGTTCCTTCCTTCTTCTGCGCAGAAATAGAGAATCATCGCTATTACTGTGGGGTAAACCATTAAGAAGCAAGGATATTAATTTTATTGTTACAAAGAGACAGGTGAAAGCTGTACGTAGAGCATACAGACGGGTTACAACAGGATTGTGAAATAGTGATCTATAAAGTTTGAGACGTAATCTACAGAGACAAACCTTTACAATTCGCAGTATTTTCCCAGATTCAAAAGGCATCAATTACAAGGAAACAGAGTAAGGGCATATAATAAAGGTTCAAACGACTGGTAACTACAGTTGATATTTATATATATAAATTTACTTATGGCGCAGATTTGGGAATAAGAGTGTACAACAAAGATAAATACTTTCTGAATCATTTCCCAAAAACCAAATGAACTCATAATCTTAAGATTTCAGTCTCCTAAAAGCAGCGCCATTACAGGGAAACCAGGATTACTGTGTTGGAGATAAAGAAGAAATAAAATAGACAACAGTTATGAATTTAGAGTTTCAACCCCTCCCCAAATTATGTTGTTTAAATTTTCAAGATGTCAGACTTTTAATTGTTTCCTAGATTTCATTCTTCATTCTAGATCAGACATTTCTATTTTCAATGGATATTCAGAAGTCACTAAAAATACCGTTTCCAGTTCTAAGATTATTTGCTAAATTCTATTTCCTTGAGTACTTTGCATCTTAATTTTTACTATATTTCAATCACACTAGATTACTTAATTCTAACATTTTCTCTGTTTTATTTGCAGGTAACTGAAACCATTCCTCTTTCCACATAGTTTAATTAAGAGAATTTATACAGGAACTTAAAAATAAAAGATGAAAACCTGGTAAACTTTGAAAATTGGACTGAAACAAGTTCAGAAACTTCTGCTGATTCCCAAACAGCCAGCAGAATTTGATTGAAGAAATCAAGTGCCACCGTCCTCTTTTTCAAGAAATCTCCTTTGTAAATTATGCTTGTATCCCTAAACTAATTCGTTCACAGAGCTGGAAATATTATTGAAGTTGAAATCCAAAAGCAGCTTTTGTATTCCAAAGCCCAGATCTCTGTAAAAAGCCCCCAATTTCCCCAAAGCCTGCCAACTTTTAACAGATATTTCCAGAACCTAAAATAACTAATTCCCGTACTTTCCAAATGCAATCCGTTTTTTCCTAATATGGTCGACCATTTTAACATATCATTTACTCCAGATCCCCCTTTTAATTATCTTTTTGTTAACAATTTATCACTTGAAGAAAACTTCTTCTCAAATAAAACTGTTTCCACAATTAAAGGCACTAAACAAGAAATAGATCTTATCTACAGCCGCACGGGTGAAGAGGTAAATGTAATACGTATTTAGAAATTATAAGCTTTGGCCAAATTCTAATCACTAAGACAATAGTCAAATACAAAGCCAACAGGTTTAGTTTAAGATAGCTGCGCATAATCCTATCTTTTCTTAATTATAATTTTACATTTGTTCAGTACAGGCACCTAAATTATCTCCCAACTAATAGTTAAGTAATCATAAATTTAAAACAAGATAATTGCCATTGAAATTTCTAAAGTTACATGCAAAGAAGAATTCGCTTTACTATTAAATGTAATAGCTTTCAAATAGAACTCATAGTTAAAAGTAATGTACAGCACATCATGCATAAAATCAAAGTTTAAATTAGACTGTGGAGATAATATATATATCGGTAAGTCTGGGAAGACAAAACTTAATATTAACTAAATACGCTTTCTACAACCAATAGACAATAAAATGGATAATATATTATATAGCATGCATATAAAACTAGTAGTTATGAGGAAAAAGAAAAAAAGAAAACTAGTCTTTAAATCCATGCATTAAATTTTGTAACTTAAAATATTTCAACATGAAACTAGAAACACTTATAATCTAAACATCTAATGCACTAATTTTCTTCTTTTTTTTTAATTTTCAAAAACAAACTTGTTTTCACAAAAACTACGGTCTTCACATATTCACAAAATTATGTGTAATTAAAATTTACAACCTAAGTTTTTTTTCTAAATAGAAGTAATTTCCTCATTACATATATCCTTCAATTCATTACTTTGAACAAATACATAATTAAATGCCCGTCTACACCAATTTAACTCATAGAAATAATTTAATATTTACAAAAGAACAACATTACCAATTAAATAAATCAAAACTTATTAAATATTTGTATACATGGTCAAACAATTAAACACTAAATTTACATACAGAATTCACAACCAAGACGGTACAAATGAACATGACCAAACACAATCAATAAGAACGATAAAGATGAATACGATGACGATGATAACAATGACAACGATAAAAATGAAGACGACAATGACAACACAGGAAAAACAAAGATACTCATTCGCAAAGAATGATGGTTAAACACAGACCTGTCAAAATCTCTGGTCAACATAATAAGATTGGATCGGGGTACACTCAGACCTGACAAGCAGGTGGAGCTGTTACCCAGTATCTATGTCTGCAGGAAACCATCAAGGTTAAAACATGTATATATATAAACTCATGTTAGAAAACACAATGTGAATAAGAATTGCCGTGTGGCAGGATACTCATGAATGAGTAATGCCACACTGTCTTCTTCACTGACACAAACGAACAAGATCAATAATATACAATCATATCAACATGATAACATAAGCAATAATCATAACCAATAAGCCATATCATAAATGAATCTATCATAGTATCATCGAACCAACATAACCAAATAACCAGGATGTCGATGTATCATCCTTAAAGTCAAAACAACATAATATCCAGAATCACCTCAGAAAAGAAACAACATAGTATCAAAGTAATCTAAATCATCTATCAAACAAAATCAACTAAACAGTATGTCTAAGCTAGAGGGACACTACATCATGTGTCTAGTGTAGGAGCATCCCAAGGTGAAAGAAAATATTGAATCAACTAGAAATATTCTTTACTCATTTTTCTTATAGTTTTTATTTGATATCAATAGTCTCCAAATTATCCAACACGTGCCACATTAACTGCATATTTTACCTCATAATTTGAAATATATGTTCATCCTAGATCCCTCAATGGCATATCCAAGTCTTAAAATATTTCAATTAGCAAAAAGGAATGTATCATTTTTTATCTTTTCCCAAGCATAGTAGAATAACAAGTTGATATTTTATTTCAATATTTGAGGTTTGTCACAACATCTCAAAGCGTGAAACAACTAAGAAACACATTACAAGGTACATTGAACCCAAGATAGCTTATGGTATGGACTACACCAATATTTATTAATCATGTCTTGTCACATTCATTCTAGAAGATGTATCTACATGTTTCATAAGGCATTGCACTTTTTGTCATGTTATGACTGACTAAGATCACTCCTATGATGGGCAACTAATATATAAACACTCTTCAAAATTATTAAAAGATAAAAAAGAAAGTAGAAGATAGTTGGGCATGGCATTATATTGTATTATCTTTTGAGTTTCTATAATTGTTCAATTATAAGCAAACAACTAAGGCCTAACATTTTGGAAGCCCATTGTGGCAAGTTGTAATGTTTTGACTATATATAAATAGAGAGCATATTGTTGTTGGATTATCTTCATTATACATATGTTTATGTCCCAATCATGCCCTTTCTATTTAATTATGTCCAAATATATCTTCTTGTTTATGAATCCCTTAGATTATATTTAAGTGATTTTTCATATAAAATCATTATCAAAAAATGACATGCCATTAAAGAAAATAATCTTTTCATTTTTACTATTCATTCTTTTATTTCCAACCTTGTACTTTGGTGACCTATAGTATGCCTTAAAGATCTTATGGTAAATATCTCTAATATCACACAAATGAGAATCAAGTACCCATACTAATAACAACACCTAAAGCTACTACTAAATGGTTGATATGCATAAACATTTATAATCTATCATAACATGGTTCATGGTCAAAAAATAAATTTTAGTTATATCTCTAAAGCATTTTTATGATACACATTTTGAAGTTTAATTATATCTCTGAAACTACATCAAAAGGATTTGAGAATAATATAAACTATGTTATAGTTATAAACCTAACATGTAACTATGTTATTCAAAGTATAAGATGCATCCAATAATTAGAAACTAGCACATAAAAATAATGCATTATATTTTTTTTTATTTAATTTCATTAAATCCAATCTCACCAAAACAATAAAGGCTAAAATAAAAAATAATTCATATATAATACTTATGATTGTTGTGCCTTTTTTATGTTATCTTACAGTTTGAATCCACCCTCACTTGTGGTTCATTTATTTATCTTGATTAGGGCTTGGGATGCATTGTTGCTTACTTTATTATGAACATATTTCATGTCACCCTTGCCACATTTGCTTCATATCTCATTATGATTTATAATATATCTCCATATACCTAATATATTTAGAGATATTGATTCAACACTTGGAAAGCCTAATCTTTATAAATCCCAATATCCTCTATATTCTTTCTTGATTTATCCTTCATCAAGGAGCCTATTATTGTGTGCTTGATCCATCCATATGTTTCACCCACACTTACATATAATTAGAGACACCTTCTACCATGCCTAAGGTTGTGTTTTGTATTATGGGTATACTCTTGATGACCCTCTTCCAAATATAATATCTTTAGTTTTTTCAATCTATGAATCATATTTATCCTAGTAAAGAGATTTATGGTGATTGTAATTAGATTCCATCACTAGAAATGCACCTGTATGTGATTTTTTTTGTATGTTTACCTTCACATGAGAATGTTTCACCCTAGGCAACTGATGACAATCCATATCTTATGTCATTTGGTTGGCTTATGTTCTATGAATGATATATTTAGTGAGGAGTGTATTCCTAATTCCTTATTGTCATATTATGATGATGACTCTTTGATCTAGGATGATTTGGTTTATGATAGCCTAAAATTGTTGTTTTTTATTGTTCTTGTTCTTCACATTCTATTAGCCCTACATTGGATGACCCTATAGATAATTATATGCATCATGATGATTTACTCCTCTTTAATATCCATGAAGGTTTTGCTACAACATGGAATACATTGAAATTAGAATCACACTAGTCTCATGGAAAAATAAGGTAATAAGCCTTTATGGAACAATATAAAAAGGTGAAAGTTAAATTAAAATTATTCTTATTAAGTTTAAATTTGAACCAAGATTTCATCAATCATATCAATTTAATTATATATAACTATATTTATCAAATAAACTTTTTAAAATATTTATTTATTTGATTAAAAAATAATAGAAGAGAAGTATCATACCATGGAATTTTTTTATAATATATTAGAGATTTAATAATGTTAAGAATAAAATATTTTAAAGATTTCAATGATACCATAACAAAAATTTGAAAAAATCATTTTATATCAAAATTAATTTAAAACACTTATATTAAAAACATGGACCTTAATTTTAGCCACTCATAAAAGATGGTTTTCTATATATTTAATTACATTTCATTTCATTAAGTATTCAATAAGATAAATAATTTTCATTTCAATTATATTAAGAAGTCAAAAAGACGAGCATATTGTTAAAGTGAATGAAGATCAAATTCACATTTGATTCTTGGTTATCAATATAAAAGTAGACCACTCTATATTTACAAAATAGCCCATCATGTTTTCAAAAGCCTTGTTAATCCTTTAAAGCAAACTTTATCAATATAAAACTAGACCACTCTAAATTTACAAAATGGCCCCAATATATTTTCAAAAACCTTTTTAATCCTTTAAAACAAACTATGTATCTTACAAAAATAAAATTTAGTATCAAAATATACAAAAAGAGTTAACACAAAATAATAATAATTTTAGCCATTTGAAATTGAACTATTTTCTATTTGCATAAAATATTGTATTCATAATTAAGGAAGTAAACATATAAATGTACAATTAAATCATGCAAAGAAGCATTAGAGAAGGCATATTATTTGCAATTATCTGTCATTGGAATGTATACATTGCTATCAATGAAGGAAAAATGATGGTCACAATTAGAATGGCTATGCAAAAAAAATAACGTTTGCAAATTTTACATAATTGGTATTGGATAAAATGTGCTAAAAATATTCTATTGGAAATAATATTTATATTTTTGCATATGAATATTTAACAAAAATATATAAATATGGTTAGAAAATTAGAAAACAAGATTGAAACAACTACTTGGACTGTGACTATTGTTTGTATAGACACAATTATAGAAAATTAAGAAAAAAATGTTCACTCATATGAATAGGTAATTGGCACTTTTGGGCATAGTCTATTGCCTTTGATCAAGGGTGTTGATCATCTCCTTCCACAATCCAACACTTTCCTCAAGATCTTGATCTAGAAAGTTGAGTATATATTGACCTATAAGTCAAAACATAAAGCAAATCATAATTTGATAGTTATTTTGAAAAGTATTACATAAATCTTAATAAAATTATACCCTAAAAAATTAGAAAAAAAATTTACACAAATATCATCAATTTATTCATTAAATTATAACATATATATAATACCTTAAAAAAATGTACAAATATAATAAAAATCAACATAAAATTATAACTTTTATAAGAAAAAAATCTTCTACACAAAAATTTTCATAAAATTATATCACTAAAAAAATCAATTCAAAAACACCATCAATATCTACATAAATTAAAATTATACCTACAAATCCTAAATAGTGTCCAAAAACATGAAAATCTTCATAAAATTATACTCTAAAAACTAAGAAAAATGTATATGTTAAATAATGATTATACAAATGCTAAAAAAAAAAATCATCTAGGCTTAAAATTTGATGTGTTAAATAATGATTATACAAATGCTAAAAAAAAAAAATCAAATAGGCTTAAAATTTGCTTTGACCAACCACCTATTCATCCCATGCCTATATTATTGACCTTTCATTCTTATACTATCACATGCATGCAACTCTCAAATTAATTCGTTAATCATTATGTATTTTATTTCAGTATAGTTGTATGTTTCATATCAATAAAATAAGATATTTATTTCAAAATCAACTAACTTTTCTAAAACTTTCATCTTTTGGACTCCATAATCTATAACTATTTCCCACATCCATCCCATCTTAAAAAGGGGTGTTAGTGATTTTGAGTTGGGTATTTATTTGATAAATTATGTGGAATTAATGAAAAGTCTGTGTGAATCATGGCGAATGATATATTTATTACGAACAAAATCATATATTTGCATTATAATTCATGGTAATTTTCTAATGTTTGAAAGAAATTAATTTATTTTAAATCATTATCAAGAAAGTATAGTTTATTATCATGATTTAGCAAAATTATTATTGTGATGTTCAATATGTACAAGAATCTTGATCAATAATCTTTATTATTGAATATTTGACCTATTGAACGCAAAGTGAAGTATACAACTAACAAAAGATGTTAAACATTTTGATGCACATGATTTTTTCATGTTTTAAAAGGATATTGGATTTCAAACATTTTTTTTTATCAAAACTTCATTTGGAAAGTAAATATAATAATTCTAGCTAGAATATTGGAGTTCGAACAACCCCAAAAAATATCTTTCATAGTTTGTAATATTCTCACAATGTCTATCATGCTTAGTATTCTTCAAGGACCTCTTTTTCTTACAACAATTGAATATTCTATCTCCATCAATAGCTATAGTAGCATGCAACAAATGGTTGTCAACAACTTCAATAATTGTATTTCCAAAACATTTACTCACCTAGTTTTGTAGCTTCATTCCTTCAAATATTCTATATAAGGGTTTCTTTTGAGTCATTGTCTCTAATAACACTATCCTATAGTTATAGACATCTTTTGGTGTGACACCTCTCCCATTCCATATTTTAAATTCAAGAAACCCTATAATAGGATTTATATTCATGTTTCCCACATATTATTTGAAATCTAAAATAGTGTATCCAATGAATCATTTTAATGTATATGTAAAGTGCACGAATCCAAAGTTTTCAAGATATAATCTTAAAATGACAAAATGTGTCAAATAAGTTGTAATAACCTCTCCAAGAAGCATATTTGTGAGCTCTAATAAACAATGAAAGACTTGTGCAAAATAGTGGCAACTTGGATAATGTTCATCATTATACTCAACCTTTTGAATCGAATAGAACTACCATTTTTCCTTGAGAATTTTGTTCACCTTGTCCAAGGTCTTATTTGAAATTAAAGAAAATATTCAGGCACCATACCTTTTGGAACTGCTCACAACTTATTTGTTGAAAATTCTAGACATTAAAACACTTTAACTCTTCTTTAGACATTAGTATTATTTTAAACAAATTGTTGGACAGCTCTAAATCTTAGAGATTTAATAGTTTGCCAAAAGAATTTTGAATTAGACCTATGAATTCATTGGAGAAGAGAGTCGCATCTTGAAGTGTTGAAGCACTTTCTATTATATTTGAAATATGGCTCCTTAATCTATTTGTTGAAATATGTATAGATTGAACCTTATCTATATTGATTAGTTTTGCACGCAAGGCCTCCAATAAAAAATTTGTAAGGTTGAAATATGAAATAAAATTTGGAAGTGTTACCGCCTTTGGAGGTATGTGTCCATTAAATTTTGTATGAAAGATAAAGATATTCCCCTTGATCCACAAGAATATTGTGTATTGTTTACTCCCTAGTTGTAATAAAATATCTTATCTAGATAATGTCCAAAAACATTATCAATGAATAGTAAAACAAAACTCAAACTTTATGTACATAACTCCAAAGTATCTATGTGCATTGACTTGAAAAATAGTGAATTTATATAATACCAAATGAGGCATAGAAGCCAAATAAATGATCAATATTTCTCAAAGGGGATGTAATACATGCACTTATATCTATACAAACAATCTAGTGAACCAATAACATAAAACCATGTAAAACCAATGCAACAAATAATTTTTTTTGAAATACAAGCCCTAATGTACACATCACAATGTAGTCATCAAGAATAAATTCTTAAGATAAAAAGGGAAGATATAAACATAAATAGTTTTCATGTCATGTACTGAGAAAGTGAAAAACACTGTGTAAATAGGATTAATAATTACACTTGTATCATATTTTTTCACCACAATTTTTAAAATTCTAAAAATGAATTTGTAGACAATTTTACACGAATAAAATATTTATTATCTGTATTATTTATTTTATTGTAATTGAAATGATGTGGGAAGGATAAAACTAATAACAAATGTGTCTTTATGGTTCTATCAAAATTGAAGCGTCATGGTTCTATCAGAAGTGGTGGGTCAATTTCAATTTTTTCATCTAGTTTATATTCTACTATCGATGTTTTGGGAAAAGAATTTAAGATGCCTAGCTTTGAGTTGTTTTCGAAGCATCTTACTAGGGAGCATGCCAAGTTGATTGTAACATATTCACCTCCCAATTCTAGGAGACAAGTTCTGATGGCTCAATCTTCCAAGAGTGGAGATAAGAATAAATCTCTCATCCAAGTACACAAGTTCAATCCTTCTGCTTCTTCCAAGTCTGGCGAGTCTACCTCCAAGATGAAGAATAAGACATGTGCCACGTACACTTCTTGTGGAAAACCTAGTCATGATGAGTTTAAGTGTTTTAAGAGGTGAGACGCATTTGAGGAAGCCATGCAACAACACGATATTTTTGTCATCTTCCACAAGCAAAGGGTAAGCTCTTTATGCAAGAAGATTGCATTTATTTATAGATAGATAGATAATTGATTTGAGTACTTCACACCACATGACCAATCCACATTTTGTCTTTCTTATAGTAGTACTTCTCATATTGCAATGGGTAACTCTTTGCAAAATTCTAATCTTGGGGACAACAACTATTCAATTGCAAAATAGTTGCATTAAGGATGTTATTCTTATTCTTGATATTTATGCTAATATTCTCTCCATTTACCAAATTTGTCATTATATGGTTCTAAAGACAATTGAGTTTACTCCCCATAGTGGTGTTATTTGACAACTATATGATCTTGAGAAAGTTGTTGCTTCAAGGAAAGTTGATCATGAGGCTCATTTGTACATGTTTGATGGATTTGAACCTTCATCAGGATCATCTCTTATAACACATGAATTCATTGAGCAAGGTTTGGCCTAAATGATTTTGTTCATTGAAATGCAAGTATGTTCAATAATTGAGCACACAAGATTTTGTAGTTGGTCTTCCTAGGATTTCATGCACAAAGGGAGTTTGTCAAGCTTATGTTCTTGACAAACATCATCAAAATCCCCTTCCTAAGGATAAGGCCAATCATGCTAAGTCGCCCTTAGATTTGGTCCACGTTTATCTTATATCATTTCCAATTCCTTCATTTCAAGGACCAACTATGCGCTCATATTTATTGATGGCTTCACACAATGCACATGGTTTACTTTCTTAAGTACAAGGGTGAGTTTCTCACCACTTTCAACACCTTTCAAATATTTGTGGACAAGCAATCAAGTCTTTCGATTTGACAAATACACACAAATAATGGGGGGAGCATGTGAACTAGGAATTTCAATAATTTTATAGTGAGCATAGTATTCAACATCAACATACAATTATTTACACTTGGTAAAATGGTGTACCCAAGAGGAAGAACAAAACCTTGAGATGGTTAACTACATGATTTGGTCTTAGTTCATGGCTCCAACCTTTTGGGTTGAAGCATTCAATTGTGGCAACTACATTCAAAACCATATCTCACAAGGTAGTGTTGGATATCACTTCTAATGAGGCTTGGTTTGATATCAAGCTTGATGTTTCCACCTTCAAAGTATTTGGCAATCACACTTGAACATTTTTTTTGAATGGGCAATGTAAGGAAATGGAGAATAAGAGTTAACATTTGATTTGTGTTAGCTATTATGAGGATGTGAAGGCTTATAGGTTGTTTGATACTATTACTCGAGATGTCTACTTTCAATGAGATGTCCATTTTGATGTGTCCACATAAATTGATACTTCATCTCATGCTTTTTCAACAATACCTACTCCACCTTCATCACTTGAGGATGCTTTGCTTCATAAACGTGATTCAAATGATAGTCATAATCCACCTCCTCCTAGTCCATAGTCCTTGCTTTATTGAACCCACATGACTCTTGAGGAGGTTGGACCTCCTATTTGTGACCCCACATATCCTCATTGTAATTCATAGACTTCAAGCATCAATCTTTTGAGTAATGCACTTTTAGATGATCCTCAAAAGCTTTCAAACACAAGTATTCCTAAGTGGGACAATGTTATGGCTAAGGAGTATTCTTCCTTGATGAGGAATCATACATGGGATCTTGTTCCTCTTCCCAAAGGAAGAAAGTTTTATGCAAGTGGGTATATTGAACTAAATATGCAATAGATAGTTCTATTGACAAGTACAAGACATGTCTTGTCTCCAAGCAATTTTCTCAAATTGAAGGTATTAACTATTTTGAGACCTTTTCTCATATTGTCTTGATGGATTTCATTCATCTTGTACTTTCTCCATCTGAATCCTAAGGATTGATATTTTTTTAGATGGATGTGATGAATGCTTTCTTGCATGGTGATCTTCTTGAGGAGATCTAGATGGAGCAACCTATTAGTTTTGTGCAAGATTCATCCCTTGTTTGTAGACTTCGCCAATCAATGTATGGTCTCAAGCAAGCCCCTCAGGCCTCGATCGCTTCTTGCTTGTTTTTTACTTCACATGTTGCAATTATAATCCTACAATTTACACTCAAAGACATGGAGAGGATCTTATGGTTGTCATGTTATATGTGAATAGCTTTGATTCTTATAAGAGCTCCACTTCCATGATTTGAAGTGTCCTATGAGAATGAATGGAATAATTTAATATGATTGATATGGGTGTTATGTCTTCCTTAATCTTCAATTTCACCATACTTTTGAGGGGATCTTCATTTTTCAATAGAAGTGTGTTCTTGATTTGCTTCAGAGATTTGGCATAGTTGATTGTAAACTTCCCCCCACACCATTTCAGTCAAGTGTTATACTATACACCAATTGCACTACTCCCACAATTGGTGCTACTTTGCATCGATAGTTGGTTGGCAATCTTTGTACATAGACACAGAATAGTCCTAATATTTCCTTTACAGTTGGACTTATCTTTCATTTCTCTCAAGGCCTCATGAGAGTCACTAGAAGGCAACCAAATGAATTTTAAGGTATATTCATAGCACATTTCATTTTGTCATCACTACACATGGGAGCTTCTCAAATTTTGGGCTTCACCAACTCAAATTAGGCTATATTTATGATCAAAAGTGTACTTTTTGTTTTGTTTACCATGGTTCTAGTATGATTATATGCTCTTGAAAGAAATAGATAATACTTGCAATATCATCAACAAATGTTGAATATCAAGGTGCAATTTTGGCAAGCCAAGAGATTCTTTGGCCTTGACAATTGATGATCGTTCCTCTTGATCATCCCCCTACTCTTTGGGGTGACAATCAAAATGACATTCATATTGCATGCAACCCAATAGAGCATCAACAAACTACACACATCAAGATCTACCTGCACTTCATCAAGAAACTCATACATTATGGAATTCTCAACTTAGAATACTTGCCAACTAAAGAGCTAATCGTGTACGTCTTCACTAAGTCTTTGTTATCACCTTATTATCTTTAGTTAGAGTTGTCCTTGGGAGGTCTTCTTGAGTCCTCTTCTCATGTTTTTTTCTTTTAAAGATTTTTTCCTACAAGTTTTCTTCTTTTATCCATTTCCTAAAAGATTGTACATAAGTACCTTATCAAGCCTTGTTGTCAAGACCCATTTTTGCATTTGATTGTTCCTCCCTTAGTTGCACTTAAAGGGAGATGTTGGCGCCAACAATATTTAATGACTAATAAATTTATTTATATGACCTATTTAAACCTACAACGTTAAACTTACTTAAGGTACATTTAATCTAGTTATCTTTTAGTGTCTCATGTCCTATGATTATGACGCTTGTCATAATTCTATGTTGTCCTATTTCTCACCTTGCCCTTATAAGAAAAGCTTGCTTTGTACATTACACATCTTGGATATTACATCCTCTTGTATGCTTTGCTTGTGAGTGGACAATTATGTGATGTGGTAGGATATTTTTCCTCCAATGAGTCCTTGTGGTGACTTCAATATTAAGTAGTTTTAAAAATAAATATCAAGAACATTTATTATGGAGTTCATCAATAGGACTGTAGAAAAGAAAAATTACAAATTGATATTGCTTTAAAAATAAATGTAAAGTGTATTTTCCATCATTATATCATATGTTTTATTTTTGGAAGGGTAATCAACACAAAGTAATTGATTTGAGTAGTGTTAAAAAATAAATGTGAATTTTTGAAATATTTGTTGTAAATGATATCGCAATTATTAATTTTTTTTGTGCTATGTGAAAATAATTTAAGCAAAATAATGGTGAATGTTTTGTTGGTTGTAGTTATTTGTGTATTTAATGCTCTATAATAAGAGAATGATTATATAGAGCATTAACTACACAATTAACCATTTACTACATAATTTTATCTATCATTCTCACATGATTCTAAAAAAATCAATATAAAATAGATTACTCATTAACTATCTTTTATTATTAAAATAATTACAATATTAAATTATGGTTTGTAGATGGTTGTTTTTCAAGTGAATCGTAGCAAATAACTTACCTTGGACAATAACAATTTATACATGCAAACAAGAATTATTATCCATACAAGTGAATAAAATTTGTCACTACCTACTCTTAAAAAATAATTATCAACAATCAAAGAATAGTTATAAAGAACTACAATTGTTTTTTTAGCTACCAACTGCTTTCCTTGATACATGGCATTTATAAAAGAAATATTTTATTTTAAAAAAATGATTTTTGTGCAACAAAAGAAACTCTTTTTTTACAATTATCATGAAAGTACAGTATAGTGACCTATTAGCCAAATAATGAAAGTATGCCATAATACAAGAGATGTTGAAACAAAAGAATACTCATTAAACCATTATTACCAAGGCATGCCTACAAGATTCCCAACCTTCTACATAACGTTCAATATGCTAAGGTAAAAACTCATCATCAATTTAGATGAGTAATAAACCAATAGGCTTTGTTTGTGTACTTTCAAGCCCTGTAGTTTGTCAAAAAATTGTCACAAATTATAAAATCATTCAACTTCAAGAAATAAATCAAACACCAAAATTGCCTACAATAAGCATGGCATTTGTTTTTGTTGTGGATTATGGGTTCCAATTTTATATATTAAATACCAAGCTCAAATGTACCTCTACCACATGGTTGTGATGCAATAAACTTCCCATGTGTCTATGGAGACCAACCACATACTATATACTAAGGAGAAACATGTGAGCCATGAGAGTAGTATCTAGAATGATCATTGTGATTGTGGCCACATCCTCTTAGAGGAAAAGAACCTCTTCTAGAAGGGGATAGTGACACATCAACAACTATACAAATAGCATTTGCTTAATGCCCAATCAAAACCTACAAGTGGACAACCTCCATTGCAACTTTATTAGCTTGCATTTGAATTTATAACAACAAATTAAAACATATGGATATAGAATATAAAGAAAAATAAGAATCCACAAAAACTCCAAGAAATAAAGTTGCATTTCTATCCTTAAAAAATGTTGGATAGAATCTCTCTAAAACCATGTCGAGTTTGTGCGGTTTTAGCTAGCATTTTTGGCCAATCACCAAAAAGAATAACAACCCAAGAGATAAGCTCAAACCAAAAGGGCTTGATGAAATCATGCATCCAAAGCCAAGCATCTTGGGAACATAAGCAAAACCAAAAAAATGCTTGAGTTACCAATTGTCTGCAAGAAAGACAATGGGTATTAAAAACACCTAAAGAGCTAAAATAAAATCTAATGAGACTTGGTAGAGAAGAAACCAAGCAAAATGAACAAGCTTGGATTGTGAAATGGTTGACCAAATTATATGAAACCAACATTGTCATTGAATAGCAGTGGACTAAATATTACAATTACTATCAATCTCGAGTCATTGGCAGAAATGAAGAGTCATTAATATCCTTTACAAGGCTTGTAGTTCTCGAATGGATATTAGGTTACCATTTCTGATCCTTCCACCAAGGTTTAATGCATCTAATCCCAATCTTGTGAATCATGTGGAGTAACAAACTCCACAATGATCTAAAGACTCATAACCCTAGTTACAGATCTTGAATTTGACCTTGAAGTCAAGCTAAGGCATATGATTCTTGTTGGTTTTGGGGAAGAGGTTTGAAATGAAATGAATCCCTCCATGAAAAATTGAAGGCATGCACCCAAGGAACTTTAGCTAAAGGCTAATCCTAGAAAGTGGTTATAAGAGACCACGAACAAGATTGTTGACTAGTGAAAACCTCATATCTAAAGTCATTCCCATTCCAAAGCAACCAAGGCAACCAAGGCTTAACAACATCTCATCCTTTTCAAATTCTCTTGGCAACAAAAGTGGTATAAACTTGAACAAGCTCTTTCCTAACAAGAATAGTATGAAAGCCAAGCATGTCTACCATGAGGAACTCCAAAGGCAATACACTATCAAAAGAGAAATTTCTAAGCTTCATTCCCTTCAAGGGACCTAATTATCCATTTGGCATACTAAGAAAATCATGGACAATAAGCATTTATAAGACCTAGCCCTCAAAAATCTCAAGGCAATAAAATTACAAAGCAACCCTATGAAAACCCTTTCCCTACTTAGAGGAGGCCCAAAGAAAATTCTTTTGGAGCTTTTCAAGATTTTAACAAGAGGCTTTAGAAGGAGCCCAATAGGATGAGTAATAAACATGGTTGGCAAAAACCACCTTATAACAAATCTAAAAATTTCCAACAAGGGAGAGAGGCCTAGCTATATAATAATGCAACTTCTCTTCTCAACAAAAACAAGAATAGATTGCCAAAGAGAAGAGGAAGACTAAAAACAAAAAGTGGTGCCAAGGAATTTGAATATCTTGCCATAGTAAATCTATTTCTAGCTGAGAGAATCACGTCAAGTTGGTTTGGGTAGGAAGGATTGGCAATAACACTAGGTGTATTATATGCTAGAGCTAAAGGCAAGATAGAAAGTGTCAAGACATTGCACAACTAGGTGTCAATTCTATAATATCCCCAAATAGGGATAATAGAAAAACAACAATATCTCAAAAAATATGCAATAAAAAACTAATATTTTATTTTCAAATAGAAAACCCTTCAACAAACTCATATTTGTGCTCAATTTTTTTTTTCCGATTTTTCTATGATTTTATAGGAATTTCTAAATATTTATAAATATGAAAAAGTTACAGAAAATCCACTAAAACTGCCTAGAAATTTCAAAAATGGCTTATATTATTTTTTTCCTGAGATGAATGTAACTAGCAATATACATGTTAATGCCCAAATACCTCCAAATAGGGATAATAGAAAAACAACAATATCTCCAAAAATCCCCAAATAGGGATAATAGAAAAACAACAATATCTCCAAAAATATGCAAAACAAACTCTGATATTTTATTTTCAAATAGAAAACCCTTCAACAAAATCAAATTTCTGCTCAAATTTTTTTTATTGTTCTATGATTTTATAGGAATTTCTAAATATTTCTAAATATGAAAAAGTTACAGAAAATCCACAAACTGCCTAGAAATTTTAAAAACAACTTTTATTATTTTTCTTATTTTTTTCTTGAGATGAATGTAACCAGCAATATACCTGTTAATGCCCAAATGCTTCAAAAAATGCCTTCAAAATCCTAACTGCCCTAGCCAAAACCCTCGGAATAGGTTTGTTCCACTCGTCATCTTTGTTGCCATCTTCATTGATGCTCAGTAACATGAAGACACTTGTTGCAGATTATCCAAATTTGAACCAGATGCTTTGTATATCACCTCCAAAAATGGCCTCCAAACCTTATAAAGAATTGCAGCTCTGAAAAATGGTGTGCTAGGGTTTCACAAACCAAAGTTCATCCACCAAAACACACCCTTCTGACTAGGGGAAGCCTATATGTCTCTTGAAAACTAGGGATACTCAAGGGTTTCAAACCTTAAGCCAAGTTGCGGCAACAATAAACAAAAAACTCACAACATAATAAGCTCTACAAGAACCCTAAAGAGTTATATAATAACTTCCAAAGAGATCATTGATGTTTTAGCTACGGGAGATATCCTTCTCTCAAAATCAAAATAATAAATTATATAAATATTATTTTAAAGGCCGACCCAAGATGAAAAGTTGCCTTGGTTCTTGAAGGAGGCTGGCCCTTGTGAAGAGTTGCCTTGCTTGTGAAGAGGCACCTTACTTTGTATATATGGAAGGAGATGCTCATTCATTTGATCATTATTTTATTCTAAAGAGACACTCACACTTATCCAGGAGTTTGTGCATCTATAGCAAATCATATTATTGCATAAAGCAGATCAACATTAAGGAGAGATCATATAATTGTGTATTTGCATCTAAGGGAGGTGCAATTCTTTATTGCATTATATTGGCCTTGTGTGTGGCCAAGATTATAAGCAGATTTTTGCTCCTTTAAATTCAATATATAAGAGAGATATTTTGGTTGGGTTTTTCTCCCTCGAGCAGAAGGGTTTTCCTAGGGTAAAACTGTTGTGTTCTTTGTCTCATGTGTTGCATTTTATGATTGCTTACATTTCTAATCCTAAAACTACCATGGTATCAGAGCAGGTTCAGGGGAAATTCAATCAGAAGCAATTGTAGATTTAAGATCACTTCCAAGTGTGGAGGAATTTGATTTTATTTTTAACCTTCAGGTGCTTTCAAGGAGTTCGATATTGGAAGCTTCAGCTATGATAGATTATTGTTATAATATTGGAGCAACAAAACAATATAGAGATATTAGGAGGAATTGCATTTGAAGGCAGCAAATCGGGTTTAGATATCACAGTGACAACTAATCTGGAAGTATATGACTATGGTGTGGTTGAATATGGAAAATCACAAGTTGTTGTTGGTGTGAGTGGATGTGATGGTACTTTGGTTTCTTGACATTGTTCTGAAGATCTATGCGGACTGTAATGGAGTTATATTTTGGTTCTTGTTAAACACGATGTGTAGGTTCTATATTATATCCTCTCATTCTTGTGTTGTATGGGATATGAGTTTAATGGAATCCTTAGGTCTGAAAAACAGTGTTCATTCTTCAAGTCATACGAGCTTCTACGCATTGGTGTAAAGTTTGGAAATTTACCTATAGTGTACACATTTGAGGCTTCAGAGATTTCAACGAACTCTATCATTTACATTTAATAGCTAAGAAGAGACTGCAAGAAGAGCACCTGCCTACATCTATTGACCAACATAAAGAGATAAGTATTTTATGTTTGAATAATGATCATGAATTTTATAGTTAATAATAACTCATGCAATAACATTCGGAATAGTGAGTCATGTATGCTTCTAGCATTGATATTTATCTTCAAGATATTTTTTAACTATTATTAATCTCTCTAAATTGCTTCCAAGACAAACTGATAGGGAGGTTGGGTGAATCAATCACTGATTAATGCTCTACGTCTTGTTTGGAAGACCTCTAAGGTGTCTCACTCCACCAATTTAACCTATAAGACCCCCTAGAACTTAGGATCCCCTGGTCTTGCTTTTCCAACCCAAACTATTTGTTGGTGTGTGGCGATTGATCATGCTATACTGTATAGCCCATGGTATACTGTACACCCTGGCATGTATCCTCGCCGAAAAAGGGAAAAAATGAATGAAAAAAGAAAAATCCGATTTTGTAGAACCCTAAATCTGGAAGCTTCTAAGCTTGTTAAAAAGGGGTTCGGTTGGGTATTACAGTATGATGAAAAACGCAATTATTCGCAAGATTGTAATAGGGTTTTCACTGGATAATAAAAGTATTGGATAGTTGCGGTTTGGTGGATGTAGCCCAGATTGGGTGAACCACATTAAATTCTTTGTGTTATGATTTATTATGTGTGTGTTTTAGTTTCTCTGTTTATTAATTAAATCTGCATTTAATTGTTAGATATCTGCCATCTCTAACCCTAACACTATCATCACAAATTCTTTCTACCAAGTCAAATCTTGGTGCAATCTTGCAACTCTCACCTTAGCCCTTAATTCACCCTAAAGGCTACAATACCTCCTAAGCTTGAATTTTGATTTGCATGGGTGTGGAGGTGTTTCTTTTCATTGAAATCCATCCCATTTTGGTTCTTGAGGGTCCTCCTAGCTCCATGTCTTGGTTGCTTTCACCAAACCCTCATTTAGGTCTTAAAAGGCTACTAACCCTAGGAGCCCAATTAGGTCTCCTTCTCCGAGAAAAATGGTTATTGCACAAAATTTTCCAAAGAACACCTCATTCTTTCTTTGAGGTTCTTGGTTCAAATGAACACCTCTCAAAGATTTTCGAGGTCTTAGGTCCTTATCTGTCGTACAAAGCCTTAACTTGAAAATGGGCATAAACTAGGGTTTTTAAGCCATTTTCTGGTTGCTTTCAAACTGTCAAGTCTTTTACCAACCAAATGAGTTAGTGGAGGTTCCTCCTGATTACCAGACCTTGGCAAGACTCCCACCTGCCTTCTCCAAAAGGAAATTTACTAAGAGCTTGTCACACCTACAAGTTATGTGCTCTGCACTTCTTGTCTTCCCTAGCTGGACTCTTCCTAGCTCACCTAGGGCAAGACTTTGCCAACAGCTCCTGTGCTCACACAAACCCTAAATCCTACCATATTTACACACATGGAGTCTAGTCACTATTCCCAAAGGGCCGTACAATTTGTACGCTGGGAAAGTGAACTAAAACTCCATTTGCTCAAAATTGTCTGGTTCAAACCAACAACAGTATGGAACCAAATTTATTTACAAACAGTGCTTGAAAATGAATAAAGCAATTATCTAATGACACACAAAGCTTGAAGAAACACCACTCTACATCCTACACAGATCTTGGTGCTATGATCAATCCATTGAAGCAATACTACAATACAAAAATTAGAAAATTCTCACAAAACACAGTTAACTCTTCTTGAATTCAAAACTTCAACAAATTCCAATGCTTCCAACCTTGCTCTCAGGTCGAGGCACCCCCTATATAGGTCCAAAAAAAGGTAGTAATGCCTCCCCTTGGTCGGACATGTTAGTTACATTGTGGAAAAGTTGCAAATTGCACCATTTTGCAACTTTTGCCAATTTCTAGTAAACTAAGAAAAATGAGTTTCTAAACTCATCCACCCTTTCCACTCCTTAACCAACTGATCACTACTGAGCAAGACATACTCTTAAACCTCTAACTCTATCTCAATGGTCAACATGACCTTCATGGTAACACATCAAAAAAAACAAAATTTCATCCTAGACTTCCTAATTGCCTAGTGTTTCCTAGGTGCTCCTGCACCATTCTCCCCCCCTCTGCACAAACACTAAGGAATGCGAGGAGAGATCAGTGACACATCAATGCTCTGCTTCTTAAACTGGGCTTCATCTACCCATGTAGCCTCAGACTCTGGCTTGTCCTTCCACTTAATGAGGTCCTCCATGTACACCTTATGCCTTGTAGATTTCTTCACCATTGACTCCAAGATCCTTTCTGCCTGAAGCTTGTCTTGAGTAGGTAAGGCTATGTTGCTTACATCCTTGAAGATATCCCTACTGTTCTGATCCATGTCATTGACGGTTCCTTTATATCTGATTAAATCAGCTACATTGAACACTGGAGAGATGCCTAAATCTGCAGGTAATTCCACCTTGTAGGCATTTTTCCCATATTTGGCTAATACCTTACATGGTCCCACTCTTTTCATCTGCAATTTGGTTGATATCCCCTTTTGCAACCTAGACGTGTTGAGGTGGACCATAACATAGTCTCCTATTGCAAATTGTAGATCCTTTCTAGATAAATCCACCTTCTCCTTCAACTTTTGAGTAGCTTCGGTGACTGTCTTCTTCACCTGCTCCTGAATCTCCTTCATGGTCTGAGAGAAATCCTCTGCATGTCCACTCCTATGCTCCATAGCTCCTAGATCCCTGAGCTCACACACCTCTTGGGTGCATTCCATACACTATTTCAAAAGGACTCTTCCCTGTAGTCTTGTTCACACTATCATTGTATGCATACTCAGCCTGTGATATGACCAAGTCCCATGTTTGTCCATACTCTTTGGTTAGGCATCTTAGAAGATTACCTAACACCCTATTAACCACCTCGGTTTGCCCATTGGTCTGAGGATGGTAAGCCGATCCAAAAGACAGGTTAGTACCTATTTTGCTCCATAGAGTCTTCCAAAAATGACTCATGAACTTCACATCCCTGTCCGATACAATGCTCAAAGGCAATCCATGGATCCTCACAACCTCTTTGAAGAAAAGATGAGCAATGTAACTAGCATCATGAGTAGTTTTGCAAGGGATAAAGTGAATCATCTTGCTAAATCTATCTACCACCACATAGACACTATCAAACCCGGTCTTAGTCTTAGGGAGTCCTACAACAAAATCCATACTAACACACTCCCATGGTCTGTTGGGAATAGGTAGAGGTTGATACAAACCTACATTGCTAGCTCCGCCTTTGCCTTTCATACAAACTACACACTGCTCCACATACCTTCTGACATCCCTTGGCAACTTAGGCCAATAATAGAACCTCTGTACTAGTTCCATTGTCTTATTAATACCAAAATGACCACTAAGACTACCATTGTGCTTTTCTTGGATAAGATTCTCTCTCATTGAACCTTTTGGAACACATAACTGATTTCCTTTGAACAAAAGTCCACTCTACAATGTATACTCTGAGAATTGACTATGAAAATGATTCTCAAAATCAGAACATACCTTATATGCCTCCGAGAAGTCTTCATCTTCTCCATAGAGATCCTTGAAACTCTCTATCCCAATGCTCTTTATTTGTATCTCTTGCACAGTCAACAACATCCTACTTAATGCATCCGCCACCTTGTTCAACTGTCCCTTCTTGTGCTTAATGGTAAATGTGAAGGCTTGGAGGTATTCCATCCATTTCAAATGTTTATTGCTCAATTTCTCTTGAGTGTTGATGTAGCTAAGTGCTTGATTGTCAGTAAACACTATAAACTCTTTGGGTAGGAGATAATGCCTCCACTTCCTAAGTTACTACACTAGAGCATACAGTTCTAGGTCATAGGTAGAGTACTTTGTCTTAGCTTCATTGAGCTTTTCACTAAAGAAAGCTATAGGCCTACCTTCTTGGCTTAGCACTCCTCCTACTGCAATTCCACTAGCATCACATTCCACAGTAAACAACTTGTCAAAACTAGGTAATAATAGAATAGGTTGAGTTGCCACTTCTTGTTTTAGTTTCTCAAAACCTTTCTCAGCTTCTTGAGTCCACTTAAACTTAGTCTTTAAGCCACCTTTGATTGTATCTAGGACTGATGCACATATGCCACTAAAGTTTCTTAGAAACTTTCTATAAAACTGAGCCAATCCATGAAAATTTCTTACCTCTATCCCGATGGTTGGTGTAGGCCAATTTAGGATAGCTTCCACCTTGCTTGGATCCATCTTCAATGATCCTTGGGATACTACAAACCCCAAATACAAAAGTTGTTTGAAGAACTCACATTTCTCTAGGTTGATGGCTAACTTCTCTTCTTGCAATCTTCTAAGAACCAACTCCACATGCTTTAGGTGTTCTTTTGTTGTCTTACTAAAAATGAGTATATCATCAAGGTATACCACCACAAATATCCCTGTAAAGTCTTTAAGCACTTCATTCATAAGTCTCATGAATGTGCTAGGGGCATTAGAGAGGCCAAATGGCATAACTATCCACTCATACAACCCATCATTTGTCTTAAAGGTTGTCTTCCACTCATCTCCATCCTTGATTCTGATCTGGTGGTATCCATTCTTGAGATCGAACTTAGTAAAATACTAAGCTCCTCCAAGACAATCCATCAAGTCTTCAATCCTAGGAATAGGGAACCTATATCTGATTGTAATTCTATTTATAGCTCTAGAATCAATGCATAATCTCCACTTACCACCTTTCTTGGTCGCTAAGACCATTGGAACTACACATGGACTGATGCTTTTCCTAATTAGTCCTTGGTCTAACAACTCTTGCACTTGTCTAGCTACTTCTAGGTTCTCATTTGGTGTAAGCTTGTATGCTGCTTTGTTTGGTAATGAAGCCCCTGGTATGAAGTCAATTTGATGGCTAATGGCTCTCTTTGGAGGTAAGGTTGTTGGTGTTCCATCACTCACTATGTCTTTGAACTGTTCTAACAACTTTTGGACTGCTCCGGGTATGACTGTTTTCTCAGTCTTGTCCTCTTCCTTGGGTTGCACCATGACCGTAGGTTGTTAATGAACTCTTTGCCACTGCTTAATAAGACACTAGGGGTCTTTGACTGTCCTTCTCCCTCATCTGACAGTGACTGCAACTGGAATGTCTTTCCATCCTTCTTGAATGAGATAGTATTGGCTTTTCCATCATAGATGGCACCTCTGTCATACTGCCATGGTCTGCCCAATAGAAGATGGCATGCATCCATGGGTAACACATCACAAATCAACTTATCCTTGTACCCTCCAATGGAGAACTCCACTGTTGTCTGCTCATTGACAAGAACACTCTGTCCTTTGTTCGACCATGTCACCTTGTAGGGATTGGTGTGGGGTACTTTCTCTAATTTCAACTTCCTTACTGCCTCCTCAGAGATGATGTTATCAGTTGAACCTGAATCCACAATAACCTTGCATACTTTTCCCAATATTTTGCATCTTGCCCTGAATAAGGCTCTCCTTTGCTTTGGCTCCTCTTTGACTGGTTGTTTGATTAGAACCCTGCTAAACATCAGGTTCTCCCCCATTTATGATTCAATGTGACTAACCTCTGGTGATTTGGTACTCATGGTGTCCTCTTGTGCATATGCCACTCTCTTCTCAGTATTTGATGAAGATCCTTTCTCCGGGAACCTATAAACTGGATGACCTACTTGACCACAATTATAACATTTCATAGTGGCAAAGTATGAGCTACTTTTGTCTGCTCTTCTCCCTCTATTTGAACCTCCTTGAGGTCCTCTACCTCTTCCATAGCCTCCTCTAGAAGTTGTTTCACTTCCATGCTCTGTAAGTTTAGACTCTCCCTGATTTCTTTGCTCAATCCCTCTACCTTGGTATCCACCTCTATGTCCTCTTTGATCTCTGCCTTTTCCTATGCTCTTAGAGGCCTGTTCTTGTTTCCTCTTACTCCTCTCTTCAATCTTTATAGCCAATTGATAGCATTGGTGCACTGTCTTGGGACTTAGAAGAGTCATCTCCTCTTGAATATTCCACTTCAAGCCATTAAGATACCTAGCCACCTTAAGACTTTCATCCTCTATAACATTAGACCTCATGCAAAGTTTTTGAAACTCCTCAGTATAAGAATTCGCATCTTGATCTCTTTGTCTCAAGCTCTGTCTTTTCTTATGCAATTGAATCTCATAATCATCTGGCATGTATGCTTCTCTCACTTTGGCAACCATTCCCTTCCAAGTAGAGATAGGTTGTTTGCCTTCCTTTTCCCTCTTTGTCTGAATGAACTTCCACCATGTCAAGGCAGAACCTCTTAATCTTGACTTTGCCACCTTTACCTTCTGTGCTTCAGTGACTCCATCACACTCAAAATGGTTTTCCATTCCCTCTATCCAATCCATGACTAGATCAGCTTCCATTTTCCCACTAAACAGTGGTATGTCTTTAAGTGCTTTTCCACTCAAAGCCCTCAATGCTTTCAAGAAAGGATCTTCTTTCAAAATAGGGTCAGGTTCAGGGATCTTGTCTTCCTCTGCAACCTCTTCTTTCTTTGGTATCCTTCCTTCGAACTGCACATCATTCAATGCTTGCTCAAATTGGTCTATTCTTTCCTTCAATAGCCTATTGTCTTCCTCTTGTTCTTCGACCTTCTTGGCCAATTCTGCATTTGTCACCATGTCTGATGAACTACTTGACTCAATCTCTGACATATATTATACTATCCTAAATCTTTAACTTGCTCTAATACCAATCTGATAGGGAGGTTGGGTGAATCAATCATTGATTCATGCTCTAGGTCTTGTTTGGAAGACCTCTAAGGTGTCTCACTCCACCAGTTTAACCTATAAGACCCCCTAGTACTTAGGATCCCCTGGTCTTGCTTTTCCAACCCCAACTATCATCACAAATTCTTTCTACCAAGTCAAATCTTGGTGCAATCTTGCAACTCTCACCTTAGCCCTTAATTCACCCTAAAGGCTACAATACCTCCTAAGCTTGAATTTTGATTTACAGGGGTGTGGAGGTGTTTCTTTTCATCGAAATCCATCCCATTTTGGTTCTTGAGGGTCCTCCTAGCTCCATGTCTTGGTCGCTTTCACCAAACCCTCATTTAGGTCTTAAAAGGCTACTAGCCCTAGGAGCCCCAATTAGGTCTCCTTCTCCGAGAAAACTGGTTATTGCACAAAATTTTCCAAAGAATACCTCATTCTTTCTTTGAGGTTCTTGGTTCAAATGAACACCTCTCAAAGATTTTTGAGGTCTTAGGTCCTTATCTGCCGTACAAAGCCTTAACTTGAAAGTGGGCATAAACTAGGGTTTTTAAGCCATTTTTCGGTTGCTTTCAAACTGTCAAGTCTTTCACCAACCAAATGAGTTAGTGGAGGTTCCTCCTGATTACCAGACCTTGGCAAGACTCCCACCTGCCTTCTCCAAAAGGAAATTTACTAAGAACTTGTCACCCCTGCAAGTTATGTGCTCTGCACTTCTTGTCTTCCCTAGCTGGACTCTTCTTGGCTCGCCTAGGGCAAGACTTTGCCAACAGCTCCTATGCTCACCCAAACCCTAAATCCTACCATATTTACACACATGGAGTCTAGTCACTATTCCCAAAGGGCCGTACAATTTGTACGCTGGGAAAGTGAACTAAAACTCCATTTGCTCAAAACTGTCTGGTTCAGACCAACAACAGTATGGAACCAAATTTATTTACAAACAGTGCTTGGAAATGAATAAAGCAACTATCTAATGACACACAAAGCTTGAAGAAACACCACTCTACATCCTACACAAATCTTGGTGCTATGATCAATCCATTAAAGCAATACTACAATACAAAAATCAGAAAATTCTCACAAAACACAGTTAACTCTTCTTGAATTCAAAACTTCAACAAATTCAAATGCTTCCAACCTTCCTCTCAGGTCGAGGCACCCCCTATATAGGTCCAAAAAAAGGTAGTAATGCCTCCCCTTGGTCGGACATGTTAGTTACATTGTGGCAAAGTTGCAAAATGCACCATTTTGCAACTTTTGCCAATTTCTAGTAAACTAAGAAAAATGAGTTTCTAAACTCATCCACCCTTTCCACTCCTTAACCAACTGATCACTACTGAGCAAGACATACTCTTAAACCTCTAACTCTATCTCAATGGTCAACATGACCTTCATGGTAACACATCAAAAAAAACAAAATTTCATCCTAGACTTCCTAATTGCTTAGTATTTCCTAGGTGCTCCTGCACCACAAATCAAGGAGCAAAAGGATGATGAGAGATTGCATAAGGAATTCAAGGGAGGAAGAGCTTGCTACATCCTGTGAGGAAGACACGCAGGCTGAAGAAATGAAGGAACATGAAGACACAACTTGCTGCCATGGGACTGAGTTGGTGGCACAACTAGAAACATTTCTTCGAAGAGGAGGAATTAACATTCAAAGGGAGTCTAACAATTCATCAGAGGCAACCTTAGACGAGGAGGTTAGGAGGTTGATGCAAGTACTTGGAGCTTCAAAGGGAGTCACATCATCATGAAGATCTGTTGTAATGTATATTTCTCTGTGACAGAGAAGTATGAGGTGAAAGCCCTTGTTAGTGTATATTTCTCTGTAATGGAGAAGTATGAGGTGAAAGCCCTTGTTTATGTATATTTCTTTGTGACAGAGAAGTATGAGGTGAAAGCCCATGTTAGTGTATATTTTTCTGTGAGAGAGAAGTATGAGGTGAAAGCCCTTGTAGTGTATATTTCTCTGAGACAAAGAAATATGAGATGTGAGCCCTTGTCCATCTCTGAGACGGAGATGTGGTTCTTTCCACACATGTGAGTAGCCATGGTGGACGTCATGTTGATAGACTCCATGACGACGTCACATTGAAAGACTTCGTGATGAAGCCTTTGTACTTTTGTTTTTCCACACATGGGAGTAGCCATGGTGGATGTCATGTTGAGATACTCCATGATGACATCACGTTGAGAGACTACATGATGGACACTTGTGCATATGTTTCTTTCCACACATGGGAGTAGCCATGGTGGACGTCATGTTGAGTGACTCCATGACGATATCATGTTGAGAGACTCCATGATGAACTTTTTCTCAAATGGGTGTAGCCATTCTAAATGTCATGTTGAGAGACTCCATGACATGGATATCTAGAAGGATACCTCCCTAGCGAAGAGGGAGTGTTGATGTTTTAGCTGCGGGAGATATCCTTCACTCAAAATTGAAATAATAAATGATATATAAATAGTATTTTAAAGATCGACCCAAGATGAAAAGTCATCTTGAAGAAGGCCGACCCTTATGAAGAATTGCCTTACTTGTGAAGAGGCACCTTACTTTGTATATATGGAAGGAGATGCTCATTCATTTGATCATTGATTTTATTCTAAAGAGACATTCGCACTTATCAAGGAGTTCGCGCATCTACAACAAATCATATTATTGCATAGAGCAAATCGACATTACGGAGAGATCATATAATTGTGTATTTGCATCTAAGTGAGGTGCAATTCTTTATTGCATTATATTGGCCTTGTGTATGGCCAAGATTGTAAGAAGATTTGTGCTACTTTAAATTCAATATATAAGAGATATTTTGGTTGGGTTTTTCTCCCTCGAGTAGGAGGGTTTTCCCAGGGTAAAACTATTGTGTTCTTTGTCTCATGTGTTGCATTTTCTGATTGCTTACATTTCTAATCCTAAAACTAACAGAGATGAATTAATCTCAGCCTTTGAATCACCACCTCTTAATCCAAAGCTCAACACTAAAAACCTAAAAAATTGATCCAATAAGCTCCTTGAAAACCCATGCCCCCTTTCCTATTTTATCACATGCTTTTTAAAATCACTTAAATTACATCAATAGGGGACAGCTTTAGTCTTTTGACTAGGAATTACTTAAGTTGTCTAAAAAGATGTGCCCACAACTTACAATGACTTACGTTCACTTAAGTTGCAGAAAAAGACGTGCACGCAACATAAAAATAGAATATAATACAAGCCAAAGACTCCATACTTACCCAATAATGCTCTACATCATCTTCCTCTTGGTTAATCCAAGGAAAGGACAGCTAATGTGTTGTAAATCCTCATGATTTGAGTTGGGGACATTATAATCCTCCCTAGCCAAAGAATGCTTGTCCTCAAGCATTTGTAGGCTAGGATGCTTCAAAATCTCCTCTCATTCCCATGTTGCATACTCTAAAGGAATTTTTCCACTTGATGAGATATTCAAAAATTACTTTATTCCTCAAACTTTTCTCTCTTGTAAAATTGTTTCTGGAATGAGTATTAATTTCCCTTCATCCATTGGAGGCAATTTCGTAGGAGTCACATGCTGTGCAAGAGCCTTTTTGAGGCATGACACATGGAAAACATTGTGAATTTTGCTTGTAGTTGGTAACTCTAACTCATATGCTACTTCATCAATTCTCTTGATCACCTTGAAAAGCCCATAAAACCTCGGTTTAAGCTTTTCTACCCCACTAACATTCAATGAAGATCGTTTATAAGGTTGAAGACGCACAAATACTAGGTCTCCCACCTCAAAAGATCTCTCAATTCTATGGCAATCAACATATTTCTTTTATTATTCCTATGCAATTTGAATATTATCCTTAAGTGCCTTAAGGATATCTTGGTTCTCTTTTGCGCACTCAAGAGCTTTTGGAGCTCTAGAATCAGAAAAAACCAAATCCAAAAATGTAGAAGCTTCATAACCATACAAAGCTTTGGAAGGCGCCATACCTATGCTCATATGATATGTGTTGTTGTAACATAATTCTGCCAAATGCAGCCACTTTGCTCTTGCTTTTTGATGCCCTGAGATAGAGTTCCTCAAGTAACCTTCAAGCCATTTATTTACAATTTAGTTTGACCATCTGTTTGGATGATTACTAGTGCTATGATTGAGTTTTGAGAACCAAATCCACAAATGTAGAAGCTTCATAACCATACAAAGCTTTGAAAGGTGTCATACCTATGCTCATATGATATGTAGTGTTGTAACAGAATTATACCAAAAATAACCACTTTACCCATGCTTTTTGATGCCCCAAGGCATAGTTCCTCAAGTAACCTTCAAGCCATTTATTTACGATTTTAGTTTGACCATCTATTTGAGGATGATAACTAGTGTTATGATCGAGTTTTGTTCCAGCTAACTTTATCAACTCTTGCCAAAAAGTGTTGATGAGCATGGGATCTCTATCACTTACAATTCATTTTGGCACACCATGAAGTTTGAATACTTGTTCAAAAAACAAACCAGCAACTTGTGATGCTTTAAACTCAAAAGGCATTGGCATGAAATGAGCATATTTAGTGGGTCTATCCACCACAACAAAATGCAATCCTTACTATTGACCTTAGGCACCCTAGTAATGAAATCCATCAATATGTATTCCCACTTTTGATTGAGAATGGGAAGTGGTTGTAATAGCCCTATTGGGAAACAAACTTTAGCCTTGTTATTTTGGCACTCTATACGTTCCCTCACATGTTTGAGGACATCATCTTTCATACCTTTCCATGAGAATCTTTCATGAATGTACCTATATGTCTTCAAATAGCTTGGATGACCAACAAGTTGATTGTTATGGATAGAAATAAGAATCTTATCTTTGAACTTACTTTCCAGTACTAAATAGATTCTATTTTTATAATAGATGATGTCATTCAACACTTTATACCTTTCATCATCAATTTTATCATCTAAAATATCACAAGCATGCTGATTTTTTGAATACTCTGCTAGTATGTGATCCTTCAAAGAGGTAGAAATTTTTGAAAGTGGTCAAAATGAGGGGTTTCTAGATAATGCATCAACAACATTATTTTTACCTTTGACAAATTCATATCCTTGAAGCTTACTCACCCAACATTGTTCTCTCTTATTTAATCTATTTTGCTTCATGAAATACTTGAGGCTATTATGATCATTCCTCACTATAAAATTGTCGCCCACAAGATATTGACGAAACTTTTCAAGTGCATGCATGATTGCCAACATTTCCTTGTCATATGTGGAGAACCTCCTTTCAATGTCATTCAACTTTCGGCTCTCATAAGGAATTGGATGCTTGTCTTGCATCAATATAGCCCCAATACCAATACCGGATGCATCACATTCAAGCACAAAAGGTTTAGAGAAATTGGGTAGAGCCAAAATAGGACAAGTACTCGTTACCTTCTTAGGATGATCCATGATTCTTTGAGTCTCACCGTCCAAGCAAAGGTGTCCTTCTTCGTCAAATCTGTCAAAGGAGTGGTTAATGAAGAAAACCCCTTCACAAATCATTTATAGTATGTGCATAGACCAATGAAGACCCTCAATTGGGACACATTCTTTGGTGGTGGCCAATCAAGTATAGCTTGAATCTTCTCCTTATGTTCCTTCACTCCACCATTTATGATGACATCCAAAATACAATAGCTCAATCGTACTAAACTCACACTTGGAGGCTTTCATAAAAAGGGAGTTAGTCACTAAGATGCTTAACACCTCATCAAGATGTCAAAAATGCTCCTCCCATGTCTTGTTGTATACTAAGATGTCATCAAAGAAAACCATCACAAATTTTTGCAACTGCTTATTGAATACACTCTTCATGTAAGACTGAAAAGTAGTTGGAGTATTTGATAACCCAAAGGGCATCACCAAATACTCGAAATGTCCATAGTGGCACCTGAAAGTTGCTTTGTGCACATCCTACTCTCGGACCCAAATAGGACAAAATAGGACAAGTACTCATTACCTTCTTAGGATGATCCATGATTCTTTGAGTTTCAACTGTCCAAGCAAAGGCATCCTTCTTGGTCAAATATGTCAAAGGAATGGTTAATGAAGAAAACCCCTTCACAAATCGTCTATAGTATGCGCATAGACCAATGAAGCCACTCAATTGGGACACGTTTTTTGGTGGCAGCCAATCAAGTATAGCTCAAATCTTCTCCTTATGTGCCTTCACTCCACCATTTTTGATGACATATCCCAAATACAATAGCTCAATCATACTAAACTCACACTTAGAGGCTTTCGCAAAAAAGGAGTTAGCTACTAAGATGCTTAACACCTCATCAAGATGTCGAATATGCTCCTCCCATGTCTTGTATACTAAGATGTCATCAAAGAAAACCAACACAAATTTTTGCAACTACTTGTTGAATACATGGTTCATGCAAGACTGGAAAGTAGTTGGAGCATTTGATAATCCAAAGGGCTTCACCAAATACTCAAAATGTGCATAGTGGCACCTGAAAGTGTTTTGTGCACATCCTACTCTTGGACCCGAATTTGATGGTATCCTGAATGAAGATCTATTTTGGAGACATAGATCGCTTTATGTAGCTCATCCATCAACTCATCAATACATAGAATAGGATACTTGTTCTTGATGGTTTTCTTATTTAGTGCATGATAAGCAATACACATCCTCATAGTACCATCCTTCCTCACCAAGACAACAAAAGAAGAGAAGGGACTAGAGCTAGGCCACATGTGTCTTGCATCCAATAAGTCTCAAATAGTCTTCTCAATCTCATCCTTAGATCATTTAGGATGACGATAGGGATCGACAACAATTGGCTTGCTATCCACAAGCTCAATAACATGCTCAAATCCACGATCTGGAGCTAGTACATGCAATAGATCTAAAAATACTACACTATGTGTGTCCAACAAGCCATGTATGTCAACATAATATCCATGTCCTGTATCAATAGACTTATCTAAATTGAAACATTGTACTGCCCACTCAGCCTCTGAATGTCAAAAAACTCTCTCCACCCTCCTAGCTAAAATAACTCTAGGAGCATCCTAGAATAAGCCACATAACACCACCTTCCAACCATCTATAATGAAACTCAACTACATAGTCTTAAACTATGTGACATAAGGACTTATAGAATGCAACCATTGAACGCCAAACACAACATTAGTATCCTCAATGTCAACCACATAAAAGTCATCAATAAGGGTGTAATTTCCCAAGGTCATACTCAACTGTCGGGCACGATTAACACAATGCAACATTGTACCACTCATTGTCCACACTCAAAAACCATTGTGCTCATCAACTTGTAAGCCTCGCTTCTTCACATAGGATGAATCAATGAAATTGTGGGTAGCCCCACTATCAATCAACACAACTTGTCCCTGCATGACGCTCTTTACTCTTAAGGCATTAAAATGAGGAGTGGTGGGGAGGGTTACAATTGCACCATCCATTTGGGCCAAATCATCTTGGTGATCATTTGTCTATTTCCCCATCCATCTATTCATGTTGCTCATCAAGAACTTTTGTCTCCTCTAACTCATCATCACTAGGTTCCTTGAAGACCTCAATCCAATGGGCCTTGCCTCCACTTCTACATTTATGTTAGAATTGCCAAGATTTGATTGCAAACCTGAAAATTACCTTCCACAGAAGAGGAAAACAAAAAAGCAGAGATTGCATAAAAACATGCAAATTGATATATTCGAAAAGGACAATTAATTACAAGAGATAATTTGCTTTATAAAAGCAAAGATTCCTAAACCTAATCTTATCTTGAGCAACAAGATAGCTCAAAAGATAATGATGAAAATAAATAAACCTAGGAATTAAATAATGCCTAAGTAAACTTATGCTAAGTGTAATTAATAATTAATTACACCAACACCCCCCCCCCATAAGTGCAACTTAGGGAGAAGCAGATTATTATGCAAATATGAGTCCCGGCAACAAGGCCAGATCAGGTACTCATGTACAAATGTAAAGAGGGAGAAACCCCCCTCAGTGAGATGAACTACTACGAAGAATCACTGGAAGAACTCTGTAGAGTAACATTGGAACTTGATATAGGCAAGCAAGGAAATATTCTTCTGTATACTACTGAAACCGAATGAGAGTCACTGATTGACTCAAGGAATCATGATAAAGCAAGAAAAGACCCGATGCCACGGAACACTCGAAACTCACATACTGGATCAACTCTGGAATCTGTAAGCAACAGTAGATGAATGGACCCATAATGATGACAAATCTAGAAGTTGTCTCGAAACCAATGCTAAACTGAAACTAAAACTGCCCATAGGACGAGTACCATCAAGATTCTGGAACATTCACCATAAAAACATGGCCTTCAAATGGAAAATATCTGAACCAATGAGGATCAAGAACCATAAAATCCCAATGTGAAGTGTGAACCAAAACAACCAACGATGTGTCTAGCTAAGAAAGAAATAAGCTAAAAAGAGACAACAGGAAACCAGACAAACTCATGCGAGTTGTCACCAAAATGAAATATGGATGCAATAACCCCCCTTAATGGAACTTTATATCAGTTTGTTTATTACAATACCCAATGATTGCATAAGGAGATAATGCAAAATTACAGAAACATAGGTGAAAATGCAAACCTAGGACACTAAACAAAAACGAATGCATGCATAAAATAAGTTACACATTTTCTGGAAATGACCTCAGATCCGCATAGAGGCTGAAACCAGCTTTCCGACGCCGTGAAAATTGCGAAAAACGGATAAGCGAGTGAAAAGATATGCGTCCCGGAGTGAAAAAGGCAACATCTGACTTCCGAGGCAAAAAACAACATCAAAAACGAAAAACCAGAAAATATCACCAGCATCATTGCGTAGAGCTCGGAAACAGCTTTCCGGCGATATCTCATTTGCAAAAAAACGACACCGTATGTGAAAATTATGTTCGTTTCCGTGAAAGTGCTCAAAAAATGTCCGATTCAGCCATGTGAAGCCCTCAGGGGCTAAAAAAAATAAGGCCCCTGGTCGCCTAGGCGGACCAGGGGCTGAAGTGCAGGGTGCTGGGCGCGGCCCCTGGTCACCCACGTGACCACCGCGGGGGCTGGAGGTCCGGCTGGGGGCTGGCGCGTGGGTGTTGGTCACCCATAAAACCCTGCCGCTGAGTGTTAAGCCCTCAAGGGCTGGCGGAGGTGGATGCAGGTGGAGCCACCGGCGGCGGTGGTGCACCGGCGGCCGCCCGGTGGCGGACCCTTTTATACTGGGCGCGCAAAATCTTGCGCAATTTTTTTGATATTTTTTTGAATTTTTCTCAATTTTTGTGCCTCGGGAGTCATGCCTGGGGGCCGTACGGCCCTTGGGCAAAAAAATTTTGCCTCTCCGGACGACTATGTCCAAATCGGATGAATATTATATGGAAATAGGGGTTTTTGGGCGCTGCGAATCCAACGGCGAGGTCCGTTTGGCCCCAAAGTGCTCCGAAAATCAGGGGACCCCCAGATCTATCAGAAAAATCACCGATCTTACAACCCTCGCAAATCTGGCAAACAATGATGAAAATAAATAAAATGAAAGCCATTTCTGACTTTTTCCAGCGCTCTAAATCCAATGGAAAACCCCAATCTGATCCAAGACGCTGTATAAATGTACTCAAGGATTGAAACCCTCGAGGGACCTCGAATGAGCTCTGCATTGTGTTTCTTCGAAAATGCTGAGAAGGGGCTACGAATCGAGGCTCTGATACCATGTTAGAATTGCCAAGATCTGATTGCAAACCTGAAAATTACCTTCCACAAAAGAGGAAAACAAAAAAGTAGAGATTGCATAAAAACATGCAAATTGATATATTCGAAAAGGACAATTAATTACAAGAGATAATTTGCTTTATAAAAGCAAAGATTCCTAAACCTAATCTTATCTTGAGCAACAAGATAGCTCAAAAGATAATGATGAAAATAAATAAACCTAGGAATTAAATAATGCCTAAGTAAACTTATGCTAAGTGTAATTAATAATTAATTACACCAACAATTTATGCCTAGGTGCCCAAGGCTCACAACAATCAAAGAAAAGCCTCTTTCACCTCAACTCATCTCTCAAATCACAAGGTGCACCACCAACTAGTTTAGACATCTCAATCATTGGTCTAGTATATTTTTGTTTCTTGTCCTTCCTTCATGGCAATTTTTGCGATAAGGTTCTCTATGGAAACTTGCTACGAAACCTAGCAAGTGGTGTAGATAGCTCCATATTCCTTACACACTTGATAGCATCCTATAAGGTTGTTGGATCAAAAGCTTTGACCCAAGCTTTGAGAGGTTCTAACAAACCCTCTATAAACCACGAAATCACCCTCCTCTAAGACACATTAGAAACCATTATTGACAATCATTGAAATTTTGAAATGTATGCATCAAGTGTCCCAATCTATCTCAACTGAGCCAACTCTATAGAGTGTGCCTCTGAATCTTTGCAATCAAACCGCTTTATCAATGTACTGAAAAATTGATCATAAGAAACTATCGCACCATGACCCTGTGTCACTAAATCATGATACCACCACTCATGTGCAGCTCCTTCAAGGTGAAAGGTACCAAATTTGATGGCCTCAATCTCCTTCATCTAATTCAAAGCAAGGTAAGTATCCAATTTCTAAATCCAAGCCATGTTGTACTCTTGGATGATCCATCAAAACTCGACAAGGATAGACGTCCCAACCATTTCTGTAGCATATAATTTTGCTTCCCTTGATTCCACTATTTTTGCTTTGGCCTAGTGTGTTTAGTGACCTCTAAGTAATCTCGAAAAGAGATGATTGATTGAAAATTTGCCCCCAAAGCTTGTTACTTAGCCAAAATTCCAACATCCTCATTGTCCTCCATAGGTTCCTCTTGGGTAAGCTCATTCTCTTGTATAAGTGTAGGCATGAAGGGTCTAGATTGTGATGAGCCTAAAGGTTTATTGGTAGAGTGTTCATTGTTTTTTCCAACTTTGCTAATGTCCTCTATTTCCACATGCACCATGTTCCTTCCATTTGTTGTATTGTGAGCCATCAAACTAAAATACAAATTTGTGTTTTGTAATTGTCTTAGCATTTCTACAAACATATGTTTTAAGTCCTCTTGACTTGATGATGGTTGTTGATTGTTGCCTGTCGCTATTTCCTTATGCTTTTACAAGTTATGACCACCTTTTTCCATGCACACAACCAACCCAAAGAGACTACCCAGTCTTGCAACTCTTATACCATTGTAATATCCCCAAATAGGGATAATAGAAAAACAACAATATCTCCAAAAACATTCAATAAATAACTCCAATATTTTATTTACAAATATAAAACCCTTCAATAAACTCAAATATGTGCTCAAAATATTTTTTTTATTTTTCTATGATTTTATAAGAATTTCTGAATTTTTAAATATGAAAAAGTTACAAAAAAATCCACTAAAACTACCCAGAAATTTCAAAAACAACTTTCATTCTTTTTCTTTTTTTTTAGATGAATATAACCAGTAGTATACATGTTAATGCCCAAATACCTCAAAGAATGCCTTCAAAACCCTAGCCACACTAGCCAAAACCCTTAGAAAATCAATGCTAGGTTTCTTCCACTTGTCCTATTTGTTGCTATCTTCAATGATGCTCAGTAAAATGAAGACAATTGTTGTAGATTATCCTAATTTGAACTTGATGCTTGGAATCTCACCTCCAAAAATGTCCTCCAAACCTAATAAAGAATTGCAGATCTAAAAAATGATGTGCTAGGGTTTCCCAAACCAAAGCTCTTCCACCAAAGCACACCCTTCTAACTAGAGGGTGCTTGTATGTCTCTCTGGAACCGGGGATACTCAAGGGTTTCAAACCTTAAGCCAAGTTGGAACAACAATAAACAAAAAAATACAACATAATGAGCTCTAAAAGAACCTGGAAAGTTATATAATAACTCCCATAGAGATGAATTAATCTTAGCCCTTCAATCACCACCTCTTAATCCAAAGCTCCACATTAAAAACCTAAAAATTGATCTAATAAGCTCCTTGAAAACCCATGCCCACTTTGCCTTTTTTATCACATGTTTTTTAAAATCACTTAAAGTACATAAAAAGGGGACAACTTAAGTCTTTTGGCTAGGAATCACTTAAGTTGCCTAAAAAGATGTGCCCACAACTTAAAATGGCATAAGTTCACTTAAGTTGCATAGAGAGGCGTGCACACAACTTGAGAATAAAATATAATACAAGCCAAAGACTCCATACTTAACCAATTATGCTCTACATCCTCTTCCTCTTGGGTAATCCAAGAAAAGGACAACCAATGTGCTACTAATCCTCATGATTTGAGTTGGGGACATTACAAATTCCTTCCTCTTTGAAAATAGTGAAAGGAATCATCACAAAAATGATCATTCACAAGCTATTGGTTAGAACTAAGGTATAGCCTTTAGCTCATTTCTAGGTGACCATATTAGCAAGTAAATATCTAGAGCCTTCTATGAGTTGCACATAAAGAGTAGGAACGTGCAAGCAACCTTGGTGAATTGAACTAAAATGCTCAAATGAAGATAATTGCCTACCATGAAGGGTAGGGCAAGCAATGGCATCTACAAACAACTTTTGAACAAAGCAAAGAAACTTCGGGCCAAACCTAAGAGCTTAAAATATAGCAAGAATGAATGCCCATTTAATGAGATTGTAAGCTTTAGTGAATTCAAATTTAATGAAAATAGCTTGCTACTAAGAGTGACAAGCCCATTCCATACCTTCCCAAAATGCAATGATGTCCAAGATACATCTACTCTTCACAAAATCAATTTGCTCTAACAGATGATGAGAGGGAGCATTCGACACAGGTGCAATGCAAGGGCTCTACCATTGATCTTGTACAAGACATTCAACAATGTGATTAGCCACCAATTGCAAATATCATCAAGGTTGCCAAACTTATATATGGATTTGATATTTCCCTTATTAATTATATTGCCTAAAGAACTTAAATTATAAGCACCTCCAAAAAAACCTCAAGCTCAACATTATCCGATGAGGCCTTGTTTTACTCCATAGGACAAGCCATCACAACTTAGAGCTTTGTCAATTTTCATAGTTAAAATCATTCCACAAGAATCCACCTAGTTAAGCATTTGGTCACAAACAATCTATAGAGGCAAAGAGTTTTGCATTATTAATGGGCTTGGTCATGCTCAAGAGAAGGTTCTTCAACTTGAAGACCTACTAGTAACGGCAACCAAAATCCCAAAGAATGTCAAGGAGCTTCGTAAGAAGATCTTTGATGTGTTTGATTTTTCAAAAAGCCTAGTAGGCATGAAAGGATAAAAAGAATTTCTTTCAAACCTTATTGTCATTTTTAAGCCAATAAATGCATATTTTTATATGAGCTTTGTGAGATGTATGATTTATTGGTAATTGTTGCCATTGATGTCAACAATGATGGTTGTCATTGATGCTATAACTAAGGAGATTGTTTGCAGTTGTTGTCAACATTGATTGTTAGTTATAATTGATGTCACGCCTTATCAATGAAGAAAAGAGTTGAAGTTCATGAAAGAAGAATTGAAGTTCATAGTTTGATGTCATGCCTTATCAAAGAAGTATTACTACTAATGTTCATATAATGCATTATTACTGTCAGCAAAGTTGATTTCATAATGATATATTCAAATGAGGATTAGAAGCCTTAAGATAAGGATTAGAAGCATTAAGATGAGGATTAGAAGCATGACTGATAGCGGAGAGATGTTGTGGAAGGACTACAGTATATCTTATGCTCTCTACTAATGTTCCTAATAATATGTGTTGTTGAAAGGATGTTTTGGTCTCCACAAGTTGCTCAAATATTTATGGTTCAAGAAGTTGCATTGAAGTCTATTCAGGAGAATACTCTGCATTCCTCCACTATTGCAGTTCTAGTCTTGCAGTTTGGTATTCAATGTTAGTGCTTTGTGTACGTTGCACTCCTATCTTTTCAGATCACATGTGTTGTCAAGGAGTTTCCTGCTAATGGTAGAAGGTTGGCAATGTTGCTTGTTGTCTGGACAGGTCCAGAAAATGCTCTACATTTCTCTGCATTAATGTCTCTTCTCCTACGGCTTGGTGAATGTGCTCACGTTTGTTCAATGTCTCAATTCCAATCTCATATGTTGAAGTGGTTCGCAAGTTGTTCTACAAATGTTACATCATATGGTCATGTATTATGTGTTTCATAAACAGAGTTTTATGTACTTAATTGATTTGTGGTAGTTGTTGATGGCATGAGTGTGAAAGAAGTGTATGAAAGTGATGTTTGATGTTCAAGGAACATCCCTATGTGATCTACATGCTGCTAATTGGCCGCTTTGGTGTCGCATTGTGTCTTGAGTTGGCTTGTTGGTTTATTTGTGGATATCTTGCCGACAAGGCTTGTTCCTTTGCTTGGGTCATGTGCTTGGGGGGTTGCGCCAACAATGCAAGATGTGTCATGATAGATTTGCATCTTGACCTATCTCGTTTAGGACCGCATCAAGTAATTTAATTGAAAGAGTGTTTATGGGCTAACTGGTTATGTGCTTCAATATTTTCATCCACATGTTTCCTTGATGCCAACTTAGGTTGATGTGCATCTACATGTAAATCTTTTTGGATCACATTGAAAGAAGTGTTAAGATTGTTTTTGGTCCTCTCTCTCCTTGGGATAGGACCACATTATGCTTTGATGGCCGACTAGTTGAATTCATTATTTATTCTCTTCCTAGCCAACCTAATTGAAGAATCAAAGTGTTGCGGTGGATATAAATGCAAGATCATTTTTTGATGCAACAAGAAGTGGTGTACAAGTGTGAAAAAGCATGTGTGAGTTGTATTGAATATCCAACAAAGATAGTGTTAAAGATTGTGAAAGGAAAGATCAATTGTACTTGAACACCTCAATCAACAAAGAGTTGTGTTGGCATTCATTGAAATTCTCTTTAAATCATATTGTACCCTACTCTGAGATAGTGAATCTCACTAGGTCCCTGTAGCTTGCTCCTAGAGTTGGATGGTACTTCAGTGTTGCAAGTCTTTTTGGCAATGAGTCTTATATTGTGAGTTAACTCTCACCATGGTTTTTCCCTCATTGGGTTTTCCACATAAATCTGGTGTCTCCTAGTGCATGTGTGTGTTCTCTATCTCTTTATCTTTGTTATTGATTTGATTAGTGCTATATCTTTCATTGGTAAAGTTTATTAAAGGTGTTATAGATTCAAATTGCTATATTCTTCTTTGTTACTACTCTGCTTAAAGTTCTACCTTTATCTATTAAAGGAGCTTGAGTTGTGCTAAAAGTTTCAAGTTCTGGAAGGGGTTAAGTTTTGTGTAAACTAATTCACACCCCCCGCCCCCCCCAACTAAATCTTTGGAAGTGTTCAACATGATTGTCAATAACTTCCCTCTATTGTCCAAGCTCAGCTACTCACAACTACAGAGTAGGCAAAAAAGGAAGTGCTTCTAGCTCAATGGTAGCATGGCAGAGGCCTCATATGAGCAATGGAAAAATAGTGCACACTTGCATCCATAGAGCAAAAAGCAAGATATGGCATCATTCCACCATTGAATCCAACCAACCCCATGATGAGGGCATGGCTCCAATTTCCAAATGTGTTGGATGTGCCAAAGTGGGCTTAAGACTCAATCATCACACATTTAGAAACTATGTTTTTTCTACCTTGGGTCTGACAACTTGCCACTCAATATGGAAATGGATCAAAAAATGATCAAAGAGGACATCCAATAGAGGTTCAATTAGTAACCAAAAACTAGTGAAGGAAAAGATGGGTTTACCTAACGTGATCTTGTCAAATCAATTAAGAACCCCTTCAACACCAATGTGCACATTTGTCTACATATGCACAAGCAATTAGAATGATGGCAACCAATAATGGGATATAAAAAGATCTAATTTATTTTACATATAATACCATGCCTCTCTCTCTTGCCAATTATATACCACATAGGAAGGTTGCCACATTGATCAAAAGCCAACTAAACCATATTAAAATTCCCACACATGACCCACAGAGTAACAAGAAGAGCTTTAGTAATCCAAGGGTAGACACTAGATCTTCCAATGAAGTTATTGGAACTATAAATATTGAAAAACTCCAAAGTACTTATTAAAGAGGGCCCATGGTGCACAAGTGGGGTCACAACCTTGATCAACAAAATGTTGTCACCACCTTGGAGAGATGACAGTGGCAACCCCACCTTGGCCTAAACTATAAAAACCAAAAAAACTCGAAATCTTTAACTCTTGCAATCAAATAATATTGAAGTTGGGAAATATTTATTGAGTGTCATGCACGATGTATTTCCTTTTGATGTATATCAAATCCCAAACATTCCATGAAAATAAAATTACAAAAGGTGGGAATCAAGCACCATATATTACTATCAAGCTCCTCAAGAGCTTCATAGTTCTTTAGAAAATCCCCTATAAGTCATTAAAACAACTCAAAACATGGTGATTGGACAATAAGTAGCCCACCATATCAATGCTTGTTTGACACAAATTTGCCATCTTGTACCTCATAACTTGGACTGCATGAGCATCTAACACTTGTTCCAAGAGAAGTTGAAGGAGATATCAATCGAGTAGCTACCTTAGAAGAAATAACACTAACAAACAATAGTATTCTATTAAACTTAGGCTTGCTCGCCTCCATGAAAGTCTCACCAATGGGTTGTGTAAATACAACTTTTGTTGCCTTCTTGTTAAGATTTGAAACATACAACCCAAGGGTCCATTATTAAGAACCATTAAGGTTGAGGCCTTTTCGCTCCATTATGACAATTAATCTTTATATTACCTACAATGGTCCAATTACCCTCATTTTTAAGGGAGTCACCAATAAGCTTTTGTAGTTAGCTTGACGCATTAGGTAACTAAAAGGTAGTCCCAAATTTTATGGTTGAAGGATTGGCACCTATACCAAGTATTAGGCAATTTATGATTCATAGCCCTCTAGGAGAAGCACTAGTCTCTAATCTAGATTTCAACGGAGTCCTTCAAGTCCTTAGGTTAACCTCAACACAAACCCTTTTCTATGGGCAAACAAAAACAATTCTTGTTCAACATAAACAATATGGCTTAACATGTCACAATGCAGTCAAGAAAAAGAACACAAAGGTGAAGGCTACAAAACTCCACCCAAACAAGGACTCGAAGGACATGCTCTCTAGAAACAACAAAATCTAAAGTCTACATGGAAAAGACTAACAAAAGGATGCAAATATACTAGAGACTATGCTTAAAATTTGCCTTAGCAAACTTAACATCTAAAAAAGAAAAAGGAAAAAACCCTTTGTAATATTTTAGAAAGCTTCCACGTAGACCCTATGAGGGGCCCAACTGGAATTGACCCAAATCTTTAGCATGCTCTCAAAGGGGATTCTACCTACAAAATATCCAACAAGAGTAAAGTTCTCAAGCCATTTACATGCATTGTCAAAATCTTGAAAAGGTAAAGCTACATAAGGGATAGGTGATTTACCTTGGGAACTACTTTCACTATGAACTTGCAAAGTCGTTTTGGTGTCATTTCCTTATGCATCTAGATGACCACTCCATCAACAACTACTAGGACACTAAGGTTAGTAGTCATATATATAAGAAAAAAATTCCTAAAGGCACAAAATATTAAAGAACATGCAATAAAAGCTTAGGACTCCTATGATGAAGTGTTGTTTAAACAAGGGTGAAGAGGACAAGGAAATGACACTAGCAAAGCCATGCAAACCCAACCAAGCCAAAACCTTAGCAGAGCCTACCAATTAATAAAATATCTTTCCATACATCTCATATTCAAGTTTGGTATTTTACAAGTCTTCTAAGTGATGTGTGCATTGGTCCACACAACAACTGTGATCTGCCAAAGCCATGCCAGTTTTGACAAAACTAGGAACTAGTATAGCGATACAACTAATATTTACTTCATTTTTAAGTAGTATTTCCTCTATTTTGATAGGAAACTACTAATTACAGACAGCAAAACACATGCATAGAAAAGCATCTTGTTGACCCCGGCTCTAGATGGCGGAAATATATTATTTTTTTAAATTTAATAGACCAATGGTACAAGTAAAATACAATATTGCAAAAGATTCCCATCATCCATTATGAGTGCACCCAACTAGGCATTATGATTACAATTTCTGGATTATCTAACTGAAATAACGTCCTAGTCAAGAGTTATTATTCAAACTGGACATCCTTGCATTAATGCATTCACTCACCGCGTTCTACAAATTTCCTCCCTTCCAGTTCATCCCAATAATCAGCCTGTTCCAATGACATTCCCTTCCATAAATTAGTAATTATTACAGTTATAATATTTCATACAGCTTAGAAATCTGCAATTACAAGAAACAAAATGAAATAAATCTTCTTCATGCTAAATTAAGGAGTGTTGATAAAGGACTTTACACTGGCAGCTTGAGGGGTAAAAACAGATCTATTGTAGTCAGTTCTCAGAACCTACAACTCTTTTATCCTAGTACTTCTCTGAAAGTACACTTTAGGGTGCGAGTCCCCAGATGGTCGTGTATCACCATCCTCTTGGGTACTGACATCACTTAGTGGTGCTTGTGTGTTATGTGTATTTTCTTGCCTTGCGATTCTTTCCAGAGTGTTGTAAAAATTACAGACTACAACACAATAGTTGCATGTCCCTTGTTGAGGATTTTAATATCTACCTATATACTTCAACACAGAAAAAATTGTTGGGTGTGGAAGTTTATCACATGTTGACAACAATTGTAAGATAAGGAAGGTTTACAAGGCACTACAGATTACAAGAGATTTTCCAATTCAAAAGCAAGTTTCAGGGTGCAACTCCTTGGGTAGATCTTAGCAAACGTCCACTTTTCTACAATTTGTATGTCTTTCCCTTCTGTTTCCTCCAAATTTTCCTTCAAAATTTTGCCAACCCTAAACGTTTTGTTGACTTTTTGACAAGGAGGATGAAAGTGAAAATATGTTATTAATAACTTCCTTGACTGAAATGAATGTCAATTCTTTATCAAAAAATTTAAGTATAGATGAAATTTTATTTTCTTGCAGTTAACCTTAATCTTAACATATGCAACTTCAACTCAAGTCCTTTACAACAAGGAGATAGCAGTGTGAGGTACTGCCATAAAAGTGAAGGGAAAAACAATCAATGGCTCGAACAGGACAAAGTCTGAAACAACCATCTTTAACTGATCTAAGCAAGAAATGCAAGATAATAAATGGAAAAACATCAACGTTTTGATTAACTTGGAAACTGAGTATCCATGGCATACAAGTGCCAAATAGAATAATAATCTTATAATATTAGAATAGCCTGACCAAAAAGAAATAACAAACAATAATCCTCACTTACAATTATCAACACAGGTATAACACAATATAGGACTGCAAAAGTTTGAAATCTTTAATAATATTGACTTAGCTTTAAAATGATAGGAACCAAGAGAAAAACAAGTGATGTGACGAGTTTTGCAAAGATCGTGTCAGTTTTCCATGAAATTCAAAAATCCAAGGCAGTCCTTAGAAGACTAAATAAAGGATTTCCTGATAGAATATAGAGCTCAACAAAGGATTCCACATTATATCACTTAAATAAGGGATGTTAAACAAGATACTGTACAATTGAAAGTTTGGATAAAGCATTTGTGTTGAATCATAGCACCATACTTAGAATGATATGTTACCTAGAACTGGCTTAACAAGATATAGTCCACTTCCAAGATTTAGTGCTTTCAGGTATAGTTGGCAAACATCATATACGTGCATGTTTGAAAAGTTCAAAAGAAAATAACACATTACTTCGAACATTGTTTAATTCATTATATTATTATGTCCCATTAAGGCAGCATTGCCATTGTTCAGTGGCAGTAATTAACCTTGAATATAGTGCTTTAGTGTTGTTTCCCCACATAATTTCTAGATCAATTATGTTAGTTTGTCCTGACAAACCTCTTAAGCAATCCCTCTGCACTTTTATGAACGTTTCGGTAGCTTTTTGCATTGAGTGTATCAGTTTTTGTTATTACAAATGACAGCTCTTGATTCTTGAAGTGTTATCAACATATTCATTTTTCTATTACCGTATGTAGTATGCATTAGTCCCCTGAATCCATCTCAAATTGTTTGAACACAGTTCCATAATGCTTCCTACAGCTTATTTTATATATTCCATGCACTTGGTAAGTATGCTACGGTCTTGGAAGTGTCTTGATTCTTAATAGAGTCAGTAAAACCAGCAATTGATAGGAAAATGGCATAAATTACAATAAGTTTTTGTAATGAAAACCTTGCTTGACAATTCCCCTGGGATTACAGTTTTTCATATAATCTGGTCCCCTAGATTGAGAAACCTCTTTAGAGATGTATTCTATTCCTTATGGTGAACATCATGGAGCATTATTTCCTGATTAAAGGTAATAGATTCTGCACATTTATTGGCATTCAAGTGAAATTTCAGAAGATTGTATCGAAAATCTGTCTCAGCAAATTTATTTCTAGTTTGGACAGATGTTATGTTTGTGGCATTTTCACAAGATTCATATTTAAACCTTGATTTGAGTACATAGCTAGCATGTTAATGCAGGTGCAAAATTGACACAAAGTTCAATACATAAACATCATGAGAAGGAAGTGATATCAATCCAAAAAGGGAAAAGTGGCTTCCAGTTGCATACTATCAATTTGCAATGGTTATAAACTTATAAGCCTATTATGTTTTCTTCAGATAGAAATTACATAATCCTATCTATATGAAAATCTAGTATACCCTAACAAACACAACTGCACAATTAAAATGACAAATTTAAAATTAGATTTATTTGTTTTGTGGGATTTGACCCATGCAGTCTTTTATCATCTCATGATAGCCTCCATCACTGGTCATTATACTAATGACATTTTTCCTCATTTCCAAAAGCTTTGCCAGTGTGGAAAGCGGCTAGAGGAAGAGAAGGCAAATACAGGGAATATATTCGCCGTTCCTCCCCCTGTTGGTGCTTGTGTGCAAAGTGGGTTCCCCCTTGCCTTGTAATTATTATAAACAAGGAATAATGTCATTAGTGTAATTAATCCTCGTTGAGGTCATCTTGAGATCACTAGAAACCATGCAGATCCAATCCTACAAAAATAAAAAGATCCTGCAAAGGCCTTCACTTAACTTTAAAAAATTTAAGAATGCTTGTTTTGGAATATCAGTAAAGCAAAACCTTGGAATCATAAGCACAAGTTAAAAGAGACATACCATAATCTATTTCATGCAATCACCATGGAATATTTATATTTGGAAAAATTCACTTTCAAGAGGACCTTGCCCGCTTAGATCCCCACTGTAACAATTGTGTATTGAGTGCTCTTCCACTATTATTCCTAAAATGTTCACTAATTACAGCTCGAGATCCTCCAGTTTTGATTCCATTTGTTCCGAATGGTTCTCCAAGATCACCTTGACAATTTGTTGCACCACAACGGCACTTCACATTTGGTCCAAACTGTATAAACCTGCTCATTCATTTCAAATTACAAGGTCAACATCAGGATTGATGTATAGCTTAGTATGTGTTTAGTGAACAAAAAAACCATTGTACAATCAATGCAAATCATGCCATGCTGGATTTCAACAAAACGAAAATGGATTACAATGTCATCAAATTCCAAGCATCATCCTTTAAAATTTGCTAAATTATGAAACATAACATCAGAAATTCAAGAAAAGTCTCACATTAGATCACCATCACAAGTGAACGTGAATCATCAAACTTTCTAGGAATTTTCCAAGAGATATGTACGAGAAAAAAAGAATACTTGGCAATACAAAATAGTATTACCATCAATTGTCAATTTCTCCCCATTAATGGGTTATTTGAAAAATGCAATCATCAAAAAGATCAAGTTTGGAACAGACCTCTAGATCAATTTCTAGAACTTAATTTTGATGGGCCTCTCCTAGAAATCGGGACCTTGCAAGTGCTGCTCATGGTAGGAAAACTTGCCAGGACTCACAAGTCAAAAGCTAAAACACACCAGACTGACTAGACTCGCACATTGAGTCTCTACCAAGAAACTGTTGAATCTCGACCAAGTCTAACAAAAATCTCACCAAGTTTCAAACATGGGCTCACAAATTTCAAACATAGACTCGCCAACATAAAAAAAAAAAAAGAAAAACAAAGTGTTAAAACATTCAAATAATTCATTGTTTTTTGGCTCATCTGGTCTTCCTAAGGTGCAAATCAAGCTAAGATGAGCAATTGGAAAGCATTTTTGTAGATCAAATAAAGTTTAGAGTGCATTTGACAAAGGTATGTATTCTTTTCCCTTCTTTTCAAATTTCAAATGTCAAATGCTGAAAAACTAGGTGTGCTGCCATTTTTTTTCTTTTCCTCATTTCCCAACCCTCCCTACTAGTATTGACTTTTCTTTTATCTTTTAAATGTTTTACCTTTTCTTTTTTTTTCTTTTTTTAAATGTCTCTGTCAAGATTGAAAACCATAAAGATTTATTTTTTCTATGTACAAAATCAGCAAAAGTTCAATGCAAGGCAAAGGCAGGAAAGTTCCTACATGGAAGCATGGCATGGAAAGAGAGACCAAGGGCATGGTGAACTATAAATTTTGCAGGCACTCTATGAGAGAAGGAACCAATAAGTTAAAATTCCACCTTGTTCAGAAATCTAAACATGATGTTAAGGTGTGTCCTAACGTGCCCAATGAAATGAGAAGATAAATGGATGCCCTACTTACTTATGATATGAAGAAAATAGAAAGGAAGAGGACATGGGAAGCAATGACAGCAATGATGAGTTCCAACCCTGATTCATCTACACATTATTTTATTTACCCCCAAATTCAACTTCAACTTTCCCCCGTTGATGAAACTCGTGAGAGTTCTAGCTGTTTTCCTTCTTCACCAAATTTTTTTATTCCTCACAATGCTCCATGGGCACAACCTTTGCTTGAAGGTACCATTTGGAACAAAAAGAAGCATTATTAGGCTAGGATGGCAACTACAAACCTTGGGTATTACAATAATATATTAATACATCTTTCAGTATGGCGAACAACACATATGGGGAAGGGTTGGTAAATGCATTGAAAGTTGCCAATAAAGGGTTTAAGACTTGTAGTTGATGATAAGAGAAAAGTATGGCAAAGAAAGGGCCGCGACATTTTATTAAATGGAAGGGCAAATTGCAAGAGCAAGACTCTCCTTTGAAGAGCACACAGAAAATACTGAGAGCGGAGAGCGGGGGAAGGGGGGTGAATCAATATTTTAAAACTTTAAAGCTTCAAACCATGTATATCAAAAATCAAAACAATAAGTTCAAACATTGAACAAGATGAACACGGAGATTACATGGAAAACCCTTTTAGTTTCAGGTAAAAAACCACGACAAAATATTGTTTTTATTATCTTCAAAGGGCACCAACTCACTGAGAGCACCAACTCCAGCGTGAGCACAAACTCATAGAAGATTAACACAACTGTGCATACTTGACTTCATACACAATCTAGAAAATTATACCGATGGCATTTTTCCTTATCACATCTCACACATTGAAAATTATCTTCATGCTAATGACCTATTTTCTGAGCAGCGTGCCAAGGCCTCGACCTCTCCTTTTGCCTTCATAAAAACATAAATTCATGCTAATAACCTATATATATATATATATATATATATATATATATATATATATCCTGTAACTCACACGGCTCCACTCATACACTCGATACTATTCATCTTGCATTGAGCATTAGCATATGATTCAAAAATATATAAGGAAGTGATTTCACAAGAATATTGATGATAGCACCCTCAAAATAAAGACACATCCTCTGCCTTTTTGAATCACTCTTCAATCATCTGACTCCACATATACAGAAACTCAAAAATGGAAGCAAATTCATTCAAACTTACACATCCTCAACACTGACTTGTGCAGCCTGCGCCTTTAATAAACAGAAGCAAAAACAAAAGAGAATAATCCCATGAAGACTTGTAACTTTTTCTTCCACATAAGACCACACAGACCTTCACAAATATTCAAGGTACCACATGGAGGCGCACACCCAAACTCACGGCTTTCACATTATAAAACAAGAAATATCGGCCCGGCTCTATATGTTGGAATAAACACATCTTTTTCACAGAGTTGTGTGAAAAACTTCACACCAACATTCACATTGATGAGCACACCTGTATCTCTATCACACCCACAAAGAACAAATACAAGCTTCATAACATAAACGACCTCAGAAGAATAATGTCCATGTATTGAAAGAGCCACAAAGGCAACACACACACACAACTCGACACCACAATTGAATGACTGTGATTTTCAGATGCCATAAAGACCCGCCTTCATACAGCCAGTTCAAAGAATAGTAAATAGCAATGGCCTTAGAGAATAGGAATGAAGGATGCGCTCAGGAAAATTTCAGAACAATTAAAACTGTAGCCACCGCCATTAAGAAATACTAGGAAAGAATTTGATGAAGATTTTTACAAAGAAATGGGCAATAGACTCAACATAAATTTTGGCCACCCCATACAAGCTATCACACAAAAAGAATATAGCCACCCCATGCCAAGTCGACCAAGGAATAATTTAGACACAAAAATTTGAAGATAATAAATAAGACATTACAAACTTAAATGAGCAGTCGCCTCAATAAGAAAAAATCTGACAACATTCAGCATGCTTAATAAAGTTGTCAATGAGTGAAGATAAAGGTAGAAAAAATAAATTTGTTTCAAATAAAGCCGCCCCATAACAAATTCACAGAGGTTCCTTTGAAAATTCAAAGCTGACATGGCATCAGCACAGAAATAATTCTGCTGACATAGAAGTTTGCCACAATACTTTTTCAAAAGACATTCATCAGATCACATTTGCTAACAAACAAATCTGCTATGGCAAAAGACTTGTTAGCTGAGTAAGCAAGTAAGCAACTGAATTAGACAAGCAGGTAACGAAAGTAGACAAGCAAGTGGGTGAAGTAGACAAGCAGGCACCTCAAGTAAGCAAGTAAGTAGCTCAAGCACCCAAGCAAGTAGCTCAAGTAAGCAAGCAATCACCTTGACATCAATGACAAAATACTCAATATCCTTATAAGCTTTAAGTGACACATTCATGTTCTTGAAGCCCATAGATGCCTCACATGAAGTCAAAAAATTTAGGACACTGTACAATCTATTGGAGGGGATAGTCGAAGAGAATAGGGTTGAGTATATTGCCCAAATTGTCCAAAACAAGGCAGCAGCATATGTAGCTCCAAGGAAACTTATTCAAAAGAGGCATCCCACTATTTGTTGGAGTCCTTGTGCTTAGATTTGATGCTTGAGGGCATTGGGAAGATTGGATGGATCAAAAATGTGCTTGAAGATGCTAGGCAAATTACCAAATTTATCTACAACCATACATAGGTCCTTTGATTGATAAAAGAGTACATTAATGGCAAGAACCTTGTGTGACTGGGGGTGACACAATTTGCCACCAACTTCCTCATTTCGCAAAGCATTGTAGTCTCAATTCTTTCTATCCAAGGAATGTTTGTGAGCAATGCTTCAATGGACTCTTCATATTCAAAAAAATCAAGGGGGAGAAAGTTGCAAAAACTATTTTTGAACATGTTTGTCAAAAATTCTAAGGAGATACTCAAGCTAAGTAACAATCACAAACATAAGTTTTATGGGGAATTTTATATTTGATAGTATTAAATAAAAAAATAGCAACAAAGCTTTTGGTCAAGGTTCTACAGTTAGTGTATGGGGATACATGCTGATGGGTTACCTCTATGAGGCCATGGATAGAACAAAAGAGACCATTTTGCATTGCTATGATGGAAACAAAAAAAATATGACTCATTTGATACATCATGATTTTAAATGGACAAACCAACTCCACTAGCCAATACATGTCTTAGCGTATATTATATACCTAGGGCTAGGGATATGATACTATAACATATTAAGGTGGGATGGAGACACATCCCTTAAGTTAGTTATACTAGTTCATGTAGACAACTTGTGTAATTAATTATATTAGGTGATGAGTACGCCTTCATTCGAATTACCCCTCCATTATGTTATTAGGAGGAGGTCTATATAAAGAAGGTGATTATAATTGTAAATAAATGAGTTGAGTATGATATTACATTGGGATCTCTTGGAGATATAGCTTGGAGTGGATTCTTCCATAAGAATTATTGTATGGTGTCACCCTATCTCAAGGGTTTATTCTATTTCTAAATATATTGGATATTAAAGCATCTTGGCCAACAAACATCTCTTGTGTCGTGTGAGATGTATCTTCTACATTATCTTATTGCCATTATTATAAGTGTGGTTCTTATCAAAATACCACCTAAACCCAATAGTTTATGTCTCTGAAACATTTCAGGTTGAGAAGGTCATAGCAGGCCTTAGTTTGTGCATAAAGAGGATAGCAATAGATGAAAACATGAGAGACAAAATTCTTGATGGGTTGGAGGTCTACAAGGGTGTGGAGGGGAGGATTTTTTCAACTCAAGCTATTTGAAGGAAACAAAACCAGCAGCCAAGTAAAAAAATCAGTCGTTTATTTCAAGCTTAATACTAGAAAGTAGAAACATGAAAGTTTTAAATTTAAGTTTTAAATTTTTTATGGAACTTTTATATTTTTTAAATATTTTATTTCTACATCTGTGGTGGGAGATTTATGGTGCTAGCACAACAAACCTTCAAAGGCTAGCTATCCATGTTTTGTCCTAGCCCTTTAGTACTTCTGGGTGTGAACACAATTGTAGCCTATCTAAGAGCATTCACACTAAGAAAAGAAAGAGGTTGACCTAGGAGTGCCTCAGTAACCTTGTCTTCATTTAATATATCCTCCACCTTCAAATCAAAAATGTGGAGGGTCCTACTCATGATGCCATCATCTTGGATGACATTGATCCCTTTGTTGATTGGACTGTCAAAAGTCAAAGAAGCATATGATGATATCAAATTCACTAACGAAGATCTCGTTGAATTGGAGAGAACAGCAGCAGCAGCAACAGAGGTGGATGCATTGGAGGAAGATGAAGACATGTTTGAGGAAACCATAGTTGGAAAACTCGGACTCGCCGCGGACTCGGCAGCCCAAAAATATGACTCGGACTCGGGACTCGGCACGGACTCGGGAAAAGACTCGGCTAGGACTCGGCAAAAAAAAAAAACCGTAGTTTTACAAAAAAACAACAAATTAATGCATTTAGAGAACATAAGAGCCTAATTTGATTATCAAACACTCATAATTCAAATATTACATGTCATATGATCATCAAACACTCAATAATTGAAATTTAATCATTCATAGTCATCAAATACTCATAGTTTCAATGTATAACATCATAAGATTATAAATGTTTACATATAATCTTGGCTTCTTTCAACCCCAATTCAATTTGCAGACCTCTATTTCACAAACTTGAGTGTTAAAATGAAAGAAAAAGTTAAAAAAAACATGGGTTTTTAACCCCTTTTGACTCCCAGCTACACAGGAGAGTTCTGGGTTGGGACTCCCGAGTCCAACCTTAGGACTCTTTTCAACCCCTTTGGACTCCCAGCCACACAGGAGAGTCCTGAGTTGGGACTCCCGAGTCTGACCTCAGGACTCTCCGAGTCCTGAGGTTGGACTCCCGAGTCCTGACCCAGGACTCTCCTGGACTCGACTCCCGAGTCCGCGGCGAGTGGACTCGGCCAGGGTAGGGACTCCCGAGTCCGCGGCGAGTCCGCGGCGAGTCGGCCGAGTCCGCAAACTATGGAGGAAACAATCAGTCCTCATGTTGATATCAACCTACCTTCTACTTCGAGGCTTGAAAGTCACACGAGGAGTGGGAAGTGGAGGATGCAGATTATATTTGGCTATTTATCACATGAACATAGATTTCTGGATTTCAACTTTCTAACCTTTTTACCATCAAGATTTCAGATCATTCTCTTCTCTAGCTCTAACTAATAATGATGATGGATCATAGAATATGATCCAAAACCAGTGTTCCACAGGGTTTCGGGGACAAGGATGGTGGGACGGCAGGGGATATATTTCAAGGACATGGAGACGGGGGGTCTAAGTTTGGGGGCGGCAGGGGGACGGCAGGGTACTGAAATACATAGAGTACTTGAAAAAATAGTTATAAAAAGATGTATAAGTATAAGAATTATACATCTTGGAGACAACTAGGAGTCCCTTAGACATCTTGAGGACACCCCAGCATCCTCAAAGTCCTAGCGACATCTTGGAAACAGTGACACTGGTGGTGGGATGGTGGCACTGGTGGTGGGCTGGTGGGGGGATGTCCCCCCCAAGTCTCCAAGTCTCTGAGATGTCACCATCTAGGAAATGCAAGGTTTTTTTTTTGGGGGGGGGGCGCGCGTTCCCGTGGAACACTATCCAAAACATTGATAGTAAAAAAGTTACACAGTCAAAATCCAAAAATCTATGTTCAATAATATCATGGACTGTGGAAATTTCATGTTGTTATTTATCACATGTCCATTGTCAACAGATAAATAATCATTATTTATAGTTTCATAGTAATACAATGTACTAATTAACTTTTAAACTTTGAAATTGCAAATTTTGAGCATTTCAGGGGCATGATATGTAATCTTTGAATTATGAAAAATTGATGATTAGGATAAACTTGTGTGTTCTCTAAATACATTAATGTCTGACCTTTTTTTGGTGTAATTATGTTTTTTATTTGCGAGTCTCAAGTCCCAAACAAAATTTTGGACTGCCAAAGTCCAAGTTTTCCAACTATAGTCTCACTTAGATAGCTTTAGGACAAGTTGAACACCAAATGAGACTTGTCAAAAAATAGTAGATTCAACGAGTCAGCCTTGATTAGATGCTTGAGGACAAGTAAAAAGACTTAAGTGCCCAAAATGGAGCCAAATTTCAGGCTATTGTAAATCAGCACCCTAGGATGCAGATATACAAGCATTGAGGTGAAGCATTACATCTATTTAAATTCATGAGACACTGATTAACTATAAGTTGGCTTAAGTGATTCTCAACTTAATTCACAGCTATACTTTCAAGAGCTGTACTTATATGTATCGATCACCTCCATAAGGGTCTTGGTTAACAACTATCCATGAAAGATGATTCATGAATATTAACTCAATATTAACATGCACCTGATTCAAGAAAGATGATATTACAGTGTTAGAAACTGTAGTAATAGTTTATTATTGCCAATTTTTCATAGTAACAAAGCAGGTCAAGCAACACATATGTACACCTGTACACACATAAGCACACAGGCTTCATCACAGTGTATATGTTCAGTAAATTGATTATAACTGAATGATCTATACATTCTGCTGAAATATTTTGATATGGCAGATTTTGAGTGCTTCTTTCACTAGGTATTAAATTCATTATTTCCACAATAAAATATAAAGAGCAAGTATCAAACAGGCATAATGTATACCACTCAATTACGATATTTTTACTTGAGTTGCATACCTGTAATCATATGTTAGCGGCTCACCAACCCTTATATCTTGTGCTGCAAAAATACCAACTCTGGTCTCTCCATCAACCCTCCTGTTTTCAGAAAGAATATAGAATTAGCATACTGCCTTGCACAGTAATCCAGCTAGCTCTGTAAAGAAACTGCTATATTATTTTAATATTTCATGTAATTTTATGGTATATCTAAATATATACGCATAATGTAATTGTATGTATGGCATGCCTGCAATCATGCATAATATTATCAGTTGGTCTCTCACCACCCCAGCCCTAGAGACTGCAATAACTAGTAATGATTTATCCAAGACATATGCTATGCAGATGCTCTTCAACTATATGGAAGGCAAAAAAAGAATTAAAATCTCAAATCTTCTCTATCAAATTGAGTTCATAGTTGGTTTTAAGATTTTAAGAAGTAAAGCAACAAACCATTTTTCAAGTTTACAGTTTGGATCACAACTGTGATTCAAAAAGCGAGATTGATTTCCCTTGAATGTAGCATCGATTATGAAGTCCTTGCCGATTTCACACATGTAAAAATTGTGAACACCTCTGTGCTTCATTTCCCAAAGCCTCTCTTCACATAATGCATCATTTATAACTGGAAATACAATATCAAATAGTTAAATAAAGTGGTAGAAGATGATGAAGTTACACACACATCTCTATTTTTTATAATTACTGTAGCCATAAGGGTCAAATGTACATAGAATTAGCACAAAGAGAAATCAGCGGTTTCATTTCGTATTTAATGTATGAAAATCTGCACAGAGAGGATGGAAACTAAGATATGTTGAATACAGACCAGCAACACCAAGGCACTGCGGAATTTCTGGTTATCACTTCCCTTAATAAAACAAAAAGATCAAATTCACATATTGTATTTCTAAAATCAGACTTTTTTCCTGCCAAAAAATATAGTGGATTACAAATCAAATTAATAATTTCAAAAAGAAAAAGTACAGAGGAAATCAGTTAGCATAAAGCATTAATTCCTCCATCGTGCTAAAAGTTAGTATGCTGCCTGGCAAGATTGCAAAAACAAAAAATAACATGAATTCAATTTTTCAAATATTTTGTGAAACGAACCCTGCTAATTGAAGATACATGCAACTGCATTTCTATCTAGGAAGAGAAGCCATACGCTAGTCAAGCATACCTACTTTCTAGTAAAAAATTAGTTCTAAACCACTACAAACTAAAATATGAGATAATATAATTACATTTAAAGATAAAGGTAAAGGTCATGATTTTGTCACAGTTTAGACTGATCCATAATCAGTATAAATGTCCTATTGCACAATTCATCCATATGAATGATACATTCAACAACTAGTTGCTCACAAGTGCAGCGTTCGATTGAACAACAAGAATGATTTCTATGAATCATGCATTGCTTAATGGAGATCGCAAGTGCTCACATTTACTTGAGCAATAGAAAAGTTGCAAATAAATAATCTTGTGCTAGTGAAAGAAAATAACAACATAAGCAAATATGACATGAGATTTACTCCAAAGAAACCAATGTGGAAGAAAACTCCACCAACAATCCACTGTCAAAATTGCTTACAAGCTGCTCCCTTCATTACAGCCACCAAGAACATCACTTGATACTCACACCTAATTTAGTAGATTCTCTCCACATACAAACTTAAAATCTCAAGAATGTGGCAATGGACGATCAGCTTCAATTTTTATTAAACCCACGACTTGGTTTGGAATGTAATTTTCAAGTGAACTGCTACATCTCCTATCATCTAAACCAAAACGTATCACCCAAGATTTCTATCTTCTAGCATCAATCCAAGAGGTGTACTTTTGTGGGAATGTTACAAATGCAACATAAACAAGAACTCCTGCATCCTTTTTTGGTAAGCCTGGCATATAGCCAAGCTGTAAACTATGTTTGGCATGGTAAACACTATCTCTTGATAACTTCTGTCTTTAGTAAGCTGTCTTATAGCTTATTCACTTTGTAGTTATCCAAATAAAAGAATTCTATTAGTTGCTGTAATTGGAAATTATAGCATGGTTGTGTGCAGTTGATAGTTACCAACGGTTGGTTGAGAATTACCAACCGTCAGTAAGTATCAACTGCACACAACCATGCAATAATTGCCGATTACAACAACAAATAGAATTTTTTTATTTGGCTAACTACACACTTTACAACTGCACTTTGATAGGATTAAAAACAATAAAGATTGTTTTTTAGAACAAAAGTGGTTGGCTATACATACTCCCTTCTTACCTCAAATTTGTCTTCCACAGTCTATTTTAAGTTCTGAACCAGGTTATGCAACTACACTTGCATTTTTGACAAGCTAATAATGGCAGTGGTGGTTGGTTGAAATACATCAACTTCTTATAGATCAAATACATGCTCATCTTTAATATTTTAAATATGACGACCAAGTAACCATGTTTATAAGTGTATACTTCACATTCAAACACCTAAATTGGTTTATCCTCAATTTTGTTGATTTTCTAATTTATTAATCTGTAACATGCATCCAATTTGGTTTTAAAGAAATAATATTTACACCAAAAAATTTGCATTACTCATAAACCAAATATTGCAAAAGTAATAACAGGGTTTGAAGTTGACCATCAAGTTGGTTTACCTTCCCCAACATATTCAATCACGAATTCTCCCTTTCTAATCACTTCTGCAGCTTCTGCTCCCCATCCACAAGACTTAGTCTGCAAGGATATACAACCCACAGTTAGACACTGCAGACAATGTTATAAAAAGTCTCCTAACTGTAGATTTACTTAATGCTAGAAGAAATGTCCAAAATTCAAATTGGAAACAGTCAAAACAGAAATGTGAGATAAAAATTTAAAAGACACAAATCCACTATCTAGATATTCAAAAAAACGGGATGTCTCACAAATAGGCCCAGTATTTATTAAAACTAGAAAACTTCAGACACAGATTCCAATAAACAACTTAGATTACGGATGCTTAAATGCAATGTGCCTTGCAAGAGGCAGCAACCCCATATTTCTGTTAAACATGTCCACATTTGGAAATTTAAACCATTAAAACCACAGCTACATAATTAATTCTATACTACTTGGGAGTGTCAGTTCCAAAGTGCCTTCTTTTCTTGCTAAAATGATGCCAACAGCCAAAAATACTCACTAACACATTTAACATCAGTTAGACTTATTATTTGCTAGAAAATTACATAGAATCTGGAAGCTAAGTCACAAAAGACTCAGTTTGTATCAGTATCTCCTGTTATCCCAGATATATTGCTTTTGTGAGTCTCTCATAAATTTCTAATAAACTGCAATTGCACTTAACTTGCTTACATATTCGTTGCTTCCATTCATTTCATTTTCTTTTAACAAGCTCTTGTCCTAACTCCATGGTTCTAGATTGGTTGGTTAATGCAATGTCTCTTAATCTAATAGAATATTACTCGGTTTTCTTTGGTTCTTTCTCAAGTTATGGCCAAACACAACTTAATAAAGCTCATTAGGTGTCAATGGTATGGCAATACAGAAGGTTTGGATGTGATGTCTTAGGCACCTGGAGGGCATTTTGAGGGTCCAAGTGAAGGAGGAATTTTGAGCACAAGTGGAGAGAAAAAAATACCAGAAAACAACAGAATTCAACCTAGACCACTATTTGTGTTCCAGAAAGTGAGAAAGTTTTGTAAATTTCTTTAAATTTCTTGAACATTCATTAACACAAAAACTCCTTGGTTGCAGGACCTCATAATTTGTCACTCTCACAAAGTCAAATGACCCAAGATTCAATATAGGAAGGCTTGTATGTAGATCCAAAAGAGAAAATGAAATCCAGGTCCAGACCTTGTTATTGTTCTAGCAAACAATTTCCAGAGAAAGACAAATTTATTGCAGATCTGAACACAAGGATTAGTAAACTTGAGAGATCCAAAGTCCCCCAAGCTGACAGGATCCAACACAGGTAGTACCCAAACTTAATGATAAATAGTCAAAAGTTCTTACAAAGCATGAGCACATGAAGAAGGAAACTACAACCAATTTACATTACTTTCAAAAAGCATCAATGCAAGGGTTAAAATGAAAAGAGTGGCCCCCAATTATTGAAATGTTAGTCCAAAAAAAAATCGTATGAGAATGAGCAGGATGGACTAAGGAACTCAACCTTCAAATTCATAGTTTCCTAATCTCATAAACCCCTTGCAAGAGAGCAGTGTTTTCTTGCATGAAATGAATTTGACCCTAAAGGGCATATATCTAGACAAAGCATGAATCACTCCATATAGCACTCTTCCTATAAGGGTCCAATCTGTAAAGGGTAGCATGCAAGCTCAGAAGTAGCTATTATTACTTCAAAACAAGTTCTGATTCAGGTATAGATCTCACACAATTCCAAAAGGAGGAGCTTCAAAGCTCATGTTCATGTCATTAGTTCCAAGAAAAATACATATGGGTTCTTATCCAAGACTGCAAGGGAGTGATTACTTACCCTTCCCCCAAGGTGGTGTCATCCTTAGCCATCCAAGTGATGCCACATTCAAGCTTCATTAGACATTAATGAATGGCACCACTGTCATCTATTATATAGTAAGATTTCTCATGTAGCTCCCAAGATGTTGGCACATGAAAACTCAGCTTTCCTGTTGAGCCCAATGATAACTTGAGTAGACCCTCTCACCTATTTTGTGTATCTTTTGAGTGTTAACCTTTAGGTGTAAAACATGTAACAAACAACATTCATCAATCTAAATGTAGCCTACCTCATTCATAATTGCCTTCAATCAAAGTATCAATATTGACTTCACATACCCATAATAATTACATATGGTTGAATCCCTAGGGATCAACCTCCTCTTCAAGATGTCATCATTGCAGTTTATTAATTTCCCTGAACTTTATCATCTTTTTCCATCACACTAGTGCCAACTCATATCTTGGCCTATATCCAAAGATTTATCATTCTTTCTCATCAAGTGTTGTCATTATTCTACACAATTCTAAGGCTCATGCTAGGGCCCACTAGACACTGTGCATGGCCTTTCGAAGGATGAGCTTTGTCTTCAAAAATTATATTAAGAAGGCATTGGCTTTCAAAGAGTCTCACCAATGAGAATAATCCCATCATGTCTTATGTTGAGCATCTTCTATAGTTGTGAGAGGGATGATCTTCATATTCTCGATGGAATACTTGAAACCCGAATACCAATAGAATCTAAAATTACTGAATTTGCTCATTGTCTAAGCATCACCCTTGGCCAACTTAGGATGTGCTACCAAAATCACGAGGTGAGTAGACTGCCATATTCCACATGGTGATAGGATTTTTCTTTGATTTCTTCAAGAAGTGTAGAATGTGGAGCAGCTATTTTCCAATTGTAATGTTTGCAATGAGTTCTAGGATGGGTGTCATTGTGTTAGCAGTTTAATCCACACCTTTTAATGCAACACAAAATAGAATAGATGTGCAGTAGAAACACTCTTCAAATTAGATGGGGAAGCTCCCTGCAAACAAAAACTAATCTAATCTGAACAACATGTACCTACAATTCACAATCTATATTGTGTTTCTCGGCTGGTTCATGCTCATACTAAATAAAACTGAAGGTGTGTCTTTTTTAATTCACCAAGGGCAAAAGACTGACATGCTCTTCAACTCAAGGAAAAAGATTTGTATGCTTTTTAACAAAAAGTAAATCCTATGATTACTACATGCTCACATTGTTCAACTACAAGCAGAGACTGAACAATGCAAATACAAATAAAGATTGAATAAGTTTAAACAATACACAGGACTTGGTAAATCAAACAAGGGGAATGGCATAAAAAGCTACCAACTAAAATTTACCTCATCAACACATACAGAGCATTACAAGCCAAACGATGCAATTGCATTCAAAGCTACAAATACCAACTTAACAACTACCATAATACAAAGCTTTCAGTAATTGTTAAGTGATACTTAGCTCATAAAAACACATAATACAAAACACTTCAACAGCAATGTAGACGCAAAATAGGCATACTAAATTCTACTAGATGAATACTTGATTATAGATTGGCAATCATGAACACTCAGTGAACAACAATTTCAAAGCAAGTAGACATATAAGAATTAGCTTTAAAAATCTACATGCAAAGTAGCACTTCTTTATAACACTAACAAAATATTGCAGGAAAATAAATCAAAAAGTTAACTATAACTTCTATCATAAGAACAAAGTGCTTGCATGCAACGCAAGTTTTATTACAAAATTCTATCCACTAAAACTAAATCTGAACTCAAGCAATCTTCAATTAGATTCCCAGAAGGGATTACTACAACATAACATTATAACTCCCATGATCCCATCTCTTCCATGATAAGAGATACAAAAATAGGCTTCTAAAAATAGAGACTCTTCAAAAAGCAACTCTGACAAAAATTAGAGACAGTTAAAAATAGCAAGGCTTAAACATAGCTCTAGCTAAAATTAGACTTCTCAAAACATGCTTGTTTCCTTCGAACCAGTGATGGATAAAAATAGCACAAGAGAGCTAAAAGTAGATCATTTCATTAGGCAGCTTTGGAGACAATTCTGACAAAGCTTTCCATCCAAACCATGGCAAACCCTTTGAAGATGCTAAAACTCTGACATTCTTCTTGATGCTTATAACTCAAAAAACCCCTCCTCTGATGACTTTTCTGCACCAAACCCTGGGTATGTCTTTATTTGAAAACCTTGAATCCTCTAAATAAAACTCTTGTGAAATACAAAACCTCTGATGAAGTAATCAAAGATTGCACAAGTCCTCAAATGATTGTTTTATTTGATCTTTGATTTGATCAAATCACCCTTGAAATTTCATCAAGATCACTGCTGAAAATAGAAAATCTGGTCACTGTAATTCCTAACCTTGCCAAAACCCATTTAAAATCAGGAACATTAGGACAGCATCGAATGTTTGACATCACATATTCTTAGATTCTGCTGTTAGCATGCTAAAATGATGATGATCACTTATTGAAATCAGGCATTTTGGTGATGATTACCACTGTAGACAGCTTCTTCAAAGGTAGAATTTGATCTGACGTATGATAGACTATCTGCACTGCTGTTTAGGAAGCAGAATGGTATGGCAAAGACAAAGATTGCTTAATGAATACTTATATCAAAACTCCACTAGTATAAAGGTAAAGGGTTGCTGCTTATAAAGTGTTACAAATGATAATTGCTGATAGCAACTAAGACTGCTGGAGGTGACAATTTCAATGGTAGACTGCTGATATATCCACTTTCTGTAGGTGCTAACATCCTGCTGCTCTGTCACCAACATTGAATTTTAATGCTACTGGTATGAAATAATGAAGTGTGAAGGATCTTATTTCGACACAAGTCACTTCTATTACAGGTGCACCTTTTACCTTATGTATAAATATGCTTTTCTCCTTGAATCTGCTATTTCAAAAATAAACTTTTCTTGAACTGATTGCTGCTCCTACCAATAGAAGAATTCTATATTTTCAAAAGACGTGACTGCTGGAAATAAGCCAGTCCATGTATATCAAATAGTTGCAGCTTTTGGATAAAGACTGGTTTGCTAGCATTAACTAGCACAACTATATACCCTAGTTGCAGCTTATTTTTTAAATATAGTCGACCCTTCTATAAGGTGCATGTCTATACAAGGCATAAAAAAACCCTTGACCATCATTCTTGTAAACCCTTTGCATAGGCACGTGTCTATTCACAAACCTTTTAGCAAAAATTTTGGCCTGAAATTCTTAACCCAAGAACACATCAACGCACTGCAATTAACTTTGAAAATTTTATGGACATTTTCTTTATACAAGCACATGCCCGTGCACTGCAATTTCAACTTATGAAACTTTCATGTTTTGATATCCCAGGCAAGCACCACTGCATGCTGCTTGCAATTTTCAGCAAACCAAATTCATTTTATCCTTGCATTCACTCACATGTGACAGCATAGGCATAATTGGGACTGAAAACATTCCGATTTTTATGCCCTAGCTGTATGTTTTATGTTTTTGCAAATTTTGCATGCCAATTGGTACATGAGGCAAAATAGCGCCACATTTTTCCTTCAATTTTCAAAACAAGAATTGCCCATTACATGGCATGTGACTAAGTGCATATTTGCAAACTTTTATGCTTCAAAATCCTGATTCTGACCTTTTTACGAGCCCTGCCTTATATTCTTATCTGCAAGTTTTCAAACTTAACACAAAGCATGTATTCCTAGTCAAAGGTGTGCACCTTTCCTTCTAAAGACTGAAAACTAACTTTCACAAAGTCAATACAATCTTGAAATGAGATGTCAAACAATTGATTAAAACCTGTAATGTCCCTAATTGGAGTTGTACCGAATCTATTCTAAATTATCAATTTTCCAAGCAATGTTCCCTAGAGGATACCTTCAATTGATTTTGCCCCTTGGGGTTGCTCAATTACGAGCCACATGGAAGAGGATGTTGATAGGATACCTTGGTCTCTCCCTCCTCATTTGGCGCATGCTATTCATATGAGGGGGTCCCCTAGGCCTCATGTGGCACATTTCATTCATATGAGATGACCTAGTGAGACTCTCAATCCCCTTGTCACCATCCTTTTCCACTTCCCATAATTAGTCCTTCCCTCTTGTCACACTATGATAGGAAGGTGGGATTACAATGTTTACTCCGGTGACTAATTCTAGACCCAAAGGCAGTACCCTTTGATCCCAAAGGCAAGTACCCCCTTGGCCCTTTGTAGGCTCATCTTGTCCGCCCCCCCCCCCCTCGGGTGGCATATCTAGGAGAGACCCCTTTGCCGCATTCCCTTTGTAATCCTTCTTTCCCACCATGGTGAAAACATAAGCATAATAACATAATCAGATGCCTAATTACAAATAAACATATCAGCAGTGCATAAAAAGATCTCTGGGTATGTTACTAATGGAAATAAATAATAATGTGCATAAATACAAAGAGGCTATGGTTTTCCGCACACCCCATTAATTATACTCGAATAATATATTATAGCCCTATATAAATGATCCTATCATAATATAAGTTAGTCCATAAATCTGAAATCATAAGATAATTATGCTAACTGATACAATCTGAAATCATAAACTCTATTATAATAACTATAGTCTAAAATCCTAATCATGCTAACTATAATCTGAAATTATAATTATGTTGACTGCAATCTGAAATCATAAATTGATATATATACACCAACACTAGTGCCGATTGCCTTATTCTCTTTTCTTATTCCCTTCCCTCTTTCTTTATTAATTTCTGATCTTTTATACTTCAATTTGGGCCAAGTGACATGTCTGTTCCTTCTTCAAATAATCACACCTTTATGAAAGGTCAAGTCTTTAATGATATAGTGAATCGACTCTCTTATCCAAGTCGGCCTGTATTAGTTAGTGTTTGTTAATTATTAATTGCCTCTTAATTTTCTTCCCATCACTGCCTTGAAGGATGACTTGGCTTATTTAATTATTATCACATTGTTTATTTCTTTTAGTCGATTAAGGGACAGTTAATTTATTAAGCTTTGCCTTGAAGAATCGACGCATTTGGATGTGATGAGAGTCTTTTTTAAATATAGTTGCTGTTAGAGATTTCTGTATTCGGCATTCCTGAGATTAATATTAGAAATAAATATTTCTATATATTAATTCATCATTTATTTCAGACAAATATTATTGGTATTTGTTCATTATTTTTGTGAATGTTTTATTGTTATAATAATTTATAATTAACAATATTAATCAGTTTAGTCTTGTAACATTATAATAATGATATTATGATTATAATGTTATCTATAATTATAATTATAATATTTAAATTGCATTTTCTCGTATTTATATTTTAATATTCATTTGATCTTGTTATTTAATATTTGGTATTACAATTTCGGGGGGACATGACAAAACCCTTGTATATGGACGAAACCTGATGGAATTACTAATATGTGCAATATTGTTGAAGACTCACTAAAACCAAGCACCTTCTCTTTGGGTGATTTCACTAAAAAAAGGTGAAGGTTATTGAAATCAGGCACTACGAGCAACCTAATGTCCCCTTCACAGATGTAAGCGACTGGTGGAGACCCATAGCCCATTTTCTTTCCCATAGGCTACATGTGATGTAAAAAGAAAATAATTAATTAATTAAATTAAGTTGTCTTGATAAAGTCATTTCTTGGATGACTTACATTTAATTAATTATTTATTAAGTTGGATAATTTAAATAAAAAAGTCATTTTATGGAGCCCAAAATATCAAATTAAATCAAAGTCACTTTTGGAGGGAAAATAAAAAGTTATAGGAGATAAGGATTTATTTATTTTCAAAAAGTGTATAAAAGGGTTAAGAGAGGTGATAAAATTCATTCTTGGCATTTTCATTTATAAAACTGCAGCTTTCAAGCAATGAAGAGTTAACAACAGGGATACCCAGGGACGCGTCAATAACGGATCCCCTATCCCTGTTCCCAGGACGTCTCGGGTACTGGGGGACGGCAGGGGACCGTCCCCCTTTTTGCAATTTTTTTAGGAAACGCCCCTTAAGTGGCGGGACGGCTGACCAGTCTCGGGGACGGCCAGGGGACTTGGGGACGGCCAGAGGACTTCTAGGAGTCCCCTGGCTATCCTCGGGACAGTTAGCCATCCTAGAAGTCCCCTGGTCGTCCCCAAGATGGTCAATCGTGCCCTGCATCAAAACATGGTCAAAACAAAACAAAAAACACATTTTCATAGCAAGGGAGTGTGAACTTAATTATGTCCACCCATTAAATAAATTGGTGCCACTGTTTGTTGTCTTGAAACTTTGGATAAGTGTAACTGATACAATTATTCAATATTGGTTTATGTATTGAGGTGCCTAGATGAATTCTAGTGAATAACCCAACACTTAGTGCTTGTTCTCAATGCTACTGTGCCTCATAAATAAGTCTCACAGGGCTTACTCTATTGTGAAGATGATACATAGCGGGCCTTGGGACATTTGATCATGCAAAACAATAACATGGTAACTATGCAGATTATTTGCCTAATGCAACTCACTATCATTCTCAGAAGGCTGCACTCCCTTGTTCCAGTTATCAATAAACAAAAAAATTATCATCAGAGTATCTATTTTCTTAGTTCAAAATCAAGCTTTCCATTGAATAAATTCTAACTTATTCATTAAGATAAATGCATACCAAATAAACCATATCAACTTGAACACAAATGTTATATGTGAATATTCTATAATGTATATTATGCATGCCCTATCCATGTTATCTATTGAATATTTAAAATTTCCCTATATTTTTATATAGCTGTCCCCTACTGTCCCTAAATTTGGCCTCAAAAATCGGAAACTTGGGAACTCATCCCGCTATCCCCTGTTGTCCTCATCCCGGAAACTTGGGGTAACCTTGGTTAACAACTATTCATCTTTTGCCCAAGAACAAAAACCCTACGGTAAGATTGGTTTCACGGATGGAAACCCTCCTAACCAACTTACAAGTTGATTCATACAAGATTCATAAGTGTGTAAACTATTATGATTTGTATTAAAAATTTAAAATTTCATATCCAGATTCTTGATCATTTCTAGTGAGAGCTTAAAGATTTGGTTCTAAATTATTTGCAATCAAATATCTTGAGTAAAATGCTTTGTAGTTGCTACTATATACACAAACTAGCCATACCATTATGGCAATCCTGTGTTACACAAGGACGCGTCCCCCCCCCCCCAAACCCTACGTCCCTGTCCCCTGTGGTGTTTCGAGGACAGGGGGACGGTAGGGGACATCCCTATGATGAGCCTTGCTAGCTCACTGCTCAAACCCCTGTCTTTTTCTTAAGTCTATTTGTGTTTTTTGGTATTTTAGAGAAATTTTGTAGACAGAAGAGAAGGTGCGCATCATATAAAATCTCACAGAATGTAAACTTGAGCAAATCTAATCAAATTGAAATTGCAGAAGGTGTTTAATAGCATCAACAATGGATTTAAAACATAAAAACGTACCCGTAAGCCTCTAGTTTACTTAATTAAGAAAAGAAGCCAGTTTCCCAGTCTATACATGAAAAACTGACAATATTCAGAATAGGGTGATACAAAGTCTGAATCCAGCTATGAAACTAGAGCAAAAGAAGAGGGGATGCCAAGTGCTGAAGATAGTGAAGAGAAACCCTCAAGAAGATAGGCGTTTCTTCAACCAGCAAGTGCGCCCTAGCTCAAAATCCAACGCCCCTCAAGCAAAAGACCAGAAAACATCTTAGAAGGTGCACCCAAGTAGCTATGATGCCTGCCATGAAGAAGGAAGAACACCATCCATTCAAACCCTCTGTTTCTGATGAAGAACACTTACAAAACTCTATTAAAGCACTGCAGAACTTCTAAATGAAGCTCTCTCAATTGCACCAATTCAGCTGATCTCTCACAGCCTCACAAGTGCTCACACTGAAGAGATTTCGTTCTCCAATGGTGGATTGCTGCAAACTTGATCACAGGATGAAAGCAAAGGGAAAACCTCCAAGGCAAAGTTGAAATATTCAAAATAGATTAGTTTCTCATTGCCCTCAACCCTTATATATAGCAAAGGAGGTGAAAACTCAAGGAGGCCGTACATTTTAGGGTTTTAGATCATTTAAATTTTTGGAAATAAACTCAAGTTACTTTCCATAGTTCTAACTTTGATTTTTGGCGCCTCCTTTAAGTGATTAAATGAAATACTTTAAAACACTCACTTTAGACTTATTTAAGTGATATAAAAATTATAAAGTCAATTTGACTTTATAAAAAGACTTTAAGTTAAAATATAACTTAAATCACTTAAGTAAGCCTATCTCCCTTAATTCTCCACAGAATTCAGTGCCGTCAAAAGCAAACAAACTCCTGTACTGCCAAAGTTTGCAATGAGCCAATCCATGATCTCAGAAAATGAAATCGACCGAACTCTCCAGAAGGTACCGCTGACCCTCTAACCAATCCAGTTAGCCCACAAGGATCCAAGAAAAGGGCTAACACACTACATCAGGTGACTGACTAGAGTGGGGACATCATAGTCCCCCAGGCGTCCCCCCTGATTTTCAAAAACTGGGAAACGGCAGGAAACGCATCCCCAAACAAGGGGATGTAATCAACTAGATAGTTAATTAGCAAATGAAATAAATAAATCATGTTTTGTCAAGGATTTAGTCCTCAGGATTAGTTAGTACTCGGGAGATTAGTCCTTGAGATTAGTTGGTACTTAACAGTTGCCGACGGTTGGTGTTCTCAACCGACGCCAGTTAACTATTTATATTACTATGTGGGTTCTAGTCGGGGATAGTGTTGATATGATGATGTAATATTGCAAATACACGAATACAGATCTGAATACTTTCATATGCATCTGTTCTGTGAATGATTTCTATGTTCAATGGTATTCTGCAATCTAGTTTACTTCTGTAGCGCATTGAAATACTATTAGTGGAGTAAACATTTGGCGTTGTTGCCTGAGCGGACTAGGGAATCACTCGACATGGCAGCGTAATGGGTCGCCCGGCGGAAGAGCTTGTGGATGCTAATGATGAAAGGGAAGACCTATTGACTGAAGATTTGATAAATCTATGGAAGATATCCCTAAGAGATTGTTAGAATATTATATTCTTCTATTGTATAATGGTCAATTATATCTATTAGTTGTTGGTAGGTAGCTGGTAGGTAGACATTTAATGTCTACAGTATTTTACCTCACCTATATATTGTAATCTATGTCTAGCTCAAGTACAGAAATGTACTTAAGAAATACTGGGCTGAAGCAGTCTACACTGCAGTCTACCTCCTGAATCGGTCACCTACACAGGCCATTAAGAAGATGACTCCTGAAGAAGCCTAGTCAGGACGCAAGCCTAAGGTGGGCCATCTGAAAGTCTTCGGTTCTACCGCTCATGTATGGATTCCAGATGCCAAACAAGCCAAGTTAGATTCCACGAGCCAGACACTTATGTTTACTGGCTATAGCGACAATCACAAAGCCTACAGGTTGGTTGATGTGGAGACAGATTGTCTCATATTCAACCGTGATGTTGTGATTGATGAGACTACTGGTCCATTTGTCCTTACTACCAGTCCTACGGATCAGCCTATGACGGTTCCTAATGAGGGTGTTCGTCTTCCTCTTGGTTCCCATGATGGGAGGGCTTCAAAGCATTCTGACTCTGAAGATGAGTCTACTGGTCCTGATCTCGCACCACCTGACTTTCCTCAGGATTCACATCCAGATGACTTTGTTCCAGAAATCCCAGGAGATGCTGTTACTCCTGTTTCAGATGTTGGCACTTCTACTCGTCGGCCTAAGTGGTGGGCCAAGACAATCGGCAATCTTCATGATGATGAACTCATTGAGGGTCGATCAACTCGTAGCAAGAGCAAGCAGCAACACACAGTAAACTTCGCTCTTATGGCCAACATCCACAGCATCTACGAGCCTCATACATATTCAGAGGCTAAAGGAATTCCAGAGTGGGAACAGGCTATGCAGACAGAATATCATAGTCTCCTGAAGAATCACACCTGGGTTCTTTCTGATCTTCCTCCTGGGAAGAAACCTATCAGCTGCAAATGGGTTTACAAGGTCAAGTATCATGCCGATGGTACTTTGGATAAGTACAAGGCCAGATTGGTTGCTTGGGGATTCACACAACGGGAGGGCATTGATTACGAGGAGACTTTCGCTCCTACAGCCAAGATGAGCACAATTCGTCTACTTCTCGCTATTGCAGCCCAATTTGGCTGGACAGTTCATCAGATGGACGTCAAGAGTGCCTTCCTCAACGGTGATTTGCAGGAAGAAGTCTACATGACGCAGCCTCCTGGTTTCAAGGTTGCCGGCAAAGAACATCAAATGTGTAGGCTCGTGAAAGCGCTCTATGGACTGAAACAGGCTCCCCGTGCATGGTATTTCAATATTGATCAGTACTTGGTTGATCATGGTTTTTAGCGCAGCCCTTCTGACACTAATCTGTATGTCAAACACTCCGGTGATGATATTCTATTTCTTGTTGTCTATGTTGACGATTTGATCATTACTAGTAGTTCAACACATTTGATTGCGGCAATCAAACAAGCTTTGTGTCAGACTTTTGACATGACAAATCTAGGGCTTCTCCATTATTGTTTGGGTATTGAAGTTTGGCAGACCGATGGTAGCATCTTTATCTCTCAGTCAAAATATGCCAAAAGTTTGCTTGACAAATTACGGATGCAGGATTGCAAACCTACCTCCACACCCATGGAGAAGGGGCTGAAGTTGTCAGCCAACTCTAATTCACCTCTTGTCGATGAAACGACATTCAGGCAACTAGTGAGCAGCCTCATCTACCCCAGTACCACTAGACCTGACATTAGTTTTGCAGTGAGCTACATCTCTCGCTTCATGACAGCTCCTAAAGCTGATCATTGGATTGCAGCAAAGCGGGTGCTAAGATATGTTAAGGGCACTTCCGACTATGGCATTCTCTATGGCAGATGCAAGGATCAAAAGCTGATTGGTTACACAGACTCAAATTGGGCAAGTTCAGTGTATGATAGAAAATCTACTTTGGGGTATGTATTCAGTTTGGGTACAGGTGTTGTAACATGGACCAGCAAGAAGCATCAGGCAGTAGCTCTTTCCTCGACAGAAGCTGAATATCGAGGAACCGTTAAAGCAGCATGTGAGGCAATTTGGCTTTGTAGGATGCTTTCTGGCATGTACATGTCACAAGCAGGACCTTCTCCCTTGTACACTGATAACCAAGGGGTGCTCAAACTGGCCAAAAATCCAGTCTTCCATGAACGTACCAAGCATGTCGAGCTTCATTGTCATTACATCCGCAAGCTGGTAGAAGACGGATCAGTTCAACTGCAGTATGTTCCGACTGCGGATCAGACTGCAGACATTCTCACCAAGTCTCTGAGTCTGGATAAGTTTGTAAAATTCAGGGGGCAACTTGGTGTTGTTGATGGATTGACCATTAAGAGAGGGTGTTAGAATATATTACTCTTTTATTATTAATGGTCAATAATGTATTTAATAGGTTAGATATTTACTATCTGTTAGATGGACATTTAATGTTTGTAGGTAGATATCATTAATATCTACAGTGCTTTATGCACTCTATAAATTGTAAGCTTTTTTTCATGTTAATACAAGAAGTAACTTTTACCATTTACATGGTATCAGAGCAAGTCTGAGCCTCCCTTATGGGAGGGCTCAGGATTTTAGGAGGGCATTTTTAAATTTGTAATTTGTGATTTATCACGTGAGATTTTTGTGAGTCCAGATCGAGTGTTTTGAAGACGCCATAGTTTCTAAAAAATAAAAATAAAAAAATTTGTGGGTATTTCAAGGCTGTAATTCGAAAATTTTTTTGGCCGAATTTTTTTTGAGGAATCTGTTGGTTCGTGGCTTGGTTGAAAGAGACTAGCGCCATTATTAAATCGCGTTTTTTTTTTGTCTGATCTTCTGTGGCGCGATTTTTCTTCACATTTTATGCTCACGTTTTTCTGCGCGCGACCTACGATTTTCAGCCTCTTTTTGGATGCGATTTCTGGTTCCTTTCTCTTCGAATCTGAGCCTCAAGAGGTCGCCTCAATCTACAAGCACGTCGCCTAGGGTTTGGCATCTATTTTTCCAAATTTTCATGCAGATTTGAGCTGTTTTCTGCAATTTTTCTGGTCTTCAATGGCGGCCTAGGGTTTCTGCAAGTTCGTCTAGGGTTTTGACCCTCTGTTTGAAGGCAGAAAATTTTTTCGTTTGCAAATTCCTTCTGGGTTTTTCGAGATCTCAACTGGGTCGGTCTTCAAATTTTCTGGGTACCTCGTTTCCTGTGCCTCAAAATTTGTGCCTCAGTTTCAAGTCGAAATTTTTTTCTGATTGCAGATTCCTTCTGGGTTTTCTGAGATCTCAACTGGGTTGATCTTCAAATTTTCTGGGTATCTCATTTTTCGTGCCTCGAAATTTGTGTCACATCTCAGGTCAGAAATTTTTTTCAATTTCAGATTCTTGGTGGATTTTCCGAGATCTCAAATGGGTTGTCCTCCGATTTTTCTGGGTGCTTCATTTTCTGTGCCTCGATTTCTGTACAAATCTATTATGGCGGCTAGGGTTCCAAACCCTCTGTTTTTCAGCCAACAATTGATGGCTACCTGTTTCTGGGCTTCTGTAATTCGCAGTGTTGCGTGGGATTCCTTTGTTGGGTTTTTTAAATATTTTTTCCCTTATGAAAAAAAAAAATCTGGCTTAAGGGTTTATAATTTTTTCCTCAAAAATTAAGGGTCAATTCCTATTTACCCTAGTTGGGGTTTCTGTTTACGGGAGGACTCTCTGGTTTCTAAAGGGTTTTACCGTTTTTCCTTAAAAACGATGTTTTGTATGCTGATCCGTGTTTCGCATTTCGTGCCAGCTACTTTTTGGGTTTCTGTAATTCGCAAAATGCGTGGGACTCCTCTTTGGTTTTTACCGTTTTTTCCAAAAAAATTGATGATTTGTAATCTTGGGTTTGGCGATTTTTTCCTCAAAAATCGTGGTTTGTTGCAGTCTGTTTTGGTCGCACCTCAAGTTGCTAGGGCGAACATCTGCACAACTAGCTTCTTGTAGTCTGTTCTTGGGCGTCATGCTCCTCTGCAAAAGTTTCGACAGTTTGCCGATTTATCCTCAAAATCATGGCAGTTGTTCTCGGTGTGTCTCTAGCGATAGGAAGGAACAGTTCTGTTATCCAACGTCAAGTTGGACATTTTGTGATGACTTCTGGTCAGCAGTTCTGCAGATTCTGGGAGGGTTGGTGGCCGACTCATCTCACGTGACAGAGTCAGTGGTAGGCTTTTGTCTCTTGTTGCAGAGCTTTCTAAAGAAGGGGCAACCTTCTTTGTTTTTGGTACTCTTGGTCATCAACATTCTGCAGATCCAGGGAGGGTCTCCGTAGCAACAGAGTGTTCTGAAGAATTTGTGACCAAGCGACCTACAAATTGTTTTCTATAGGCTAGTTAGACGATTGGCCATTAAGGGAGGGTGTTAGAATATTATATTCTTCTATTGTATAATGGTCAATTATATCTATTAGTTGTTGGTAGGTAGCTGGTAGGTAGACATTTAATGTCTACAGTATTTTACCTCACCTATATATTGTAATCTATTCTTCAAGTAATGTCAAGCAATTTCTTAGCCCAAAATTGTTTCAGAGATCATGTACGAAGGGAATCCCGCAGGCGGGAGATCCCTAAGGACGATATCTAGGATAGACTGGAAGTGAACGACGAGGTGGATCGCCTCCTGAATCGTATGCCCAGATTGTTGGCCTGTCTTTTTATCATCCTACAAGACCTTCGATAGGAAGAGGATCGAGAGCGTTGGAGGCAACAAATATTGCAACGATACAAAGAAAGAACCAAACAAGAAGAGGAAAAACGAGACACTAGCTGGAGACGTACGTCAGGTAACCAACAACAATTGCCTGAACAACTTTAATGCCTGTAAGGTCGAACAAAGACAAGAATCGAGTACCAAGTGGGCACGAGACTCAGAAGTAGAAGGTTCGGCGATCACTCAAGCTGCAAGAACAAGAAAACCAACGGAGAAGACTACAGTAAGTTGGTAAGGAATTTGATGAGGATCTAATCGAAATAAACCAGAGTATTAAAATAACACATGAGAATCTGAAGAGAATAGACACATCCATTGGAAGAGCACATCAAAGTCTGGTTGAAGGAAGGAACAAAGGACCCTTGGGCACTCCATACGTAGGAAGGTAAAATATCTGTGAAAACGAAGATGAATTAAGTGAAGAACTTGATAGTAGCATCAGACATCTTCGAGAGTTGTCCATATCGAACAACGACGAACGGCTAACGAGTGGAAGATCTGAGCCTAGTACCCCAAGGCGGAGAGAGTACCAAAGGGAAACCCAGGCAACTCAAGGTGTCGAGGATGCTGACAGAAGACGTGGGAGTGATTCGTACGTGGCCGAAAGTGCAAGTGACGCACCAAAACGTAGCGGGGAAACCAGTCTACTCGGGTCCAATACACAAGGAGGATAGCGGGGAAAGATGGTGACTCTAGCCGAGCGGCAAAAGCTGTCGAAGTTTACAGGGAATGGGACAGAAGATCCAGTATGGCATTGCAAAAAATGTGAAACCATCTGGATAGAAAATGGACAAGATGATCCGGATCAATGGTTGAAAGCATTTCCGACGACACTCAAAGACAGTGCCATCGACTGGTACTCGGAATTGGGCCAAGTACACAAAACTACATAGAGATTATTGAAGCAAGCATTTCAAGATGAGTTCAAATTGCTTCGGGATGATAGCGAGATTGTTATAGAAATATACAATACCAAGCAAGGGAAGCATGAGAGTGTGCGGACCTACAATCGGAAATTAAAAGATTTGTTGGGAAAACTTGAGTCACAACCAGCAGTTGGCCTAAAGAAGAGATGGTTTATTAAGGGACTGCTTCCCTTGCTCCGAAAAAAAATGAAGGCAGTACCTCCATCCTTGTACACCAACGCATATAACCGTGCGATGGACATCGAAAGTGAGAATAAGACATTCTCCAGAGGGAAGAAGAAAGATGACGAAGAAAGTGCAGGGGAGAGCAAAGATGAATCAACAACCGTACAAGCTCTCCGTTGTGACATGTTGCGAATGATGAAAGAATTAAAAGCTGACAAAGAAGGGTCCATGGAGGCAAATGAACTATGGTGTACCGAATGCAAAATGGAAGGTCATACAAAGGCGAACTGCCCGAAAAAACTGTTATGTGACATCTGCCAAGTTATGGGACACTCCGTCAAGGAGTACCCATACAACTTAAAAACACGGAGTTCACAAGTGTTCTTCACACAAGGAGAACAATCGACCCCTCTGACCACACCATCGAAACCTCATAGCAACAACGCATCCCCTAGTCACTACCGTAACAATCGGAGGAATGGTATGCCACGAAGCAAAATTCGGTACAACAGCAAAGGCAGACACATGATCTAGTGTCAGAAATGTAATGAATGGGGTCACTTTGCGAGGGACTGCCAAAGCAGTCAAGGTACCGGGGGAAAGCTATGTAAATGGTGTGGACCGGGTGATCATGAGGACACCGACTGCTCGAAGCAGAAAGACATCAACATGTTGGAGATAGCAGACGAAAAAGTTCTGGCAATTACAAGGGTGCAGTCAAAGAAGGCCAATTATCCGAACCCCCATACGAAGAAAGAGAGACTCCGAGAAGCCAGGGCGGAAGTAGAAGAGGCAATGGTGAATGAATGGAGAACTTCTAAAGCGGCTAGTATGTCGTTGCAGACGGAGCCCGAGAAGAACATAGTACAGCAGGTGCTTCACACAACCGTACCAATCGAGGTAACAAATCTTCCACAAACGATGCCTCAACTACAAGTAGCACTCACAAACGTCATTGAAGACAATATTTAGAAGGGTTCGACGGAAAGCAAGACAAAACCGACAGGAGAGACCACGGATCCAATGCTATTCGCAGTAAGTGTCAGGAGGAAGTCGGTCATCGTACAAATGGAAATTCTGAGGATGAAACTCTCCAACACCATTGTCGAAGGAGGCTCTAGGGTGAATGTACTACCAAAAGAGACATGGAAGTGCTTGGGTAAGCCAACTCTCTCGCCCCCGACATTCCACCTGGTAGGAGCAGACCAACATGGCATCAAACCTCTCGATACACTAATGGCGCAAAAAGTTTTGATCAACACGTAGCAGTTCTTGTTGAATTTCATCGTTATCTCAATGGAGAAAAAGGCATACAATGCACTATTGGGACGATGATGGTTGATTGCTGCCAAGGCAAACCATAACTGGAAGAGGAATACACTCTCAATCGAGAGCCATGGGAAGATGTATACCATTGATCTAAAGAATTAGGCGGTTAGTGAAGATCTAGCATCTTCGGGATCTGAATCAAGTGGAGAATCAAATGTTGATGGTGTTGATGAAGAAAGAAAGATAATGGAGCCAACTAAGGAAGGTGTACTAGAGATTGGAAGTTGCTCAGAGGACCACCAGAGCTATGCGTACACAGGATCCCTCTCATACCGAGAGACCAACCCGTACGGAAGAGACCTTACAGGATGAAAAAAAATTATGCCACCAATGTGCAAGAGGAAATTGAGAAGATGTTGGAAGCGGGCATCATTTTCAAAGTGGAGGTTAGCGAGTAGGTGTCACCCATTGTCATCTCTTTGAAGAAAGAAACGGAGCAGATTAGGATATGTGTTGACTTCCGCAGTTTGAATGTGGTGACCATCAAAGATCCATTTCCTATCCCTTTCACCGACACAATCCTGGAAGAGGTGGTCGGACATGAAATGCACTCGTTCTTGGACGAGTTCTCGAGCTACAAGCAAATCAGTATTGTCGAGGAAGATAAGTTGAAGACTACTTTTGTCTTTGAAGATGGGGTGTGTATGCATACAACCGGATGCCATTCGGGTTATGCAACGCACCATTTACGTTCCAGAGGCTAATATTGCACATTTTCGATAAGATGTTTACAGGCAACTTCAAAGCCTTCCTCGACGACTAGTCGATTTACAGCGATAAAGAAAAGCATCTGAAGGCCCTTGGCAAGTGCATGGAGAGGTGCAAGGCAGCCCGCCTCGCATTAAACCCCAGGAAATGCAGATTCATGGTGCCACAAGGGAAGTTATTGGGACATATTGTGTGCAAGGCTGGATTGAAAACTGACCTCGACAAGGTGAGAGTGATTGTACAAATGGAGGCTCCAGAGAACGTCACCGGTGTTAAGTCCTTCCTCGGGCACATAGGGTACTACCAGAGGTTTATCAAAAAATTTGCAAGTGTCATACCCTCTCGACCTACTGATGAGGAAGGGACAACCCTTCATATGGGCGGAATGTAATGTCCCCATTTTGGCCATTAGCTCTTCATTTGGTTTTAGCCTATTTCCAGAAATCCATAGGCTTGACTGAGGTAAATTTAGGGTTTCCTTCTTTGGAGGCTTTTTGGCATTTCTTAGAATTTACTATTTTTAGTAAGTTCTAATTTTGGCAGTAGTCCAGTTGGCAGCTCTTCAGTAAGTTTTCCATTTCAATTGGAGCAGTCAAATATTGTTGAATTTGGCTATTGAGGGGTAAAAGGGACAAATGAGTTATTTTAAGTCATTAATGTTATATTTCATATTTGGGCCCCTTGGCCTAGTTTAATGACTTGAAGTTGTTTTAAAAGGTGGTCATAAAGGGTGGACGCCTCATGGAGGGAATAATTGATATTTTATATTGTTTTAATATGCCTTGGGTTTTGGACGCCATATTAAGGGAGAATTAAATATTTTGAAAAGTAAAATATTTCAAAAAGGAGCTTTTGGCGTCCCTTTCTCGGAGGAGTTATGGAATTTGAAAAGTCACTTTCAATTCTATAAAAGAGATAGTTTGCTCCAGCATTTATCATCCATTATGCTTACCATACTATTATGCTGTCAAAATGACAAGTGATATTTTGCTTCGAGGATGCTACCTCCTAGCCATTAACCAATTTCATGTTTGAAATACAACACCTAGTTGGTCTTTGCTGCTTCTCATCCAGACTAGCAGATTGAGTTCGAATGGTTGAAGAATTTGAAGATTTATCAATTTTGGTTTTGCTGTTTCATCTACAACTGAAGGTGATTTTGATTCATAGTTTAATTATCAGTCTGAATATGGTTCTGGGTATTTCATCATTGGATTTGTTCATCTTGGGCGACTCATTATGCTAAATTTGAGATTTTATAGTTGACATTCTGATTTTTAAACGAAAATCGCCCCTTCAAGGAAGGCCGTACTCTTTCATGAGTGCATTGGAAAGCATGCTTATTTCACAAAGGTTTCTTGTTGCTGATTCTTCACTCTAACTTGGTTGCCTACCTTCCAGTTGATCATTGCATTCGATTTCATTCGAAACAGAGGTAATTTGATGAAGTTATGAACAATTTATTGATTTCACAGTTTGCTGATCAGAAATTCCAAAGTTCAGATTTTTACATCAGATTATAATAGTTTTCTGTTTTGGCCTATTACTTCAGTTTAGAGAGTGTTAAATCATTGCCATAATTCATTCTCTTCTTCTTAGCTTCATGCTCTATCATTGTAATTAGTAATCTGCAAAGTTATTGATTGTAAGGTTGAGATTTAGTAGTACTAATCCAACCATTTTACTTTCTGCAATTACTTGTTAATTTTCCAAATTAATTACCCCTGGATGGTTTACCGCCAGTGTGGAGAATGAACATTGTAGCTCTCATTGTACCCACTCTCAAGTGGTGAATTCCCACTCTCAAGTGGATGCCCCCCGCAGCCGATGAATTAGATAGTTGTATTTTTCCATGGCTGGTTATCCGCCTATTGTTTCAGTTTAATAAATAACTCTGTCATATGTTAGCACCTCACCCTCAGTGGGATCTTGAGTGCACATTCTTGACGTTGAGTTTGCTTCATTTCAAGTTATTGTTTTTAGTTTCTCCGCCATATGACAACACCTATCCTTCCATGGGATTGAGTGTGCATTCTTGGCGTTGAGATCTTTCAAGCTTGGTTTCAAATTTGAGTGCTAACGCTAATTCAATTGGCGAAGTGTTGATTGTGTTGTGAAATCTTCATCGAAAAAAATTGGTTAGCATATTTCACAGAAGAACAAGAGAAGGCATTCAATGAACTGAAGGACCGATTGATCAGTTCACCCATACTAGCATACCCGAACTAGGATAAGGAGTTCCACGTACATGTGGATGCCTCCAATTTCGCCATCGGAGCAACACTGGCACAAGTGGGAGCACACGGGTTGGACCACCCAGTATTCTTTGTGAGTCGGCTACTTTCCAAAGCAGAGAGAAACTATAGCACCATCGAACTCAAAGCATTGGGAATGGTTTACTCCATACAGAAATTCAAGCACTATCTGTTGGCCATGTCGTTCACCTTTTATGTGGATCACCAAGCCTTAATGTATTTGGTGAATAAGCCGATAATTCAAGGGAGAGTGAGCAGGTGGCTACTATTGCTCCACGAGTTCACATTCACTATCATCGTACAGACAGGGAAGAGTCGCGTGATTATTGATTAGTTGTCAAGAATTCGGTTGGGCGAACCTGCGGAAGGGGGAGTGAACAAAGACTTTCCGGATGCACACCTGTTTCAGATCGCAATACTCCCTTCATGGTATGAAAAGATTGGAGAATACTTGTCTACATCTACATTCTTGAAGGAGATGCCGCTAGCCAAAAGAAGAAAGCTCATATTGAAAAGTAAGACATTTCAGTTGATTAATGGCTTCTTGTACAAGATGGGGTCCGACCAGATCCTCTGAAGATGTGTCATAGAAGAGGAGATACCATGTGTATTGAAAGAAGCACATGAGGGTCTGGCTAGTGGTCACATGGGCCCAAATGCTACGGCCAGAAAAATTCTTTTGGCGGGCCTATGGTGGCCGACGATGCACACAAATGCTCAGGAATGGGTGTTAGGTTGTGACACCTGCCAGAGGGTGGGAAAACCATTAAAGCGGGACTTTATGCCATTGTATCCATCCCAACCTCAAGAGTTGTTCGAATGTTGGGGGTTGGATTTTATTGGGCCATTAAAGGTGAGTCAATTACATTGGTGCCGATACATTGTGGTCGCCATAGAATACCTGACGAAGTGGACCAAGGCTAGAGCATTGTCGAATAACACAGTTCAGAGTACGACACAATTCATTTATGAGCAAATAGTGACAAGGTACAGGATCCCGATCCAGATTACGAGTGATTGTGGGGGACACTTTGTCAACCACATCATCCGATTGATGACGACAGAGTTCTGTATCTTTCACAACTTATTGAGTCCGTACTACCCACGAGCAAATGGCCAAGGCAGAGTCCTTTGAAAAGCAACTGCAAGAGCTCACTTGCCTGTTGGAGGAAGAGAAGTTGAAAGTGATCGCTTGAGATGCAAGCATACAGGATATGGAGAGAAGAATGAAAGCACTTGAGGAGGAGATGGCCCGATAGTTGGCGAAAAAAGACAAGTAACTAGAGAAGGTCAATAAAAACTTGAAGGAGGCAGTGCACCTGGTGAAGACCACTCACAAGAAAGAATTGAAGGCCACTCATCACCTACAGCAGCGCACAAAGGAGGTCTACCGACTAAGACAGCTGACCACTCCAGCTACCACTTCATCAGTCCCCTAGCCACCAGGGATGTCCTCTCAACCCTCCTCCCACTGAAATTTTATGTGTCTCCCAAATTTGTATTTGTCGTCTAGGAAGACGAATTTTTCTAAAGGGAGGCATGATGAAATCAGCTAGATAGTTAATTAGCAAATGAAATAAATAAATCATGTTTTGTCAAGGATTTAGTCCTCGAGATTAGTTAGTACTCGGGAGATTAGTCCTCGGGATTAGTTGGTACTTGACAGTTGCCGACGGTTGGTGTTCTCAACCGACGCCGATTAACTATTTATATTACTGTGTGGGTTGTAGTCGAGGATAATGTTGATATGATGATGTAATATTGCAAATACATGAATAAAGATCTGAATACTTTCATATGCATCTGTTCTATGAATGATTTCTATGTTCAATGCTATTTTGCAATCTAGTTTACTTTTGTAGTGTATTGAAATACTATTAGTGGATTAAATAGGGGACGGCTGGAAAATAAAAGGGGACGCCCAAGGGACGGCTAGGAGTCCCCCAACCGTATCGGGGACGCCCAAGCATCCCCTTTTTGTCAAAGTAAAAAAGGTTTTGATTTTTGGCAAATTAAATAAAAATTGCTTGATAAATATTAAATATTTCATTATATTTGATAAAAGATTTAATTTTTAAACGAACTATTTAATTTTATTGTCAAATTAAATAAAAATTGCTTGATAAATATTAAATATTTCATTAAATAAAAATTGTTTGATAACTATTAAATATTAAATATTTCATTATATTTGATAAAACATTTAATTTTTAAACAAAGTATTTAATTTATTGTCAAATTAAATAAAAATTATTTGATAATTGATAAATATTAAATGTTTCATCAAATATTAAATATTAAATATTAAATTTTTCATAATGAAATATTATTTCATTATATTTGATAAAAATGTTTTATCCCCATTCGAATGGTATTGACACAATAATAAAAGATTATTATATTTACTTTAGTTGTTCAACCTAAAATTGAAATGAAGACTTTTAAATTTTAAGTTGTATACAATTATTTTTTACTTTGCAATGCACACATGGGTAGGGTAAACACGCAGAAATGACCGAGAGAAAATATCTATGCACATATTGTCATATTGATATTGTTGCACATATTTGATATTTCAAAATGCTCTCTCTCTCTATATATATAATATATTTTTAAAAATTCATACATACATACATACATACATACATACATATATATATATTCTTGAATCGCCGTTCCCCCGCCATCCCCAAAAATCTGCCCTTGGACTGTCGTCCCCGAAACACATCCCCTGTCGTCCCCCCGTCCCTGTCCCCGTCCCCAAAATGTCGTGGAACATAGTGGAAATCCTATTCTATGTTGAAGGACCAAAATGAAAGCAGTGATCTGCTACTCATTGGTTCCTTGTATGTTGAGTAGGTGCCAACTTTGAGAGGAAAGAGAGGGTCGAACTACACTTGTAAGTGGGGGCATGTGAAGTAAAGAGATAGTGACCCAAGTATTGGGTGTTTGGGCCCTGAAAACCCTAGCCGCAGCCTATTTAATCTGCCACACACTTTTTTATTAGCTGATACTACTCAATCTACTGGCTGAAATTGTATGATAAGGCCAAACAAGGGTCAACCAGCCTCAATTTGCAGGAGCATTCAGTATTTAATGAATTATCCAGATTCACTATCATCATCAACGAGTATTAAGGTTGGATTTCATACCATGAGTATTTGTGTATGGAATTATCAGCATATGTATTTATATATATACATTGTGTTTCAACAGTCATATCTTTTTTTGTTTGAATATTCATGTGATTCAGGGTTACTCGTTTATATAAAAAAAATATGTCCAACAGCAGCAAGTTTAATGTTTGATATATTAACAGTACCACTTCTCAGTACTTTTTTTGTTGGCATTCCATCAAATACTTGTCAAAATACAACAAAAAATTGCCAGCCCATTGCAAGCAATAACCATTATTATTTCATAAGAAAAACTTGGACTTGGCAATAACTCGGCAAGCCCAAAAAATTTAAAAACTTAGGACTTGGCAAAAACTCGAGGAAAAACTCGGCAATAATTTGGCAACTTCATAGAAAACTTGAATATAAATAATTTTTTAAAATATTCTTCAAAAGCCCACATATATACTAAATTTGTAGAACATATTACTAAGTTACCGAATCAAGTTCAGGTATGCAGATACAACAATATTTTTGGAGAAGACTGGATAAACTATATTGGATAGTATTCTATTAATATAGTTTATTCTAATATAATTAAAAAAATTAATTTTATATGGATATATTTTAATATTTTATAAATTTTAAGCTATGAAATGTCCCCATTTTAGCCATACGCTTTTCTATGACTGATAGCCTATTTCCGGAGGCCCGTAGGCTAGTCAGAAGTGCAAATTAAGGTTTCCTATTTTGTAGGAAGTTTCAGATGAGCTTTTGAAGGTTTGCATGTGAGTTTTTAATGCATGTTTGGTGGAACTTTCTGGATTTTTGGAGAGCTTCAGGATAAGGTAACATACATGTTATGAAAATGACATGCATTTCTGACAGATACCTCGCATGCAGGAAAGGTTTCTGGGTTTTTCTGGGTTTTCAGAGAGCTTTAGAATGGTGTAACATGCATCTCCTTCTGACAACCTTTCCCAACACTTACCAGTTTTACTAAGTCTCGACAACTACCTGGAATGTGGTTAAAATGAGTTTGGAACAACTTACTATTTTTAGTAGTATGTTATTTTTAGTGAGTTCTATTTTTCAACAGTGCTTGAGTTGGCACCAATTCAATATGCTTTTCTATTTTTGGAAAGGCAATTGAGTATTCTTGGTTTTAGCTTTTGAGGTGAATTTTGGAGAAAATGAATTATTTAAGTTATTAATGTTCTATTTTCATTTTGCCCCCCTTGGCGTAGATGACTTAATGTTGTTTTTAAAGGTGGCTCTTGAGGGTGGACACCTCATTATGAGGTAATTAAATATTTTATAAAGTTTATAATGCCCCATTGCTTTGGACGCCGAGGGGAAGGTGAAAAAAGTTTATTTTAAAATTCAAATGTTTCAAATTGTGCCTCAGACATCCCTTTTGGAGGGAAAAGAAGGAATGTGAATGGTCACCTCAAAGTTCTATTTAAGAAGGCTTCTACTCCAGCATTTGGTATCCATTGCTTATTATATCAAATTGCTACCGAATTGGTTTCAAGCTTATGGCTTCAAGGAACGCATACCTCCTAGCAAATATTTAGTTTTGTGTTTGAAAGATAACACCTAGCTGGATTGGGACCGCTTCTCAGTCAGAAATTGCAGATTGAGCTTCATTGTTAGAGATTTTGGGTGATAATTTCAGTTTTGTATTTGTTGGTTTGAATATGGCTCAAGCAAGTTTTCATGCGCAAATCATTGTGTGAATTTTTATTCATTTTGGCTATTTGCTCATTCCATTTCTATGCTATAGGCATCCCTTGTTGCAGATTTTTAGATTTTATTATGAAGTCTCCATTTTTCTAGAGAAGGTCGCCCTTGATAGGAGGGTTTTGTCATTTCCATATTTGCATTGGGATGTGTGCATAAAAGTTGAAGGTTTTTTGAAGCTATTTGTTGCCTTGTATTTGGTCGCCCTTCTCCTAGGCTCCATTTGCATTTGGTTTGGAGTCATTTGGATGTGTATTGAAGGAGATATGAACATTCTAGTGATCTCCTAGCTTGCTGGTTTGAGCTTTCAGTTTGCTGGTTATTCAAATCAGACCTAAGTATTTAAGTTTAATGCCATATTCCTTTGTTGTTCTCATTCAAATTTGTAATAAGGAATATTGTGAAATCATTGTTTTGAAGGTAGAGCAAAATTCACTGAAAATTCATTGTAAAAGAAGGCACACTGTAACGCTGATTACAGTAGTGCTGTTTCAGCATATTACATTTGTATTTACTACTCCCGCTGAATAAGTGGTTCAGTATTTTATATTTCAGTTTTGTAATTATTCTCATTGAAGAAGTGGTTGAGTATTATCTTACTTTCAGCACATTTTGTTTAAATATCCCCCCGTTGAATAAGTGGTAGTGTGGATTCATAGCAGGCTTGCCGCCTTATAAATTGTAATAACTTCACTCCCGCTAAATAAGTGGTAGAGCTTCATGGTCGGTTATCCGCCTACTTTGTATTTCCAACATTTACTTTCATTTCATGGTCGGCTAGCCGCCTAGCAAGCATTGTATTTTTTTCTAGGTGCTAACGATCGCCAACACCAAATGCTATCACCTCGCCCACATTGGGATCTTGGTGAACATTCTTGGTGAAGGGTTACTTTGTCAGAACCCTGGTGGTTCTCTGATTTCAAACCCGGATTGTCTTTTGAAGATTTTTGCAAATTTTCGATTTTTTTGTGTTTTTGAGAGTTTTACAGGAAAAAGGCAAAATTGCGATTTCTCTAGAAATGCTTAATAAATTCATAAAAAATTCATAAATGCATTTAATATCTTAGATCTTGCTCAGGAAACAAGGCGCTTCAATGTATTATATTATTTGAGCTTTTACAGAGTCAAAAACTGAACACAGAAAACAATACTTGAAAATTTATTGAAAAACCTGGTATTCTTGAAATGGCGGCTGCAGCAGAAAAGAGAGAGTACGGCCAGAATTAATGAAGGTTTATCCAGGCTCTCAGAAAGATGCAAACTCCTCTGCAATCCAAATCGCCCCAGTTGCAAACTCCAGACTGTGAAAGAAGAAGACGATTTTCCAGATACAATGAAAAAGTACGGCCCCTTTGCTGACTGGTACGGCCTGGTACAGCAAGTACAGAAATGGTACGACACCTTGGGATTTGTGCCAGAACAATAATAAATAATCCTTGCTTGAGTCGCCTTGACTGTCTGATGGGAAACACTGTGAATCTCTGTCTGAATAAATGATTATGCTCAAACTGTGACTTCTGGATGAAATCACCAAGTGCAAGCTTCAGCTGGTATTTCACAGCCTCAGTATGCCTGATCTCTGAAGAGTTCTCGTTCTCCAGAAACGTTCGTCTGCCAGAAACCCTAGGGTTTGCAAACTCCAAAGCTCAGGTGCAAGTTCAAGACAAAATTGAATAATAACATGATAGTTCGATTTTGCCTGTGAAAGGAATATATTGCTCCTTGAGAAAATTCGACCTATTCTCCTTTTTAATAAATCATTTAAATAAATGATTTAATTTTCACCTTTTGACTTAGGAGAATTGATTAATTATTGGCGTCCACTTTTAATGAGCATTAAATACTCATTAAGTCACATTTTAATAATATATTATAAAGTATAATTAAATACTTTATAATTAAGCCAAATAATTAAATATTTTAATATTTCAATAAAGTGACTTTATTAAAAAGTCAAATTATTAAATATTTAATAACTCAGTAATTACTCCTTATTTCTCCGTCAAATCAATCAATTACTGAACTGGGTCGAATCTGAGCTGAATAACTGCACCAGGTGCCCTGCCCGAAATAGCAGCTTCCGTCTGACCTAACTTTCTAAAAATAGAAAGTTCTCTGAAAAAGCTCTCTGGAAGATTCTGCGAAGGCCCAACCTGACACACTGCAATTCTGGAGCTAACCAACACTGAGCAACTGCCAAAAATGGTCCTCTGAACACTCCTGTCAGCCTACGAGGATCAAATGATAGGCTAACCTCGTCACCAGCTGTGCTGACTAGGATGGGGACATGACATACTTTCCAAGCTGGTTATCTTTGGAGCTAACGCTAATCAATGGTGTTTGTGCTGGTCTTGTTCTAATAAAATTGGAAAAAAAATAAGGGGGAATATTTTAAACTAATACCATATAAAATTTATTTTTTAATTATATTGTTATAAACTATATTAATACAATACTATCTAAAATTTTAAATCATAACAATATTTAACTTTTTAATATATTAAAAAATATACATTAATAATTTAATAGTAACTAAGGTTTGTTAAAATTGCATCTTGAAAATAAGTACTAATATTATTATCCACATAAACATATGTCCTGAAAATATATATTAATAATTTAATAATATACTAAACTTGTTTGTAGGGAAAACTGTGCGAAAATCGCGTCCCGAAAATATGTGTGCCCTAAATCGTCGCAATTGCCTTCAATCATGCCCTAAAAATGCTTGAATCACTGAATCTTTTAAGGTTTCGCAGAAAAAGTCAATTTCAGCGTGTTGACAGGTTTTTTTGGAAAAAAAAAATTTAACGATTTTTACTAGAAAAATCGCTGCAAGTTCATATAATACACGGCGATGAGTTTTTTGTTGAGTTACTCGCCACCGGTTTTGGCTCGCGAATTCTGTGAGTACCCGCACAATTTTGCATCGCTAATTTCTTCATGCCTGAACTCCATTATTTGTCTCACCAATTTCATTTGAAAGTTCCTCTTCCTTGCCCTGCAAAGATATAAAGGCGAAGAAGGACAACAAAGACCAACAAGACATAACATCAAAACATGAACTTGGAATCAACGAAAAGATGTGATTTAGCTTGAAATTAAACACGACCCAAAAAAATCATATGGGTACAACATATTGTATGTACAAAGTCCCAAGTAATTCTTTATTCACTTTTGCTACCAAAAGGAAAAAATATTTTATTGGAGAGTCGCCTTCAATTATATAACTTTATGATTAAAAACTAAATGTTTTAAAGTAATTATCTCTTTCAATCCATCTAAAACATTGGAGGCACTATGGACTCTTTAAATACAGCTGATTCACACAAATACAAGCACTAGTCAATAAGACAACGGTCTTCTTTCTATAACTCTAGTAGGATAACCAAATCCTCTTGCTCTTATTCCAAGCAATTTGTATCCATGCTTCTGCAATGAGAACATCTGCATTATCCTTTTCCATTGCCTAGGTCATGGCAACAACTACACAATACTAGTTTCTACTCTACATCTATAGCTTTAACAACCTTGATTTTCAAGAAAGATTTCAGCAAGAGCACCCTACTTCCTCCCAAGATTCCCTTAGCCCTAACACTCTACTTTGGATATTGTTATATTTACCTTTTCATTGTCGTCAGATGATGACGGTGTTGGTTGTTTAGACCCAAACTTACTACAAACATGTGATAACACTATTTTCGAGCCTGGTCTCTAGCTTTGTCCTTTGTCATCTTTTCATTCAAGTATCGTTCCTCGCATGGCTACTAGTACTTGCGAATGGATCATACAATTTCAGATTTAACTCTTTGGATTTACCCTCGTAGTTATGTTTAAATCGCATTATTGTAGTGTTTAATGTTTTGTCATTTTAAATTTACCATAACCTATGGTTCTTTTTGTCATCATACTTTTCAAATGTAATTTATTGTCTTTTTGAGTCCCATTGACCTATTTTAGTTATTTGTGGAGATCAATATAACTTAATTTTTTCTTTCTTAGGGATACTTATTTTGGCTACACATTGTGCTAGCAATTTTGTAAAACCAAAGCCTATCCAATTTCTTGCTGCCAATCATCTAATGACTTTGAACTATCTTCTAGATTGTCAAGCTTTATGTTAGCACATCATTGATCGCAATGATAAAACATGTATGAAACTTGCAATTGTTTACTCGCCGAGTGGTACTTGTATTACAAAGTAAACTAAGTTACAGAATAACATTGAAAGCATAAAACTAGTCACATAACAATTGCACAGAAATATGTTTCAGATTCTTGTTCATATGGCTGCAACATTTACAATGCATTACATCTACACTAGTCCTCGATTTCAACACATTCGGCACTATAAATAGTTAGCCAACATCGGTTGAGAATACCAACCATTGGCAACTACCCAAGTACTAACTAATGACAAGGACTAATTCCCGACAAAGCATGTATTATTTTATTTTACTTATTCTATTTGCTAATTAACTAATTGCGCTGATTACAGCAATTTGTACCTATACATGAATTTTTGATAGCTCATGACATTGATTAAGTTTCAAAAGTTAAATTTCATAATTTAAAAATCCCTTGTGTTAATGCATCTAGACATAAGTAATAACATACAGACATACTCAGGTAGAGTACTCACCCTTAGCCACTTCTCGTTAATATAATTGTCAAAGTTGTAAGGAGGTGTAACTCAAATGACAGAAAAGACAGTAAGTGTCAACAGAATAAGAAGATCCAGCTGGCTGCCCTTTTTCCATATCAAGTAATAAGATTTGTACATTTAGCGATTATAACATTTTATGGTAACGTCTCTCACACTAAATTTATGAAATGCATTCGTTGATAATATCATAATACTAAACTTAGATAACAAATCAGAATTGATGACACTCAAAATTGTTTACAAAGACATTCACTTTTCCAACCAGAGCCAGCTAGAATTGCCTTAATCTTTTAGTCAGAAGGCACTTGTATGTAATGTCCCCTCTTCAGCCAATTCAGTGTTGTGACGAATTAGCCTATCAACGGGTCCTCATAGGCTAATGTGGGTGTTCAGAGGGCCTTATTTGAGAGTTTTCTTCTTCTGAGATTGGTGATATTCAAGGTTTGTCTTCTGGAGGTGTTACTAGCCCTGTTTATGCACACTTATTATTTTTAGTAAGTCACTCGGATGTTGAGGTCCAATCTTACTATTTATAGTAAGGCACCCTGGTGAGCAAAGGAAGTAGTGGGCTACCCTTTGGTGTTGGCAGAATCAGTATTGTGTTGATATTTATGGAGTTATGGTTAATTAGTTATCACGATAACTTTAATAATAATTAAATATAAGTGAATATCATTAATGATTCATTTGACTTTATACTATATGGCTTATTATAATAAGTAATAACACAAAGTCAATTAGTTAAGTCATTGAAAAAGGTGCCCATATAAAATTATATTATATCGCAACAAAAGCAAATATATTTTACTATATTTAATGACATAAAAGTGCTTTGGAAATCGTGCCATTTGGGGGAAGTATAAAAGGCTTCCAAAAAGCATTATTGATTCATTCAACACTTCGCAAATTTCATGAGTTTTGGGTTGTGAGAAGAAACAAGGGTTTTCGGCTGCAATTTGATCTTGGAGAACGAGATTTCTCTTGGATTGTGCATTCTATAGGTGTCAAATACCACCCAAAGTTTGCCTATTAGGTGGCTTCAATCAGAGGTCATAATTGTGCACATTGGAGTTGATTTTCAGAGATAATTTACAAGTTTGGTTGAGCAGATCAGAGGTATACATCAGGAGTTAATTGATGATATCTTTTATTGCTGTTTGCATCATTTTGGAAGCCACGTGAGAATTTTAGACCAGGCCGTAGAGTCCTTTTTGGGCCGTACTTCATCTAGGGCAGAGTATGTTGACTCTAGGCTGAAACGCCCAAGGACTTCGGTTGCAACCTTCACCAATAGGGGCGGCTAAATCAATGATCTCAATCTGCAACCAAATAAAGGTGGAGAAACTTATATTGCTTGGCTCTTTGAGTATGAGTTTCTTGTAGATGAAATGCAATGATAAATCTGAATTGAAAGTATATGCATTTACTTCAGTAGTTGTTTATTTTGTAACTGTTTGTGTGTGTGGTGTGTGTGTGTGTGTGTGTGTGTACATGTACATATATATATATATATATATATATATATATATATATATATATATATTTCTTTGCATTTCTTGGCAAATCTAAAAACACAAAAAAAAAGCAAAAAAACCATAAAACCAAAAAAATTCAAACAAGGCAGTTTCAATTAGCAAATATCCATTTGGAGGGGGGATATTTCAGTTGTATTAGAGCAATTTTCCTGCCTTCCTGTGTTGAGTATTTTCATGATTAAAGAGCACATTTAGTATACTAGAGGCGTAGCATAGTGGAAACCACCACAAATACTCGAAGGGGAAACATTGTCAAAATATTTGGGTATTCACAGGAACAATTCTAGTGACAGTGAGAGTGTGACAGGTGCCATGGCAAATAGGGATAAGGGACGTGTAGGTTCACTTAGCCCTAACTCCAAAGCTAAGAGGCAAATGGATATTATGTCATAGTTATTGGGGACTATGAGACAGTTTACCCCATCACAACAACCCAGGTATCCTGGCGAGGCTAGTGGTGTTCAGGGAGTTGGTCAGCTAATGTCCCAGTTACAAGGTCTACTACTTCTACAGGTTTAACCCTTAGACCCAACCAGTCGACCTTCACTCCTAGGGAGGCACCACAGTCTCCACAGGTCCAAGTACAAGAACCACAGGGACTCACAATTGGGGATATTACTCGTCACTATGTTCAGTACATGACCTTACCCCCTAAGATTAGGGAATTGTTGACCCTAAATCAGTTTCTAGATCAAAAGAAGCCTAGAGGTGGTGGTGCAGTTAGAACAAAGCACAGGGCACCCCAGGGACCATAGGGTACACATGATTTTCAGCAAGCTCTGAGCAAGGTTACCTTGCCACATTTTGATGGCAATGACAAATGCACTACGAGATCTTGGGTCTAGAAATTGGACAAGTATCTCTCTTTGAAGCCTATGCCAAAGGATGAAGCGATTAAGTTTGCCACACTACACTTGGATGGATTAGCACATGAGTGGTGGTATCACGACATGGCTACACTACAGCACCATCTTATTACTACCTACAATGAGTTTACTAACAGACTCATTAAGTGCTTTGATCATAAGGAACCTGAGTTATATTTTAGGGAGCTAGCTCAGCTCAAGCAGGTTGGCGCTTTGGAGTCTTACATTGGTGAGTTTTAGAGATAGTTGGTGATGGTGCCTAGTATTTCAGAGAGGAGGTTGGTAATCCTATTTAGTGAGGGATTGTTCAAGCATTTGTGTGGTTGGATCAAAGCATTTGACCCACCCACCTTACAGGAGGCCATGAGAAAGGCATGTAGCATAGAGCTTGCTTCCCCTAGAAGCAAGTTTCCTTAAAAAGTTTCCTCTTCAAGCAAGGATAGCAGATTTTATCCAAGAAAATCAGCAAAATAAGATCAGAAAAAAAAAAAAATCTGTAGTCAAGATCTCTTAATGATTTAAGGAGAAAGAAACTACGCTTTTGGTGCAAGGGACCCTATAGTCAAGATCATAATTATCCTATGAGGCCCAAGGCCAAAGCAAATCAAATGAAGTGGTTTTATGCTAATGATTCTAACTCAGAAAAATTTGATCAGCAATCTGATCGAGATGATTGTGAGGCTGAAAATGCATCAAATGAGTCAGAAAAAGAGGTTGAAGAAAAGACTCCAGCAGTACATCTTTCTAGTATCCAATGTGGGTTCTTTTAGGATCTAAGGACTCTTAGCAAGTCAACGCATGATTACTTTACTTGACACTGGTGCTACTCACAATTTCATTGACAAGAAATTGGTTCCTAGACGTGGACTCCAAAGTCCAAACAAAAGAATTTGAGAGGTTCAAAGTATGAGTGGCTGATGGTTACACTCGCACATGTAACAAGATGATTTCTGATCTTCCCATATAGTTAAATCATTTTGATTTCAAGGCTGATTTTTATGTAGTTGGTATGGGGGATATGGATATTGTGTTAGGCATGAAATGGCTTCATGCCATAGGTGAGTTTACCCTCAACTTGCACAAAATGGAAATGAAGTTTGAGGCAAATGGAAGAAAACATGTGTTCAGTGCAATAGCAGATGGTGGTCTTCGGATGATTTCTCTCAAGAGGATGGAGAGATTGATCCTCTGTGATTAGGTGGAGTGGGCTGCAGAATGTCTTATGATGCCTACACAGTTGGAGCAGCAAAAGCCAAGTTATCCACCTGACGTACAGGACTTGATGACTAAACACACAAAGGTGTTTAGTGATATACCCCCAAGGAGACCTCCAAATAAGGGCATAGAGCACATCATAGAGTTGGAGGAGGGTGCAAAACTTGTCATGGTCATTCCATACAGGCATCCTAAGTTGTTAAAGGATGAGATAGAGAAGACTATTAAAGAGTTGCTTGACATGGGTCATATTTGAACAAGTAAGAGCCCTTTTGCATCTTCTGTGGTTCTAGTTAAGAAAAAGGAAAGTATGCTTCGTATGTGCATTGATTACCGTGCTTTGAACAAAAGGACCATCAAAAATAGATATCCAGTACCACACATTGATGAGTTGATTGACGAGTTACATGGAGCGTGCTTCTTCTCTAAGATAGACTTGAGATCCGGTTACCATCAAATCCATGTCAAGGAGCAACATGTGGAGAAGACAGCTTTCAGGTGCCATTGTGGACATTATGAGTTCTTGGTTATGCCTTTTGGCTTAACCAATGCTCCTACTACTTTTTAGTCTACTACGAATAGGGTCTTTCAACATCAATTGAGGAAGTTTGTCCTAGTGTTCTTTAATGATATTTTGGTTTTCAACAGGACGTGGGATGAGCATTTGGCTCATCTGGATACAATGTTAGACATTTTGGAGAGGGAGTCCTTGTATGCCAAGAAGTTCAAGTGTGCTTTTGGTTTGACAGAGTTATTGTATCTTGGGCACATCATCAGTGCAGAGGGTGTTCATGTTGCTCCAGATAAGATCCAGGCTATTGTTGATTGGCCACCACCCAAGAATATTACACAACTTAAGGGATTCTTGGGAGTTTGTGGTTTTTATAGACGCTTCGTCAAGGGGTTCTCACAGCAGGAAATGCCTCTTATTGACTTGATGAAGAAGGGAACTTTTGTTTGGACTAATCATGCACAGTAGTGTTTCGAGAAGTTCAAGCAGTTAATGAGTTTGGGCTCGGTTCTTGCTATACCAGCCTTCACTAAGCACTTTGAGCTTGAGTGTGATGCCTCAGACAAGGGTATTGGTGTTGTATTGATGCGGGATAAGCATCCTATATATTTCGAGAGCAGAAAATTAAGGGGTGAAGAGAAGAGTTGCAGCATCCATGATAAGAAAATGTTGGCCATAATGCATGCCTTGGCCAAATACAGGCAGTATCTTGTGGGTAATAAATTTGTTGTTAAAATGAACCACAATAGCCTAAAACATTTCCACAATCAGAGTGATTTGAATGATCAGCAACAAAAGTGGGTTAGTAAGCTACAGGCATATGATTTTGAGATAGTATATGTCAAAGGGAAAAAGAACATAGTTGTCGATGCATTATCTCAAAGGCCACATTTGTATTACATTGGGCAGATTTCAGCTGATTGGAGTGTGTGGGTTTCAGTTGAATATGCTAAGGATGAGTGGGCTTCGAAGATTGTTGATGGTACAGTGCATGATGAGAGATTTTGTTGTAAATGCTCTTATCATTTACAAGGATAGGATATTTTTGGTACCAGGATCAGCGATGAAGAAAAAGATTCTCAGAGCTTTCCATGATGTTCCCATGGCAGGCACCCAGGATACTACAAAACATATAGGTAGATTCGGGAACGCTTCACATGGAAAGGGCTTAAGCTTGAGGTTCTTAAGTACATGAGAGAATGTCCTACTTATCAGCAGAATAAACAAGACAACTCTTTCCCAGCTGGTTTCCTTCAGCCCCTGCCCATTCCAAATCAAAAATGGGAGTGCTTTTTGATGGATTTCATTACAGGCTACCCAAAGCCCAAAGCAAAGACTGTGTTTATGTGGTGGTTGATTGACTCACAAAATTCGCCCATTTCTTTTCTATATCAGCCACTTATACTGCAGCACAAGTTGCTGATTTGTTCTCTAGTGAGGTATTCAGACTTCAAGGGTTACCTCGGAATATAGTCAATGATCGGGACAGCAAATTTATGAGTCATTTTTGGCAGGAGTTGTTCAGACTCAATGGCACTGAGCTTACTCCTAGTACCAGCTATCACCCACAAACAAATGGGCAGACAGAAATTGTTAATAAGTGGGTGGAGGGGTACCTCGAGAATTATATAGCAGGGCAGCAGAAGGCATGGATGAAGTGGCTTCACTTATGTGAGTATTGTTACAATACCACTTACCACACGTCTATCCGTATGTCACCCTCCATGGCTCTATATGGATACGATGCTCCTAATTTTTTGGATTTGCTTTTCAGAGACAGTAGAGTGCAAAGTGCCAGGGACTTGTTGCAAGATAGTCAAGACATTATGAAGTCTTTGAGGGATAATATCCAAAGGGCACAGAATCAGCAAAAGTAATATGCAGATCAGCATAGAGTGGAGCAATCTTTTGAGATTGGTCACATGGTCTACCCAATGCTCCAACCATATAGGCAGACAACTCTCAGGAAGAGTGGAGTTCGGAAGCTCAAGCCACGTAGCCACGTTATTATGGTCCTTTCAGGATATCCAGGCGTATAGGAGAGGTGGCTTATGAGCTAGAGCTACCAACAGATAGCAGAGTGCATAATGTTTTTCATGTGTCTCGCCTCAAGAAGGCATTGGCACACAATGTTATCCCCTCTACAACACTACCACCCCTTGATGAGGAGGGAAAGTTGATCCTAATTCCAGAGGCTATCATTGATTTCAGGGAAAGACATTTGAGGAGAAGAGTCATCAAGGAATATTCGGTTAAGTGAAGGGATTTGCCAATAGAGGATGCTACATGGGAGAGTGAGGATATCTTGCAACATCCAGAGCTGAGATTGCTTGGGGACAAGCAATTTTGATGAGGGCAGACTGTAATGTCCCCTCTTTAACCAGTTTAGTGTTGTGATGAATTAGCCTATCAAAAGGTCCTCAAAGGCTAATGTGGGTGTTCAAAGGGTCTTGTTTGAGAGTTATCTTCTTTTGAGACTGGTGATATTCAGGATTTGTCTTCTGGAGGTGTTATAGGCTCCATTTATGCACACTTATTAATTTTAGTCACTTAGATGTTAGGATCCAATATTACTATTTATAGTAAGGCACCCTGGTGAGCAAAGGAAGCAGTGAGCTACCCTTCGGTGTTGGCAGAATCAGTATTGTGTTGATATTTATGGAGTTATGGTTAATTAGTTATTATTAAAGTGATAACTTTAATAATATTTAAATATAAGTTTAATAATATTTAAATATAAGTGAATATCTTTAACGACTCATTTGACTTTATATTATATGGCTTATTATAATAACACAAAGTCAATTAGTTAAGTCATTGAAAAGGGAGCCCACATGAAATTATATTATATGGCAACAAAAGCAAATATATTTTATTATATTTTGTTGTACCCCAAATTAAAATGTTTGCTACACTTAGGTATTTTGCATAAATGAGTAAAAGTCTTGTCAAAATTGTCAAAAAAGGTCAAAATTGGAATTTGCATGTCTTGCATGAGGGTCAAAAACATGAAATTTCCAAAATCTGATAAATCTAGGTCTGCTCTGAGCAACCAAGTCTACAAAACCCAAATCTCAATTTTTCGGCCCTAAATTTTAGGAAAAATTCAATTTTTGGAAACTTTCTAAAAATAGAACCTTTTTTGGGTTTCTTTCAAAACGGATGCTGGCAAAATTTTCTAAAACTAGAAAGTTTGGCTTCTAGGGTTTAAATTAATTTTGATTGATAGAAAATACTTCCTCATTCAGCTGGTGCAGTCAAAATCGTCAAAAGATCAGTTTTTCCCTAATGGGTCTATTCTGCTTTTTTAGAAGCTTTTTCAGGAGTTCTAAGGCCATTAATGGAGGTCAATTAGCTACCAAGTGTCAAATTCAAACATTCAAGCATTGAACAGAAGATGAAAATGATGAACATGATCGAAGACGGAGGATGGAGAATGGTAGTTGAAGAATCTTGAAAACTGAGGAAAAATGGTTAAGTCTGGAAGCTTCAGGCGCCCTAGCTCAGTCTAGGTGCCCAAACACTCATGCCTTAGAAGATTTTCCATCTCCAGCAAGCGAGGCAAAGGCAAGCACATCAAACGAAGGAGAAAGTTGAAAATTGCAAAATAAAAACTAAGTTTGCCAACCATGGGCACCCCAAGAAGATATGGGCGCCCAGCTTTTGAGGAGATCAAATGATGAAATTAGGGATTGTGCTCCTAGACAATGTTGCTCAGAATCTTCTCAGCTCCGCAGTGAGTCCATCAGCACAGTCATCCGATCAATCAATCATCCAGAATTGAAGATCAAACGAAGAGGTCTCAACCAAGAAGTAGAATACAAATCATGAAATCATCAAAAAATATTCTAAGTTTGGACAAACTTTTGCGCCCTAGAAGAAAATAGGCACCTAGGGTTTTGGAGGCCCAAATCTACCAGTTAGGGTTTGCAAATATGCTCAATCTCTTCAGAATTCTCCCAACTTACCAATGAATATATGGGCGTGATCATCAGATTCGTCAACCACCACAAAAGGAGATAGGCGCCCAAGGATTTGATGGTCTAAAACATCAAATTTGCAATTGCAACTCCGAGCATGTTCTCTTCAGTGTTGAAGCAGCTCCCCAAAGCAATCATCAACAAGCTCATCAAAGTTGCCACTCACTAGATATCAAAGCCGGAGCGAAGGGTTGAAGTCAAAGGCAAAAATTGAAAATCTCATAATAAATTCCAACTCTGGAAGAGTTGGGCACCCCAAGCAACCAAGGGTGCCCAAGCTTTTGAGGCCCCAAATTCAGTTTTCAGATAATGTAGCCTCCAAAGAACCCCCTTCAGAATTCATCAGGCTATCCAACGAGCCCAGCTAGTAATTTTTCGAACTCCGGAATCATCCAGAATTGCCAAATCATCAGAAGATCAAGGAAAGCAAGCAAGAACTTGAAGAGCATAAAAATGGCTCACTGGTGATCATGGGCACCACAGGTAGCCAGGGGCGCCCATGATTTTGAAGGTCATGGATGACGTTTTATATCAAAAGTTGCCTCCAGGAAAACTTCACCAAATTTGACCGGGCTCCACAATGAGATCCTCTGTCAATTCACAAGATTCACCGAGCACCTAGAAATCAAAGATCAAACCAAGGGTAAAATCAAGCAAAAAATTGAAAATGGTGAAGAAAATGGCTAAGTATGGAGAGAAAAAGAGCCCCAAGAGCAGATTGGCGCCCAAGGCTCAATGCCTTAGTCATTTTTCCGAGTTTTCATCATTCAACATTAGAAAACGTCCAAGTTCAATGCACCTGCTCAAGATTGGCTTCAAGAAGTTTTAAAGCAAAAAGAAAGCAAATTTTCTCAAACCTCAACTTATTTAAGAGAGCTTTTGTCTTTCATTATTCATTTTTGCAGGTTGGCGTCTAGACCAAGAAGATTTTCCTTTTCTCTCAACGAAGATTTGAAAACTCAAACAACATGCTTTTTCGGTGTTCTTCGTGGTTCCAAAATCAATGAGCAAAAAGGAATGCTTTTTCAAGCTCCAAACTTCTAGGGTGTTGCTTTTTCAAAACAACCACTCAACTTTTTTCATTTCTGATCACATGGGTCTCTCCACTTTTTCATCCTCTTGAACATTGGGAAATTTTTCCCTCTTCTAGAAACTGCTTTCTGACCACTTTTTCAGGAGGAAGTTAGCTTTTTTAGCTTTTGAGCATCTAGGTTTCTTCAGAATGTGATTTTCTACAAAACCCAGATCCTAGCTTTTTTTGGATAAATTGTTTTTTCAAGGCAGATCAGCATCCTATTTTCAACAACACTCTCCACTTGAAATCAAGAAACAAATCATTTTTTTGGCAAATGTGGATGAGATTTAAAGCAGTAGTCATCTAGAAGCTTTCTTCCAACTTTCTTTCTATTCTTGTCTCAATTCTTATCCACTCTTCGAAGAAGAGAAAGAAAACAAGCTGTAATAGTTGGCATTCCTTGCTTTTATGCTTTATTAGGTGGATAGATGTTTATCTTGTTTAGTTTTAGAAATAAATCTTGCATGTTGGCAAGTCTTGGTTGTAAAAGCAAGGAGATTTTAGGGTTCCCTACTCCTCTGCTTGTGTATAAATAAGGGCAGCCTTGCCCATTTTTCTTTAACCATGCTTGTAATAGCAAATTGCAAGCCTATAATGTTGCAAGTTGTTATTCAGTGTCAGTTCACTTTGTGTAAGAGCAAGTTTGCAAGCCTCTTTAGCTGCAAGTTATTGTTCAATGCATGTGTCTTGTGTCAATGTATTCCGGTTTGATGGCTAAACTGTAAGCCTATTTTGCTACAATCCTGCTATCCCAGAAGTGTAATCTTTTGTTCTTGAGATTTGAGAAATAAAGTCTTGTGCCTAATTTGCCCTGATATAATGTCTCAAATTTATGTTTCATGTGTTATGCTTATATGATCTCTATTTCAGCTTTCATTGAAAGTAAGTAGATGTGTGTTGAGAGAAAGTTTATTTAAGCATTTATGTCAAAGAATCCTTCCTTGTTCATTTATAATTCTCTTGTTCTACGTTTACTTGAAAAATTAGAAACGTCATTAGAGCAGGCTTAGTCGTAGTTGAACCTCCAAAAGAGAAAATATCAACTCCGGCGCTTGAGTTTTATAACCTTGTGCTCTTAGCTGAACAAAAAGATAGGAAAATTAGTTTTAGTTTACTTTTTTTCAGCAACGAGGGAGCTTCCCCTCCTAATTTGAAGAGCAATTTATTTGTGCATAGCTGTCTGTTTCTAATCCGCATTCCAGAGGTACAAATTGAAACGCCAACATATTTAATGACTTAAAAATGCTTTGGAAATTGTGCCATTTGGGGGAAGTATAAAAGGCTTCCAAAAAGCATTATTCATTCATTCAACACTTTGCAAATTTCATGAGTTTGTGATTGTGAGAAGAAATGAGGGTTTTCAGCTGCAATTTGATCTTGGAGAACAATATTCCTCTCAGATTGTGCATTCTACAAGCGTGAAATACCACCCAAAGTTTGCCTATCAGGTGGCTTCAATTAGAGGTCACAACTGTGCACATTGGAGTTGATTTTCAGAGATAATTTACAAGTTTGGTTGGGCAGCTCAGAGGTATACATCAAGAGTTAATTGTTGATATATTTTATTGTTGTTTGCATCATTTTGGAAGCCATGTGGGAGTCTTAGACCACACCGTACTGACCTTGTTGGGTCGTACTTCATCTAGGGCAGGGCATGTTGACTCTAGGCTGAAACGCCTAAGGAATTGGGTTGCAACGTTCACCAATAGGGGCTGCTAAATCAATGATCTCAATCTGCAACCAAATAAAGGTGGAGAAACTAGTGTATTGAGCAAGGCGTCCAAACATAAGGGTTTCCAGGCTGCTGTCAAAGAATTCCAGAATTGCAACTTATATTGCTTGGCTCTCCGGGTATGAGTTTCTTGTAAATGAAATGCAATGATAAATCTGAATTGAAAGTATATTGCATTTGCTTCAGTAGTTGTTTATTTTGTAACTCTCTATGTGTGTGTGTGCGCCCGCGCGCGTGTGTGTGTATTATCCTTTGCATTTCTTGGCAAATCTCAAAAACACAAAAATAAAGCAAAAAAACCATAAAACTAAAAAGAATCAGACAAGGCAGTTTCAGTTAGCAAATATCCATTTGGAGGGAGGATATTTCATTGTACAAACCTTATAAAAGACTACCTTCCATAAGGCCAAGAGAAGTTAATTCATAATCCTTTCCATACCAGCCAAATGAAGGTCTAGACAATAATCTCTGAACAACAGTAAGAAGAATGAATAGGCTCTCATCCAGTCATCACCATCCAAAAGTTAGTGTCTCCCTTTTCTGAAATATTTGCATTTTGTTATGAAAATTTACATAAAAATACAGGCTTTTTGAAGCACACCAGCTGCTTCATTGGAGCTCAGTTAAATCTATGATCACAAAGTAGCCCAATAAGACTAGACACAGAATTATTGAACTACCTAATGAATTCTATCCTTGTGAATTTAACGTATGATTACAAATAAAAAAACTAAAATAAAGATAAGGGGCAAAAACAGTAGAACTTCAAGGACAATAAGAAATAAGGAAACTCTCCACCATTCTTTTATAAAGAGCGGTCTGTACCTTAATAATTTTGATCCTCTTCTCTCTACGGAAAGGTTTGTTTGTGCACAGTTCTACTTCCGAACATCGACATGCTTTTGAACAACTCATTGACTGCACTCTGCAATTCATACAACTTCACGACTTAATGTCATAGAAAAAACATAAACTTTACACATGCAAACCATTTCTATATTCAATTGAAATGAGATGATGGAAAGAGTCCATGATTGATAGTGTTTCTAATATCAAACAGCATAAAAGAACGAATAATATTAAGCAGCCTAATTGATGAATAATTCTATATTTCTTAAACATTCTAAACACCAAAAAAAGTTGATCTTTAACAGATGATAAAGAATTTAACAAAAACAGGCCCTGCAAAGGAGGAAGAACAACAGAGTGTAGATACAGCCACAGGAAAAGTTTGGTCCGATATCCTTAGACCAAGCCTTGCCCTTTCTGTATTTCACTTTTCAGTAAAATAACATAAACAGAGCATCAATAATAATTTTGGTATCAACTGCACAAGTTTTTCATGTCGGAAAGTTAAAACTCTTCAAAATGTTTAAGATGTCACAACATTCATAACATGTGAGAAAGACCTAGTAACCACCTATCTATCAATGTTACTTCTTCCAAATAAGACTGACAGAACCTAATATAAAAAGGCTAGAAACTTTCGAGATGGGGATGTAAAATGCACTTATAAAAACAGTTGGCTCGTATAAACAAAACAACCATAATGTCTTCCAACAGACTTAGAAAGCTACAAAGTAATCTTTAAACTATTCATAAGCTTTTCAACATCCATTAACATTAATCATTGAATATTGAAAAAACCAGTTTTCCCCAAGGATGCATCCCCTACTGAATATGAATCCATCCCCTATAGGGGATGTTTCAGAGATGTGAGGACAGGAACAGTTGGCAGACTCACCGAGTTTTCAACGAGTCTTAAAAAACCTGCAGGTTTTTCCCTTTGGCAAGTTATCCAACTTTAAATTGCCAAACCATCCAGCCGAGTTTTTGGCAAGTTTTCGGCAAAAACTTGCCTAGTCTACAAGAAAAACTCGCTGTGACTGTGCAATAAGACCCCCACATCAAAAAAGAGCATTTCATAATGCAAAAACAGATTTCTTTTGGTTTGTAGAGCAAAAAAACCCTCCCCAACCAAGAACACACCATTTGCGATGTTTTGCCATCGAGAAGAGTAGATTTAAATGGATTTTTTTGCAAATTTTGAAGGCAAATTCGAATCACAAGCAGGTTTTTGGTTTTCATTTTTTTTTTGTTTAATCATTTTTTTTCATTCTTGTTGCAAAATATTGATTCCAAATTGAAAAAAAAAACTTCATAGAGCAAATAGAAACAAGATTTTTGCATTTAGATTCCAAAAAACAAGATTCATGTTAATTTTTTCCAACTTTTTTCATTATTTTCACTGTTTTTTGAGTTTTTCAAACCTAGGTTAATTTTTTTATTTTAAATCTTTTTGCTTGAAACTAATGTTAATTTATTTACTGATTTAATCATTTAAACACATTTGTATCGATGTAAATCAAATTTAGAGAGACTTTTTAATGATTTATCATTTTATGTGTATAATTTAGGTTTTTTTTTTATTTTTTGTATTAAAAATCTAATATGTTGTAGATTTTTTTGTATGTGTAGGTTGAATACGCACTATAATGGCTTTTGCTTCAGGTTTAGCCTCAAGCTCCACCCGATTAGTGCCCATGCCTTCATGAGTTTCAGGCACTCGTACTCTAGGAGCTAGAGACCCTTCATGGAAGTATGTCATGCGAGGACTGTCACCTAGATTGGTTGTTTGCACTGAATGTAAGAAGGTATATTTGGAGGCATAAATCACCTCAAATATCATCTTGCAAGCATTACTCATCGTGATGCCAAGCCATGTCCTATCGCCACAAAAGAGATAAAAAGAGAGATGAATGCCCTCCTTGCAATTGCCGAAGAAAAAACATTGTAAAGGGAGAGGACAAAAGCAGCCATAGCAGCAACCACAGCTAGTGGGCATGATCATGAGCAAGTGGAGATAGAGTCTCAATCAGATGAGGCAAATACCGTAATGTCCCCTCCTTGGCCAGTCTTAGTGTATTGGTGAATTAGCCTATTAGCGGGTACTTGTAGGCTAATGTTGGTGTTTAAAGGGCCTTATTTGGAAGTTTCTTGGTTCTCCAGATGTCCTTTTCGAGGGTGAGTTTCCTATGTTCTCTTCTCCAATGTTTGGTGATATTCAAGGATAACCTTATTGAGGTGTTTCAGGCTCCATTTGCACTCACTATTTTTAGTAAGTCACTTGAACATTTGGGTCCAACCTTACTATTTATTGTAAGCTATTCTAATGAGCAGTGGAAGCAATGAGTAACCTCGTGGTGTTGGCAGAATCAGTTCAATGTTGATATAATGGCTTTTAATGGAGTTATGATTTATTAATTATTATTAAAGTATTAACTTTAATATTAATTAAATTATAAGTGGATGTTATTATTAATGGTGTTTAATGACCTTTATAATATATGATTTTATTAATCATAAGGTCAATTAAAAAGTAACACCAACATGAGGATTATATTACGAAACATCAAAAGCAAATGTTATTTATTATTTAATGAATTTAAAAAGCCAAGGGAAATCGTGGCTTTTTGGAGGAGGTATAAAAGCATTCAAAAAAGTTAATTTATCATTCATTCAACTTTTACAAACTTGATTTTTTTTGCTATGGAGAAGAAACAAAGGTTTCGGGCAGAAATTTGATCTTGGAGAACGATAACTCTCTTACATTTAGTGATCTACAAGTGTGTAATACCACCCAAGGATTGCTCTACAGGTGGCTTCATCCATGAGCTGCATTTGTGCTGATTGGAGTTAAATATTTCAAAGGCTTTTCAAGAGTTTAGTGTGCAGATCAAAAATCGATTGCAGGACATAGTTCCTGATTACCTTTCATTTGCTGGCATGTGTGGGTCTCTCTAGCTAGCCGTACATTCTCAAACCAGGCCGTATAAGCTAGGGCAAGGAGTGAGACTCTTCAGGGTGAAACGCCTAAGGTTTTGGTGTGATCTCAACTCCTTTGCAGACGTCTAGGGCAGATATACAATTGTGTAGCAGATTAGAGGTGATTTCCAAAGGATTTGAGTGTGGTGTCCATCTGCAAGAGGTTCTTGTTTGCTGGTATATTCATTTTCAGACTTGCAGTAAATGTACTTGATCTTCAGGTATGATTCTAATGTAAATTCTAAGCAAATAAATCTGAATTATTATTTATGCATTGTTTGAGTTTGTTCGACTTTGCAAATATCTTCATTTCCTGCATTCTTGGCAAATACATCAAAAACACAATAAAAAATAAAAAAACATAAAACCAAAAAAAAGCAAAGATAGGAAAAATCATAAAGTAAATATCCTATCAGGGATGGGATATTTTTGATACTGAAATTGTGGGTTCTCTTCGTGGTCCACGCATTCATGTGAATTGTGCCTCACCAACCTCTAGGGCCCCCACTTCCTCTAATTCAAGTAGAGTGCCACCGCCTACATCTTCACATGCACCACATAGTTTTTTTGTGCCAAGAAACACACCAAGAGCACAAACATCATTGGAGGCTACAAGGTGGAATAAGGAGGTGCATCAACATGCCGACATGGCATGTGCAGACTTTTGGTATTTCAATAACATTCCATTCAATGTGGCAAGTAATCCCTATTCGCACAATTTGGTTATTGCATTAACAATTGCAAGAAAAGGCTACAAGCCACCTTCTTGCAAAGACTTGAGTGGGAGGTTAGTCAATTTAAATTTTATGCTAAGTTTATGTTCTTTAATTTAAATTAGTTTATGTTGAATTTAAGCTTTTTTTGTTTAAAAATTAAAATTTTGTACTTTTTTTACTTTGTACTTGTAGGTTGCTCACAAATGCTACAGAAAGGGCGGTGCAAGTAGTGGAAGATCAAAAAAAAGAATGGAAGAAACATAGCTGCACCATTCTTTCTGATGGGTGGACGGATGGGAAAAACTGCACCATCCTTAATTTTTTTGGTTTCTTCAAAAGGTGAAGTTGTGTTTTTGAAATCAGTGGATGCCTCCAACAAAATAAATGCAGAAACATTGTGTAAATTGTTGGAGGAAGTTGTCATGAAGGTGGGGATAGATAATGTGGTGCAAGTCATCACGAGTAATGCAGCAGCACATGTGGCAGCTAGCAAATTGCTTGAGGATAGACATCCTACACTTTTTTGGTCACCATGTGCGACTCATTGCTTTGACCTTCTTTTGGAGGATATAGGCAAACTTATTTGGTTGGCACCAATGGTAGATGATGCAAGGAGCATCACAAAAAGTATCTACGATCACCCTTGGGTTCTTAGTTTGATGAGAGATCATACGCATGGGAAGGAGTTGGTGAGATTGGGTGCCACAAGGTTTGCAATGGTTTTCCTAACATTGCAAAGCATTTTGGGTTCTTTGACTGCTTTACAACAAATGTTTGTGATTCAAGCATGGTTAGACTCAACTTATACAAGGAAGCCCAAAGGAGAGAGTTACAAAAATAGTTTTCGACAACCTATTTGCACAAAGAGCTATAGAGATTGTGAAGGTAACTTCAAAACTTTGATTTTAAAATCAAGTTGAATATTTTTATTTTTTTTTAATTTAAGTCTTTCATTATAAATTTGTAACTCTAATCTTTTTATATTTGTAATGTAGGTGTTGAAGCCATTGGTTAGAGTCCTTTGCTTGGTAGATGGGGATCAAAACCCAATGGGATATATTTGTGAGGCCATGGATAGGGCCAAAGAGGCTATCAAAAACTATTACATGGGGGACAACCTCAAATTTGATCCCATATGGAAGATTGTTGATAGGAGGTGGAACAATCAACTCCACCAACCCATCCATGCAGCAGGGTACTTCCTCAACCCTAATTTTCTTTGATCCTAATTGAGAGGTTATGGAGGGGCTCATAAAATGCATTCAAAAGATAGAGCCCAAGGTTGAGGTGAGAGATCTCATTGTCCAAGAGTTGGATCTTTATAGGGAAGGGGTAAACTCTTTTCTTCAGAGCTAGTTGTTCGAGGAAGAACCACTCAGCCACCAAGTATAAAATTGGGATTCTTTTAAGTTTATTTCACATGCATCCTATAATTTGATAAAATGCGTTTTGACTCTGTTTTCTAGCTCTTCAATTTTTATTTTTATTTTTGCAAAGGTTTCCATGCCAACCGAGCAGCCACCAACACCACGTACTCGTAGGACTAGAGCATCTACCTCTTCCCTAGCTTTGACTAAATTAGGGAAGAGGAAGGTGTAAAATGTTGTATTTAGTATTTATTTCTAGTTTTACTATTTTCATTTTCAGCTATCTTTTGTAATTTGTATTAGGCTATCACGCTTTCAGCCATCAAGATTCCGCATGAGAATGCAATTTTCTAATCAATTTACATTAAAGTCAATCAAATTTAATAGAAAACACTTTTGTACTCATTTATAGACTCATTGGATTCATCTTGTCACTCAATTTTGCAAAAAAAATGTGTTTCTAATGAAATTTAAGCAATTTTTTAAGTTCCCGAGTTTTTGCTGAGTTTTTGTTGACTCGTCAATTTTGGGCTTGGCGAGTTTTTTGGCGAATTGAGTTTTCCAACTATGGGGACAGGTAGGAAATGTTCCCACCCCGTCCCCTATTTTGTAAAAAAAAATCAGAAATACCCCCAATGCATACAATTTTTTTAGGGGATGCCTAGATAAATTTTAATTACTTTTGTTTTCCTTAAACTTACAGCCTTTCAATGCCTATTTGGTTTATGGCATGCCCATCTAAGATTTAAAAAAAAATTATGAAAATGTTGTGCATCATGCTATGCTACCCTTTCAATGCTGCTAGGGGCACTGCCTCTCAACTCCACTGGGGGTGTTGCCCCCAAAACCCCACCAAACTATAAGTCTAACCAAGTAATAGATCAATGATTAATCGTACAAAATTTAAAAATTACATATCTCCTATTGCAGATCTCTGCTTCTTCGCAATCAAGGATTATCTTGTTTCATACATTGGACAATCTATTCAGTATACAAGGATTGCCTCAGACAAAGTTGGTGTGCTACAATCGTTATACTGCTGAATATGAGTTAAGTCATAGTGGCAGGAAATGCCAATTTCATAATGCAAATATGTATCAATCATGCCCTGCACAGACAACTCATAGAACAATCCCATCTATTAATATAATATCTCAGCTGAGGTTAAACTGGAACATAACCAATTCTTCTTGTTTTTACGTAACAGTTCCTCTTTGTTTATGAGTTTGATAACAGAACACAGTCTTGAAGGCTTTAGAAAAACTTCAATACTATATTCCTCACCTGAATATATGCACCAGTCAGGCATGTCTTTATTAACTCGTGCTCACAAAGGTTCTATAATGTCTATGATGAATGCCTAATCAATGTTATCATATGAATATTTGAAATTTCCCTACATTTTTAAATTTTCCCATTTTTTAATAGCCACCCCCTAAAAAATAGCCTTTAAAAAAGTCATTTGTGAAATGCACCCCCCATCCCCTACCAACCCCGTCCCAGAAACTTGGAGGAGCATAGGAAAAATTAAAAACATCAAATATTTTCACTTCAACATTTTTATTAAGCAGAAATTACTTGCAATAGTCCTAAAAGATTATTAGCTTTGCCTATTTGAAACAGTATCTTCTTCTAAATTATTAATTTCATTCTAGAAAATATATATCTTGAAACCAGGGCATTAACTATTAATATAGGAGCTGGTAGCAATTTTAACATGACACGCAAGAATGATTGCATTTCAGTATCAAGGATTGTTTTAATATTTGGAATTTTATGGAATCAACTATAATTTAAAACTACTGACAGAACTTCAAGACATTCATGACATGTACCTGCATTCACAATCTTCACCACATACAATTACATCCTTCCCACATGAGCAGCCAACACCGTCATCTGTATCGTCACGTTTCTTCTTGGTTAGAAATACATCTGTCACTTGGTCAAGGTCCATAAATATTCATAATATTTGATCAAAAGTGAATCTAAGTTGCTGATTCACAACCACAACTAGTAAGCTTTGGCAATGCAGAATCACACACTTTCACTGAGAATTATATTCGTTTTACCCATTAATTGAATACAAGAAATTTTTATATTTTTTAATAAAGAGAATGTTTATATTAGTAAACAAAAGAGTATAGCATACAAAAACCTTGACCATGCCCATAGCAACAGTAGGGAGGTTACAGGGAGAGAATAGAGATTGGATTATCAAAACGATACCAGCCCAAGAATATTATATATTTTGAAGCAAAGATTTAACAAGACTTCAAGATATATTCATAAAGATTAACCAACAGAAGTCAACGAAATTCAGACACATCAGCAACTAGATAGAAGATTTAAACAACATTAGATAGCAGAATTCAACCAAGAATCCTGTTGACGATGCAATGTCTTTTACCAGCTTGAGCTTGGGGATCAGTACAGACATTATAGCATCCTTCGTGGCAATTTTGTTCTTGGCAAGGTGAGATCTTTATTTGCAAAGCTTTGATGCATGGTATGAGATTATGAAATGCCTCTCTTCATGCTGGATCTTCTTCTTCTCATTTGATTATTGATGTGAGTGTTCCAAAGGGTACAAGCAAATCGAAAAGCATCTCAGAATTCCAAGGAATTTAAACAAGAAGTAGTATTCCTTAGCTGCTGATGTCAGGAATGAAGGATTGGATTAAAGTCAATGCCTTGAGAAATCTTTTTGTGATGTGGTAAGTTCATCATGTCAGGTTCAGACTTAATGCAATCCATTTTAATCTTGAAAATCCCAATTCGAACCCTTCGCAACTTGGTTGCCACTTATCCATGATTGCATCAAGCAATAGATGTCTTAAAACTTAAATGATGGAAATCACAGCATGGAGTAAAGGAGAATCTCAAAAAGGGAGATCCTTGCCATCTATGCCTAGATCACATCGTGTCCTTGCTGCTGCACTATAATGCATATTTGTGGCAGTGAAAGATGAAACTTAAACCTTTGTGACAAAAGCCATCAACCAACTCTATGTGATAAAGACCTTGGAAACCTGTCAATTACCACTAATACGGGAGATTGTAGGGTTTGTGATATTTTAAATAGCAAGTGCCTTAAGTAGTATAAAATCTTGAGAGTGTGTTTGGGTTTAGGAAGAAGAGTGAAAGGATGCATTGGGTTAAGATAACTATGAAAATTACTAGGTTGATATACGAGTATGCCTGTAGTAAGCATGCACTACATTGAAAGCAAGGAAAGTCCATGTGTTCTTTGATAGCAGCATCTATGGGTGAGTTGGCGGCTATAGGTGATGAGGTCAGGTAAAGTCCACCTAGGCAATTAAAGAGATCCATCCAAGATCAAACTTGAAAGCAAGAGAATAGCACAAGTGGTATGAAGATGACTATATGTTTACTTGCTACCAATGAAAGACACCATGTGGAGAGATAAGGGATCTAGGAGGTGGTGGAAAGAAATTGACCATAAGATTGAACCCATTTAGGCGGCTTGTTGATACTACATTCTCAACATGAGTAGATATACAGTATTGGCGTGGTAGGCATCACTAAGGGGTCATATTGAAGCATAATTGATTCTAGCAGCCATGATGTCTTAGAGAGGAGATAAGCTTTTAGCCTAACCACACTGTTGCTCATGTCATCAGGAGGAAAGTAGTTTTTGCTTGCTAGACAATTGGCCACCTGATTTGCAGCCAAACTTTGGTGTCTTTTTTCAATCATTCTAAAGAGGGGAGGCCAATTGACAAGTTTTGCAATGATCACCTGCATTTGCCAAGTGATTGGACTCTCCTTGGGTTGATTGTCAATTCCAAGTAAACCAACCACAATTCTAGAGTCCCCCTACATGATAATTCTCAAATCTCAGTTGACATGTGCAAAGAAAAGTTCATACCTTGCTCAAGGGTCGGCAATTCAGCTATATGGTTGACTTGTTTTCCAATTTGTCCCATATAGGCAACAATTAGATGGACAAAGAGTTTCTAAGAACTCCACCAATCCCATAATTGTCTAGCTATCTTTGGAAGAACCATCAAAATTCATAATGGGGCATAGGTGCAACATTAAGTAATGATGAGAATTAGAATTTTAATTCTTTCTGTTCAGCCCACAACCAAATCTTGAATGAGAAGCACAAGAAGTTGTCCTTTCTATTGACCAAGTAGGTGCATGCAAAAGCCACAATTTGATTCTTGATAATTTGGACCAAATTATCGCTTGCATTGGAATTGTTGTCAAATATAACATGGTATCCCAACCAAAGACTTTATGGTTTATAAATCTTTTATTTAAAAAGTTAACCCGAAAATACCAAAACCTAGACTTTTCTCCTTTAAAACCCTAATATTTAACTCTAATGATTTACCTTCACCTTTTAATATTGAACCCAATGTGACAAAATCCTAATTAATCATGGATTTATAAAATATTGATAATCCAAACTTTAGAAAACAAAGAGAAATCTTTACAAAAACTTTGAGCCAAAATAAAGTCTGAACATTACATTCAATACGTGACAAGAATAACAAACAGTATCAACCACAATAGCAGCTAGTACAATGGCTGCAACAACAACAAATGCAACTGAAAATACCCTACGGTTTGCTTACAATAGTTTACCAACGTACTTGATGCGATGCAAGTCGAATTTGTAACCATGGAGTCCTCTCCCAACCTTCGGATGAAATCATCATGCCAAGTCAAAAGGGTTTTCATCCTCAGGGATACAGACCAAAGGGTTTCCATCATCTGGTTCATTGCAAATCTGAAGGTTTTCATCCTCAGGCTAGGCACTCTAAACAACACATGCTCTAAGCAGTATTCAGTAGGTTTTCAATGTAGATAGCAATAATTATTTAAGAAATGTGACCACCCTTTTTGTATTATCGAGATCCACTACCAAAAAATGAGTTTCCACCCAAAAACAATAGCAAAGATTCATAATGACCAAGGGTTGTTGGGGCTGCAAACACCACAATAAATGAAGCATCATCATTTTCCACCACTAGTGCAACAAGTACAATAAATCTACTTTATTAAATATGAGCAATGTTTGCTTGGGCAAGAAAATCCCCTTCATTCAAACCCTCATTAATCAGTTGTTCATTAAAACATTCAAACCCTTATCATGCATCAACATGAATGTAAACAATGAAACATCAACAACCATACACAATAGAACACCAAATTTACATGGAAAACCCTAATCAGGGAAAAACCAGGATGAGGATTAACTCACATATATATGAATAACAACACCGAATACAATAGACTCACTACCAGAAGGGCTCACTACCCAAAAGAGAAGAATGGCTCACTACCAAGGGCTCACTACCCAAAGGACTCACTATCCAAAATAGAAGAGAATAGAAGATTGTTACAAGGAGGTTTACAACCTTAAAGCAACATTTGAATCCACCACAACAACTCTACACCATTCGCAACCTTGGGCTCACTGCCTTCAGCAGCTTCAAGTACACTAAAAATGTAGACACCTTTTTCTCACTGCTTCTAGTAGCCTTAAGCGTTTCAGCTCACACTCAAATCACCGCCACACTTGATCACATTCGCATCTCACTTTGCATCTCCAACAATTGAATTTGCTTATATATCCTCTACGACCTCAAACAACCTTGTCTAGGTCAACCTCAATAAAATGTATGCACCTCAAACGTGCAACCAACAAATAAGTCAGCAGCAAACACTTCCGTAATGGAAAGAAGTTAAGGTGGACCACACCATGGATTAACCAAGACCCAAATCTACACCGACACGCTTCACCATACTTCCACAAACAACAAAGCACATTTGCAAGTAACGCTAACACGCCAAGTCGGCCAAACCCATATTAATGCTACCAAACAAGCAATTCTCTCTTCACTAAGTCCAAAAACATCCTACAGACCATGAAGCAACAACACACAACATCCCAAAATATTCCACCACCATCAGAATATTCAGCAACACTGCTGCAACCACCTAAAATTGAGAATACTATCATCCTATGCAACTAGCCACATTGCCAGAGACATACAACTCACTAACCAACCTTACGAAACAATTGAACACCCAACACTCGAAAGGAAGGTAGGTATAGACAATATTAGCACATTCCCAAATCCACAAGACAAGAAATCTAAATGTGGAGAAATGTGGAGCAATTCTATTTCTCCCAGACAACCTTCTTCACAAGCAACACACTGCCGCACGATCCTGTTGACGTGGTTTTTGAGACTGCACCAACACAGAATAAAGTTTCCCAGCGGATGCTCTATCCTCTCTTGAACAAAGTATTCAGCATGCTAAGATTGCGAGTAAGATCATGCTTTCAACTCCAAGGTTCCTTAAGTGCGAATAGACTCAGTTGGTTTGATGTGAGTTGCTGTGTTCTCACGAGAGGACTTACACAATTGTTCGATAGCTGACAACAGACAGTAGACTAAGGGCTTTGCGTGTGATTCGAATGATTTGGAAAATAAGCACGAGTTTCCTAATCCTAATCGGAAATGAACTGAATTAAAAAAGGGGTGTAGGGCCTAAGAAGTTAATCTTTATCTAAGGATGGAATGTGGGATCAATCTCGACAGACTTCGACCAGACTCTGCTCCGCCTCACGTTGGACAACTTACACAAAGTCGGTGCAATCTTCAAGGGAGTGACAAGAGGTTTTCAAATTATAACTCAACATGTAAGCACCATCAGAACGACGCATACAAACACATGAATCACAATCGAAGTTAAGTTTGTAAAGTTTTCCAGTTGACCACACAAGGCAAACCTGCCGTCAGCAAGCCGCTAGTGGTATGGATAAAAATGAAGTTGCCTCAATTAATACCACAAGTCCACAACTAACATCTACTTGCATGAAAGTGAAAACTACTTTAATTTAAGCTACTTCAAGATACTACGTGAATTGGAAGGACGAAGAAGCCTCAACAACTATTCACAACAAAGAAGAATTCACCATCAATGAAAATTCTTTTATTATGAAAGCATACATGACAACTTCTTACAAAGTATCCAAAGGGAAGACTTTCCTTCCTTTTCAATCTACACTACTTTACTTTCTACTCTATTAACTTCTCTCTACTCCTCTAAGCTCTGCCTCTGCCTCTAAATCTAATCTCTAATTGAATTACAAATGAGGGGGACTCCCCCTTTATATAGCTAGCCAAGTCCCAAAAGACGGCTAGGGTTACAATCGGCTGGATAACCCAGATTGTGCGACCTCAGCCCTAAACAAGATTTGCCCTAAAAACCGCCACAAAGGAAAGTGGGGTAATAAATGAGCCATAATGTCCACCATCATCCTTCTAGAAGATTTCGTTTGTAGACGCGTTCACACTGTTCTGGATCTTCCTTCTTGACTTTTGTTCTTTGACTTCTTCCACTTGAGCTAACACTTACCAATTTCTTGCAAATTTTTCTTCCTTCGAGATTGAAACTCATAACTTTATCTTCTTCCGAAAGTTGCAATACCATCTTGCTTCATCACTTCAAGTCATTGTGCTCTGGCCTCCACGCTCATCCTGCAAAACAAGCAAGTGGAAGTATCAGAATATTTCATAATGTAAACTTAACTCACTTACCAGGATTCTCACATTCATCGCCCCTAGTAGCCAACTTCTGCTTTCTTCATGATTCTTCATGCCTTAGCCAAATTTTCAACGCATCTTCCTCAAGGGCGCATCATCTTCAATTGCATCTTCAAGAAACTCATTTCACCTGCTGGAGCTCTAATACTCAAGTTCGTTCATCTCTGATTCCGGAAGATTAGTCCCACAAAGAACTTGAGCAAATTCACCTAGGCAGTTCCTTTCAAATTCATCGTCTGGAGAATTTCACCTTGAAAACCCATTTTTTGCCTTAGAAAATTTTCAAATTTCCCTTAGGAAAACTCATCAATCCAGTGCCCATCAAAAATCTTCACCCCGAAGGCCGAAGCGAAGCATGGAAGACTTTAAAATCAACTCCTCATCGATAATCTTCGATACCCAAAAGAAAATTTCCTCCAGAACGCGTCGAACTCATGGGTGTACAACGAATGGGTTCATTTGATTTTCTTGAATTTTGAACCTTAGAAAATTATTTCCCTGTGAAATTTAAATCCGTTCTTCACACCTGTGAAGATCTCTTGTTGTTCTGACTTGAAAAAATTTTACTCATCTTGCAATATTAGCACCTTCTGACTTTATCACTGGCAACTTCACTCGGACCTCAGGAAAATTCATCACTTTACCTGACTTAGACATTTTCCTTAAGGGAGAAAATACTTCATGCCTTAGAAAAATTTTGAATCACTTAGCACCTTGAAAATTTTCCCTGTGAAATTTAAATCACTCCTCAATCACTCTGCCTGTGGTGGAGAAAATTTTTATTTTGCTTCACTTGCAAGCACAACATATTTTATTTTTCACCTGGCAACTTCCAACGCCTGGGCATGTATTATTCATTTTTCCATAAAATTTCCAACGCCCTAGCAATCATCTTCAACACCTTAGGCGCATTTAACAATTGAAGGAGGATATTCATCCTTGCTTTTGAAAAAAAAATTCATCACCCAGCAAGTTGCTTTACTTCACATTTCATTTCACCCTTTAGGCGCATAACACTTGAAGAAGGGGTTTAAAATCACGCCTTAGAAAAAATTCTTTAATACCACTTACCCCCTTAGGCGCATTTTGCATGTGATGAGGGATAACGCCTAGCCACATTTCACCTCATTTACCAGCTTGCACTTACCTTTTACACCCCAACTTGGGCGCATTTCCTTGTTGGTGAAGGATAAGAATCTCCAACTTCCGTTTTTCGTCCTCACATGCATGTTTTGGGCGCATTTGATGCCTCTAGGGGGACAAATTTCATACTTAGAAAATTTTCATGCATGTTATGCTTGAAGTGGGCGCATTTTACTATGTGAGGAGGATGAAAACGTTGACTTCCCTTGACCATTTCTAGGTTGGGCGCATTTCTTGGCTTGAGGAGGATGAAAACGTTTTGACTTGTTGACTTTTCCTCTCCTTTTGGGCGCATTTCACCCCAGCTGCAAGATGGGCGCATTTGGAGGGGTGAGGAGGACAAGTTTAAGACTTAGAAAAATTTCCAGCTCTCATGCTTCAAGTTGGGCGCATTTTGGCCTGGCTACTGGATAAAAATCATTGACTTCTCTTTGACTTTTGCACCTTGGGCGCATTTTGGCCTAGGTGAAGGATGAGAGTTGATACTTAGAAATTTTTTTAAACTTCTTCATCCCTTGAGGGCGCATTTGGAGGTGGCAGGAGGATGAGAACATGTTGGAAAATTTTCAAACACCTTGAAGGCAAATTGGGCGCATTTCACTTGTGGTGGAGGATAAACTTCAGACTTAGACATTTTTTTCTCGTCCTTGCCAGCTTCTCCGCCCTACTATTTATAGTAAGTCCTTTGAATTTGCATCTCCGAAGCTCAAAACGACTTGGAATTTTGCACACTGCATCCTTATGATCTTGTTGTTCTGTCGACACTGCCATTTTTAGCAAGCCTGCTATTTTTAGCCCATTTTTGAAGATGATTTACTATAAATAGTAATTGCTTGCTTCTGATAGCTCCACTACTCCGATTATCCTGAAATTTGAAAGAGGCGCTCCTCACCACGTGACCTGTCTGTCGACATCAACGCATGCAGTTGATTTACTATTTTTAGCCAGTTTCCAAATTGACTTACTATAAATAATAAGTGCTCCGTTTGACTTGAAATTTTACCAGCAGATAGCCTGAAGGATGTTGATCGCGATGGTTTACACCGGTTTTCGAAAATTCTGACTTTTTGCGCCTCTTTTTGGGTCCCGAAGCTGGAAACCCTAATTCGCTCTGCATGTATATCAAATGATCTATGTTTCTCTTCGTTTTTGTGGCACTGTGATCAGCTCGTGATTCTAAACTGCTGGGAAGCGGCTGCCGGGACACACCTGCTAAAAATAGCAAGTTCCTTACTGAGTGAGTATCTCCATTTGCATGTCACACCATCGCGAAGCTCTCAAAAAACCCATCAGGAATCATCCGACATGCAAAAGAAACCCTGACATGCAAACCCTAAAAATAGCCTCGAAAGGCTGAATTCTGAAGGTTGTCGTCTCGTTTTGCATGTTATATCATTGCGAAGGTCTCGAAAAACCCAGAAGGAATATGCAGACATGCAAAGAAAAACTCTGCATCTGAACCCTGAAATTTGTCCCGGAAGCTGAACTGCTAAAAATAGTAAGCTATCTGTTTTCACTCAAATTTTGCATGCGAGTAGTTTGATATGCTCTGAACGCAGTGTGACTGTCGGAATCTCAAAAATGCTGACAAATTGCCTACAATTTCACACTTACTAAAAATAGTAAGCACCTCAAAATCTGATGAAAACTTGCTGGGAGCGTGCTGGAAACATACTAACAACAACGTTAAGCTCAGTTTTCAATTTATTCACCTTTACTTGACCTCAGACTGACCAGAAACGATGAAACCCTAATTTCAGACTTGGTCAGTTTCACACTTAAACTCACTAACGGGCACATCCCCGGAAAGCAGACCAGAGAAAAGAGACAGACAGACAGAGAGAGAGAGAGAGAGAGACCAAAGCCAAAAGACCAGAATGGAGCAAAATTAGGGGTCCCCATCTTGAATGGGGTGATGTGTGAAAAGGTCACAACAGATCCAAAACTTGAAACTTATGATATAACACCTTTGAACACCTCCAATCATCTCATCCAAACTGCACAAGCACATGTTCAACCATGAAGAAATGCGGAGCACAATGTAGAACACTCTCTATTCAAATTTTGTCAAGTGCACTTGGAAGCCAAGTGAACCAGTTGCATTAGTAATGCCTGCTCAACACCACAACTCCTTCTCATCAACACCACACTAGAGATTGCAACAATCTCCCCATTTGCAACATCAACAATCTCCCCATCTATAACAACTGCTCAACACCACACTAGAGGTTGACATCAATGACAACATAGCGCAACAATCTCCTTGTTGACATCAATGACAACACTGCAACAATCTCCAACACCATGTGGCATCTTCAACAAAATGATTCCTCCACTGACTTATGTGTTTTGTGATACTTCTCCCTCTTAGATTTTTCACTCTAGTATCGATCACTTCTCCAAGTATCAAAATCAACTTACCCTCTTCATCCAAGGCAGTAGATCTACTAAAGGCACAATATGTTGACCAAGAGCTCTTTTCAGACAAGAGACATGAAAAACATTATGGATCTGACTGTTCTCTAGAAGCTCCAAAGCATAGGTCACTTTGCGTATCCTCAAAATCCTATAACATCCACAAAATCTCAGATTGAGTTTCTCAATGTCCATTTTTATGAGGGAAAGTTCCTCAACTCCCCTTCTTTTAGGTAAGACTGTCTATCAGGCTGCAATCTCAAGTAGACCATGTCTCTAACCTCAAAATATGTCTCTATATAGTATTGGTCTATGTAAAACTTTTGTCATTGTTGAGCTTGTTGTAAATGATCTTTGAGCAACCTCAAAATCTCTTGGCCTTGATTTATTAATCCACCGGTTATTGTTACCCTACTATCCATGACTATTAGATCAACAAAATTTATTGTGTCATACCCATATAAGGCTTTGAAAGGGAACATATCAATGGACATATGAAAAGATGTATTAAAGTAGTAGTCCCCCAATTGCAGCCACTTAACCCATGTTGATTGTTGGTTTGAAACATAATTCCTTGAGCACCGCTCAATCCACTTATTTACAATTTATGTTTGACCATCTATTTGGGGGTGATAACTTGTGGTAAGGGTGAGCTTCGTGCTTACTAAGTGGAATAACTCCTATCAAAATGCACTCTGATGTCCTTGTCGCTAAATATGTCTTGAGCAATCTACGCATTCTAATCATTGACTTGAAAAATAAAATAAATCAGCCACTTGAGCAGCCCTGAAGTTTAATAACATTTGTGCAATCCTTACCATTCACTCTTAGGAGTCCTCCATCTTAGACTTGAGAACTAAGAAGACTCAATTCTTATACAAAATGAGTCCATCTGCTACTGTGCACCTGTCATCTTTTACCACCGCATCAAGGATGTTAGTAGCAAATGTGTCTATAGCATATTCTGCTAAAATATAATCCTTCCAATCAGCTAAAATTGTGGAAAGGGAGCACAGAGTCGACTTCCTAGAGAGAGCATCAACAACAATATTTTTCTTCCTCTTTATGTACTTTATGTCAAAATCACAAGCTTGTATTTTACTTACCCACTTCTGCTAGTAATCATTCAAGTCATGTTGGCTCAAGAAGAACTTCAAGTTGTTATGATCAGTTTTTACAACAAATTTATTACAAACTAAATACTATATGAACTTCTCCAAAACATGCATAATAGCCAACATTTCCTCATCATAGATGGAATAAGTCTTTTCTAAGTCATTCAATTTTTTTCTTTCAAAAGCTATATGGTTTCTTCTCTAAATTAGAACAGCCCCAATGCCTTCTCTTGAGACATCACATTCCACAGTAAACAGAAGAGAAAAATCTCCTTTCTTCATCAAATCTGTTAAGGGTGTAGCAAGTTGAGAAAATCTCTTAACAAATCTCCTATGGTAATTGCACAACCTAAAGAACTCTCTCAATTGTGTTAATGTAGTAAGGGGTGGCCAATCTAAAACAGCCTGGATCTTTTGAGGATTCACTTGCACAGCCTTGGCACTTATGATATGCCCCAAATATAAAATCTTTGTCAACCCAAACTCGCATTTGAACTCCTTTGCATAAAAGGACTATTGTTCTAAAATGCCTGACACAATGTCCAAGTGTTTCAAATGTTCTTCCCAATTTTACTATAAATTAAAATGTCATCAAAGAAGACTAATACAAATTTTCCCAAATACTTGCTAAACACTTGATCCACGCTTTATCGGAACATAACTAGGGCATTTGTTAAATCAAAGGGCATAACCAAAAATTCAATCTTATCAAGGGGCAATCCTGGGGATAATTCATCAAATACCATATTGTGTCAATTCAAAAAAAGTGAATACTTATATGATGAGATACTTGCAAAATAATTTGTGGTCATGACTAAACAGTTGGCTGCCCAGGCCACTTAATTCCTATCAAAATTCCTCTCAATTCTTTTTGTTGTGACCACCGTAGGGGTGCTACTAGATATCACTTTGAGAACATCATCTTTTCTATTTGATTTGAACTTGAGTTCCAATGATCAATAATTCTAAGTAAATTCACCTAATGAATGTAAGCATTGAACACCCAATACCATATATGTTTCTACCAAGCCATCAACATAAAATATCATCACATACCTTATAATCTCCTATGGCTAGATGGAGTTGCCGAATTACCTTGGTACAAGGAAGGGTGAATCCATCCACGACAATTACATTTAAGCCCTCAAAATCTTCTACCTTCAATTGTTGTTTGATCACCAATCCTTCATCAATGACATTATGAGTTGCCCTACTGTCTATGAGCATTGAAACCCGCTACCCAAATAACACTCCACGTACTTTGAATGGGTGGTATTTGGGTCCTCCCGAAAGAGCTACAAGTGTGCCCTCACTTGAATCTTCCTTTCATTCTTCCTCATGTACATGATCTACTAAATCCACAAACTCCTCAAGCTCATTTCAATCTAAATCCTTTTATAATACTACCTCAATGCAATACACTTGACCCTTGCCAAGGCATCTATGACCTAGAATCCAAGGCTCACTACAAGTAAAACAAAGATTCTTTCTCTTGCACTCCTTTCTGGTATACTCTTCTAATTTCTTTGGGGTTGCTAGAGGGATGGTCTTTTGATAAGGTTTGTAGAATTGTTTTTTGTGAAAGTTACCCTTATGCTATCCAAAAGTGGGTGTCTTGGAATGATAAGGAATTATGTTCTTCAAGATCAATGGCTCTAAAGTTAGAGCTCTTTTGATAGGCTCTTGCAATATTGAGGAAGTAAAAGCCCAAACAAGACCTATTAGTTGTTTGAAGAGTCCTTCGAAAATAGATGTATGATTCTCTTTTCTGAAATATCTATCACCATAATAATAATCTTCTAGAACTTTGCTACATAGCCACTTACTACAGTCTATTGCTTGATCTTGGAGAATGTAATGTCTTCTTCTTAGGCCTAGTCAATTTGGTATCAGCCTATTTTTTGAGTTCCTGTAGGCTAATTGGTAAGGTTAAGGGGACACCAAAGTTCTTGGAGGGTGCAAGTTCAATATTTCAAGGTTGTTATTTAGGGAAATGAGCTTGGTTGACAGTATAGATTGGCATGACACATTTAGAAGTGTCTTTTGACATTTGGGGTGTTCTCCAAACTCCTTGGAGAGGCCATCTATTTTTAATAAGTCGCCCAATTGGCTCTGAGCATCATCCTACATCTCCAATATCATCTCAATGTAATCAAAGTTTGATTTCGATGTCCTTTCAATGCTTTATGCAACTCGGGTGAAATAATTTAAATATTCACTAAAGTTCCTAATGTTAAATTATTAAAGTGGAGAGCTTAAGTGTAATATCTTTTTTTTTAATATAAAGTAAGCTCAAAAGTGGATGCCTAGGGAAGAGGGGTACTTTTGCACATGAAAAATGTATTATTATTTCAAAAAGATCATTTTTGAAAATATTGGAATTAATGTTTTCTAATTATTGTTTATTTCCTCTAGGAAAAGTTATATAAGGAGGGTAAGAGCTCATTTTGGGGGATGCTTATGAATTATTATACTGTTATGTTGCTGGAATGAACCTGAGTTCTTCCAAAGGTTCTTGAGGACGAAAACAGTCTTGAAATTGCTGGTTTTGGAGACAAAAAATCCACTAGCTAGCCGAGCGATTTCATATAGAGATCACTGTAGTGCTTCAAGTCAGAGTACCAATTTTGAGTTGCAGATTACAAAATCATTTGTGGAGGCTTTGTTGTTTTAATGTGAAAATAGAGGGCGATTGAAGAAGAGTTATTGCTAGGTCGTACAGCTTGTACCAACAGATCATACCCTTCCTGTCAGCTACCCTATGTGAGTATTTCTCTGAGTTTATTCTCTCTTGATGTTGTGGGAGTTGCCATTTATCTATTTCTATGGGCAATACATTTCGTAGGAGAGTTGCAAACAAGGAGAGGTCGTACAGCTGCACCAGCTAAGTCGTACCATGCTAGGAATGGCGTGGGAAAACCACTATGGGGCACTTGATATTTGAAGTGTTCCATGGGGTTTCGGGGACAGGGACAAGGGGACGGCAGGGGACGTGGGGACGAGGGGTCTAAGTTTGGGGACGGCAGGGGGACAGCAGCTAGGGGGCAGTAGGGTGTTGAAATACATATAGTACTTGAAAAAATAGTTATAAAAAGATGTGTAAGTATAAGAATTATACATCTTGGAGACAACTAGGAGTCCCCTAGACGTCTTGAGGACACCCCAACATCCTAAAAGTCCTAGTGGCGCCGTGGAGACAACAACACTGGTCGTGAGATGGTGGCACTGGTGGTGGGATGGTGGGGAAACGTCCCCCCAAAGTCTCCAAGCCTCTGAGACGTCCCCCTCTAGGAAACGCAGGGTTTTTTGGGGGGGACGCGTCCCCATGGAACACTAGATATTTGTAGCTCATTCTTTTCACAAAGGAGGCGCTTAGTATATATATGAGGTTTTCTAAGTTGTGTTGAATGGAGAAATCACTATGTGATGAGAGAAATGAAGATATGTTCCTGATGTACCTGCAATAACAGCAGTACTGTAGATTGTTATAGGCCAAAAAATATCAGAAATTTATTATCAGACTGATGAGACATCTTTCCAGTGCTTCTTGGGTGTTTGCTTTGGATTTTGAGGTATTTTTTCCAATGTTAAATGAGAGGATGGATTTTTTTTGAGTGAATTCCTTCACTGTTCAGCCATGTAGCAGCAAGTTGCAAATGAAATCAGGCTTGCAACTGTCATCACTTTCATCTACCTAAGGTATATTGTTGTTATTTCTATTTGGGAGAGTTTGTTCATGATCTTTGGGGTTCTATTTGGGGCATTTCAACAATGCTCCAATTACATTAGCATTTATATTCAATCATGTCCTCATGTGATGTGGCCATGCTACCACCAATCATATGCATCACCTTCAAAATGGAAAGAAGATAATTTGATTGCATATTTTTCCTTCATGGAGTTGAGGGTGAAGTTTGTAATTTCTCCAGCCAAGCCCTAGATAAAATCTTGTCAATTCATCAAACTTAGGTGCAAAAAGTTTATTAAACTTATTTAACTCCCTATTTTCCATTTTTTGTATGTTTCCTAATCCTTTCTTCTAAAACGAATTTTTTCCTACCATGTCAACATATTTTTCAAGTACCCTACTGTTGTGACCATTTCACACATCGCCCCATTGCAAATGGGGACCCCCTGTTTTCGCTTTTTGCCTCGATGTTGCAACTGCTTATCATTTGTCTTTTTACAATGAGGTCATCATTTTGAGGGTTTCAAGTCAGTTTGCCGAGAGTCATCTGAGCCAAGTCAAGAATCCATGCTTGAATCAGCACGTAAACGTCACCATCGTGCTTAGAAGGCCTGGGAGACAAAGATCGACTGACGTTTCAGTCAAATCCGACACTTCCAAATTTTTAGGGTTTCTCACCCCGGCCCCCCTTTTTTTTAGGACCTACTTTTTTGGCACTTTTGGGCAATTCTGGGATCCCTATTTTTTAGGGTCTATTTTTGGAAAGTTTCTATTTTTAGAAGGGTCCCGAGTTCTGAAAACGCACTCAGAAGTTCGAAAAACTCAATAGATCTCTCAGAAAATCGAAATGAAAATTTGAAATTTTTCGAAAAATCTGGAAAAAAAACAAGTAAAAAGCATGAAAATCAGACCAAAAAACGTTTAAATTCTGGAAAAATCAATCAAAACCAGTTCAAAATTAACCAGATCTGAGGTTGAAATCATGAGAATCAGCTCTTAAATGGTGAAGTTTGTGAAAATCTGTCCAAGTCTGAAAGTTCGCCATGAAAATCAGCTCTTAAATGATGAAGGAAGGTGTAAGAAATGTCAGGAAGTTTATGGAATTCACCCAGCAACAAGGAAGAACATCCTTGGACCTTCCAAAGTCCGCCCAGCACTTAGGAAGCATGTCCATGCATCTCGAAGGAACATCCTTGGATCTTCCAAAGTCCGCCCAGCATATAGCAAGCAACATCCTTGCATCTCATGAAGTCCGCCAAGTTCAAAGGAAGGATGTCCAAAAAGTTCCAAAGTCCGCCCTTGATATCCTAGGATGCTTTGAAGTCCGCCATGCAGCAAGGAGGCACATCCTAAGACCTTCCAAAGTCCGCCAAGGATGTCCAAAGGGGCTTGAAAGTCCGCCATTCACAAAGAAGCATGTCCAAAAGGCTTGGAAAGTCCGCCTAGGCATGTAGAAGAAGGAAAAATCAAAATTTTCACTAAGTATTAATGCCCAGCAAAGAGAATTTCGAAAATCTGCTAAGTATGGGGGCCTAAAAGGGTGGAAAATTGATCTTTGGCTAAACATCATGACATTTCCAAGAGGTAGAATGTTTAGACAAGTGCCAAGAACTCATGAAGTCCGCCCAGCACTAAGCAAGCATGTCCTAGGATCCTTTGAAGTCCGCCATGCATCAAGGGAGGAAGTGCTGAAAGGTTCCAAGGTCTGCCATGCACTAAGAGGGAAGTCCTTGACACTTCCAAAGTCCGCCCAAGGATATCCTAGAAGTCTCTAAAGTCCGCCAGCCTTAAGGATCCTTGTCCAAACATCACCTAAAGTCCGCCATCTGCTTAAAAGAGAGATGCAAGAGGGTTATGAAGTCCGCCCTTGAAAGATTTGACTTGGCTGAAGACTATCCATGAAAATTTCGAAATTTTGCCCAAGTGTAAAAGCCTAAAAAGGTGGGAATTCGAAATTTTGACTAAGTATTGTAGGATTTCCAAAGGGGATAAAATGTCGAGATAAATGCTAAAGTGTTGAGGAAGTCCGCCCTAGGAATGAGGGACATTCATGGTGTCCGTCCAAAAGAGCTATAAAATCCGCCATGCACTTGGAGGAGGTTAGCAAGGTGCTAAAGAAGTTCATGATGCTCGTCCAAGATGTCAAAGAAGTTCGCCTAGGCACATGAAGAGGATTAAATAATGATTTAAATAATGATTTTTGGCTAAGTAAAATTTGCCTGAGTATAGAGGCTAAAAGATGAAGAAAATGAAGATTTTGGCCAAGAATCATGACATTCTCAAGAGGTCAAGTGCCGAGCTTGAAGGGCACGTGCTAGAGAAGATTGGGATTTGGCAAGAAATAAAACGAAGTGTGCCTAACACGATGAGGAAAAAGAGACAAAATTTGCCTAAGTATGGAAAATGTTAAAAATTGCCAACTTCGACCGAAGAAAAATGCGCAAGGCAAAGAGAAAGGAAGGATCGTCCTTGGCCGGAAGGAAGGAGAATATGTCAGACATCAAGGAAATCCGCCCAACGAAGACATCCAGACAAGGATTTTGCCTATAAAAATTCGACTGAGCAAGAGAAAATTTGACTTTGGCAAAACAAAATAGGCTCAGTGCTATTAAAAATGTCGCCATGGCAGAAGAAAATAGGGATCTGGCATAACATTTATTGACGGAATGGCTTAAATTTTGGTTTGGCTGGACGAAATTAAGGACAAAATTGGAAAATACACTCTTAGCCAAGAAAAATGGAAGGAAAATCGAAATAGCCATGGGTCGAAGACGAACGGGTTGGAATAAATTAAAATATTTTAATGCCTTGGACAAAATGAAGTTTGCCAGAGATGTTTTGGAAGAAAATAATTTGTGCCAGCCAGAGATAAAATCCGATGGGCAAAATTAAATTCACCGTGACTTCAAGAGAGAGAGTGGTAAAAATTCAGGAGAGAGAAAATCTGAATTTGTTTATTTTATTTCTTGCAGGTGGATGACGACGCGAGGCGAGTCTTCAAAGAAGAAGCAAAGGCATGGAATGGAGGCAAGTCTGCTTCAAGCCAGATAGAGTGAAGGAAGAGGATGGCACAAGCACGAGAAAGTCTGACTTTGCCCAAGCTCAGCATGTCCAAACCTTTTCCGACTTTGCTTGGAGAAGGTATGTCCAGACATCCATAAGATCCGTCAAGTACAGTGGCAAACATGATGCAAAGTCCGACCTAGACCAAGAAAAGAAATGTCAAAGTGTTGAGAAAGTTCGCCCCAGCCTAAAGAAAAGATGGTGAAACCACTAGCAAATCCGACTTTGCTCAACTGAGAAATGGCACAAGCATGATAAAGTTCGACTTCTCCCTAGACATGTTTGTCCAAAGTGGCTTGGAGTCTGACTTAGGCCGAGAGAGAAAACGTTTGAGCTCATGTGAAGTCCACCCAAGGAGAGGATGAGAAAATTGGCTAGAAGAATTCACTAAGTGTTGGACAGAAAACAGGAAGGATGAAGAGGAAAATAAAGAGGAAGTGAATAAAATTCCTGTCCAAGGATGGAATTTGTCCTACATAGCACAAGCCAAATCCAAAATTGAAGAAAACTCCATAGGCAAAGTTCATCCAAAATCTTGGCTAAGTGTTGAGTGGTCCAGATGAAGATATTACAAAATGAACCTGAATAGCCAAAATTTGGCTAAGTTTGGGAAATACTTCATTGAGGAAATTCCAATTTCCTCCATTGTGGCAAAAGCACAGAGGCATCCTTCTCCAAATTCAAGACACTTGAACGGATATCCAGACATCTTGGAAGGATTTCATCTACAATCCCAGACCTATTGAAGCAATCCGGACAACTTCTTGAGGGATTTCATCTCCTAAGGAATTAAAAACAAGCTTCCAGTCAGAATCAGATGGTGACAAGAAGAGTGTTCCAAACAGATCTCCATACTTAGACAATTTCTCGGCACAAATTGGAGAATTCAAAGAGGAAATCCAAAGGAATAACATCAACCCAGTTCGAGCAGGAGGAAGTTCAAAGCAACCAACTTCAAGTCCAGACACTTGCTCCAAGGGGAGACTTCCAGTACAGGTAAGAAGAAGAAATCAAAGTCTCAAAAGGAATCCAAGATCAAAGCTAGTAAGGAACAAGCACAACGGACAGAGTCATCGGCAGGGAAAATATTCTAAGGCAAGAGTGTGGAAGAAAAACGAAGCAACCAAGGAAGACATCCAAAGATGCCGAGGTGGCTCATCATCTTCCAACCAATCAAATTGTTCCAAATCAACATGCAACAACTTTCTATTTTATTGTTGATTTATATTTAGCAAAAAGGACAAGTGTCCTCAAATGAAATTTTCTCATTGGTCGAAAGTGACAAACCCTAATTAGGGTTTTATTTTGTAATCTCGGCCGTTGATTTGAAACCAATCTTGGCCATTGAATTGTAATTGGGGAGCCTATAAATGAGCTCGCCCCCTCATTTGTAATGTGTGGAGACTTGTTATGTATATTGTCGCATTGAGACTATTTTGAATGATAAAAGCTCTTGAGCATGATTTGCCTTGAATCACTTCTTATTGTTGAATAGTAAGCGAGGTTACATATTGCCTTCCGCCATAGATTAGAGTTAAAGTTAGATTAGGTAGAATTTGCTTTGAAAAGTTGTTAATTGAATGAGAGATTGATCGTATTGATTCAACGGTGAAGTGTAGCTCATACTTTTTTCGAATGGATGATTTGCATTCGATTTGTAAAGTTAGCCTGAGCTCTTAAACGTGGAAGCTTAACTTCAACCTCATTCGAGGTTTGAAAATTATTCTCACAAACCCCTTGAAGATTGCACCCACTTTGCGTATGTTGTCCTGCAGGAGGCGAAACAAAGTGTGGTTTATTTCTCTTCACCGAGTCCTTACTGTCTCTTGAGTTCTTAGGCTTAGACTAGATTCCCTGAACCCTATTCTTTTTGCCATTTTTTTTTTGAGATCCACAATTGAAAGTCCTAAATTGAGAGCCCTTAAAGATAAATTTCCTAAGTCCCAAACTTGTGAAGTTCTTTCTACGTAAGTCCCCTTGTTTATTACCAGCATTATCACAACGACCATTGAACTTATCCACACGTCGAGACCCGACTAAAGAAACCTTGGAATCGCCATATGATCTTCTTTGCAATCTTAGCATACGCGGTGGTTTTTCAAGAGAGGATAAAGTGTCTTTGGACATTTTTATTCTGAATGTTTGGTGGATGATAAAACACACATCAACACCTACAAGCTATCAAAATCTTCTACTTTGCTACCACTGTAGTATCCGGCCAAAGATTTTAGGGTTTATTAATTTCTTATTTAAATATTTAACATAAAACTAGCAAAACCCAAACTTTTTCCCTTCAAAACCCTAACATTTAACTCAACAATTTACCTTCAACTTTTAATATTGAACCCAATGTAACAAAATCCCAATTAATCACACAAGTTTATAAAATATTGATAACCTAGATTTTAGAAAATAAAGAGAAATCTTTACAAGAACTGTAATGTCCCCTTTTTCATAAGCAATGGAGTTCAGAGGAATTAGCCTATTCCTAATCCTCGTAGGCTAATGGGACTTGATAAGAGGATCGTTTGGCAGATACCCAGTCAATTGGTTGGCTAATTTCATGATTCAATCTACATATGGAGGTGTTCTAATGATTTCTTGATATGTTTCTATTTTTTGAAACCTCATATTATAAAGTAATGTTATGTTTGCACTTTATGTTATGAATAATTATTTTATTATAAAGTGCAAATGTAAATTATAAAATAATATTATAATATTTCTTCTAGAAGTTGACTTGGGAAAGTTCTAGAAGGAGGCCGACCTCTTGGGGAAAAAGTATAAATAGACATCATGGGCTTCATTCTCAGCATCCAGATTTGTTGTTGATGTTGATGTTTGTTGTTGATGTGCATTGTGGAGCCTAGGGTTTCTGTACTTGTCATAGTTGGCCATTGAGAATGGAAACTCTCAATTGGTAGGCAATTTTGAGGGTGTGAAATATCATTTGAATTATTGCAGTTGGGAGAAAGATACTTCAGTCTTCCATTTGCATTTCATTGTGAAATATATTTAAGTACAATAGCTGATGTATTATTGTACTTTCTGAATAAGGGTTTGGATTCAACACAGCAACTAAGGTATTGCTGGGTTGATCATTTTATTGATCAAATTTTGCATAGTTCAATTGGTGAAGCTTTTGGAGACATTTTGATAATTGAAGACTTCATTCTATGGAGGCAGATCTGCATTGTGCATACTCAGATTTAGATATCAGTCTATTCCAGATTTTTTATGGCAGTTTATTGAGTCATTGGGAACCAATTTTGTATTAATTCGATTTGGTGCTTCATTGGAGATATTTTAGTGTTGAAGACTTTATTTCTTTGGCATTTTGGAGGTCGGTTTGTATTGAGGAGATTCTGATTTTTAAATATCAGAAAAATTACAGTCAAAAGTCTGCATATTTATATGCCACGTTTTTGCATAAGGGAGCTCCATTGGGGTTCAATTTTGACAAGTAATGGTGGTGCATGACTCAAGGACATTAGGCGACTCCATTGGTGATAGTTAGAGAGTGCAAAAGGCTGAACATAAATTTTAATCTGCATTCACATCAGCAACAGGGACGATTTCATGAAATATTCAATTTGACTTGTGAAGAGGTCTTTTGGCTTGGAACTTGGATACTTCATCAACTATCATCCTAGGTGCCTTCATTCAATCAAGTTTCTCAATTATTAGCTCAATATATCATTGCATATTAGTGATCTGTAATTAGAGGTTTACAAAATAGCTTGCAAATTAAATCTAATTACAGTTATATCCCGATCTAATACAGAATTGCGTGATTATGCTTTTTAACCGTTGAAATTACAAAATAAGTAATTAGAAATTCAAATATTGAATTTAAACTAGAGAGAAAATTGAGACAGAAGAGAGAAGAATGAGACAAAGAAATAGAAGGATCACAACGCGTAGATTGATAACGAAGTTCATCAATGTGGACTACGTCTCCAGGTCTGCTTCTCAATGCTGGGACCACTTTATTGATATCGCCAAGCAAAATTATGCTTTGTTACAATACACAAGCTCCAAGAACCTGCAATAATCTCTCCACAATCTCTCACTCTTTTTCAATTTTTGGTGTACAAAAACACCTTGTAAATTCTCCTCCAAAGAATTATTTCTCCCAAAATGAACTCGAATAATTCTCCCTGTTATAATTCTCTCCAAGAAAATTCTCGTACAAAATTCTCCACTCAATAATTTCCCATGTCCCTTTACAAAAATCACCCCTTTATATACACATTTATTTGCTAATATGGCTTTAACCATATTATTTTGCAAATATTGCATATCTCCCATATACAAGTAAAAATTCCAACCATTTCCCCCTTTTACAATAAAAATCACTAATATCCCGTTAGTATAACAAATTAATCTTTCAAAAATAAATCCCCCTTTGGCTTTTATAATTCTAAGCCATACAATTGAAAAACGAAACCTTTTAACTATGGGCTGTTATAATTTTGGACTTACATTATAATCTTTAAAAATATCTTTTAAAAGCCCCTTAATAATCTCCTTGGATAATCTTTAAAATAAATCCATTAAAAATGAGAAAGGTGGTTAAAGGGGTTAATTTGTTGAAATGTAAGTTTACAGGAATTTTTTTTTTCTCTCCTTGTTTTATGGGTAAGGCAAGAGGATTTTAAAGGATAAAATCCCCACCAAATCCTCCTTGAAATCATAAAAATCTTTTAATTTTTAAACCATACGTGTTTTCTTTTAACAATATGGTTTAATCCATATTCCTTTTTCCACCATGTCTATGCCAACTCACCACTCCTACCACATCAGCTTGCTGATGTCATCAAAGTCAACCAAAGTCAAATTTTTGACCAACCTTTGACCAACCGTAACTTTCACATACAAGCTCCATTTTTGAAACCAAATATAGTTCCGAAATCAGCGCGACGAGCACTACAACTTGGCATCATTTTTGTTTCATTTTGAGACAATCAATTTTTTGCCTTTTTGAACCCCTGATTCGCCTGTTTGACCGAACCTTTGACTAAGCATAACTTCTGCATATGGACTCCTTTTGAGCCCATTAAAGTTGTGTCAGGACCGTGTCAGTGAGCTCTACGCATTGATGCTTCTTTGGATGAATTATGAGACTGTGAAGTTTTCAGGTATTCTGGATCCACCTGGATCAATTAGGAGTTTCATGTTGCAGCTGTAGGTGTGCATCTTTACCAGCATATTCATTTCTTGTAATCAATGTAAATGCCAAGAGTCTTGGCCATATTTCATGAGCATTGTATTAGAAATTTCATTGCAATTAAGGAGATATAAGTTGCTGGTGTCATTTGAGCAATTCAATATCATTTGTAGTCAATTTGTTAGTTTGCATACCAACTGTTTGTTAAAATACCAGTTGGCTGTAGGTGTTCATTTCTCATGCTTAGATTATATATATGCATTGAATATTGTCAAAGTAAGTTGCACATTCATGTTAGAACATTGTTTAGTCAATTTAGAGTCATTTGTAAGCATTCTCATTGATGCTAATTGAAGAAAAGAGCCATTAAAGCAAACTGAAATGTTATATCAGTCATATGACCCTTGTATACAAAGTGTTTGGCAAAATTACAAGTCAGCCAATTGCAAGAATTAAGGACAGATTGGGTAAGGATTATTCATGATTGCATTTAGACTATATTTTAAGCATTGGAGCATTGGAATTCAAGCATTTGGGAACACTTTGAAGTCATTTTTAGGCAAACATATCAGACTGTAACATCAGACCAGCAAGTTAGAAGATTACATGTGATTTGTTTGCCAATTTTCCTTGAGCCTATATTCAGTAAATTGTGATCAGAATTAGCAAGGCTCATTACAAGAACCTTTGAAACAAAATATAGTATGAACAATACATTCAATTACACAACAAGAATAACCAACAACATCAGTCGCAACAACTAGTACAATGACTACAACAACAAATATAACTGAAAATACCCTATGGTTTGCTTACAACAATATGTCAACGAGCTTTACATATTGTGGGTCAAAACACTAACCATAGTGCCCTCTCACAACCTCTAAATGAAATCATCTTGCCAAGTCTAAAAGGGGGTTTTGTCCTCGAGATTGTAGACCAAAGGATTTTTGTCCTCCAATTCACTATAGATCTAAAGGTTTTCATCCTTAGGTTTGGCACTCTAAACAACATGTGCTCTAAGCAATAATCACTAGGGTTTCAATGTAGACAACAATAATAATTCAAGGAATGCACTAAACTTTTGACGTTATGGAGACTCACTATCAAAAATGAGCTACAACCCAAAAACAATGGCAAGATTCACAACAACCAAGTGTCACTAGGGCCGCAAGAACCAGAATAAATGAAGCATCTTCGTTTTCCACCATTGACACAATTTTAAACTTATCTGACTTCCAAATCACCCCCAACCTATTTGAAGCCTTGGTCTCGTAGGAAGAATGCTAAGACAAACAGGCCAATGATCAAAGAGAGCGCCCATTTGGATTGGGCCATGGATTCATTGATTGCTCAGTATCCAATGAAGAGAGAGTAAGCTTTTATTCAATTTTTTAGCAATATGGTTCCTTCCCAACCTTCAATTGGACAAGGAGAAGCCCCTACAATCCATCTTAATCCCTAAAATTCAACACACCCAATTTTCACTTGAACTCTACAAAAACTCAAAAAATTAAAAGAATACTTAAATTCCTTAAAAAAGCATAAACTTAATGTAAAATATAGTTACATGACATATCAAATAAGTCTATAGAACATTGGGGAAGAGTTCTCTATTAGATTTGAATAAAAAGGAGAAAAATATTTGTATCGACATGTAGCTACATAGCTAATAATAAGATATGTACTACAATAATTGAAAATCATCATCAAAAATTACAATTCCATGCATGTTGCAACAATTTATAATGCTTTCCTTCCTATTTACATCCTAGTGATGGTTGGGGTCCTACTCCTTGTAGTTAGATGCAAATCCACCCTTAAACTAGAAGATAATTACTCCTCCCTAGACTCAACATCATCATCAATCATGATGTCACCCAATCCAACACCTCTTGCTTCTATATTTGTTGCACCCTCCTCTGATTGCCTCATCTTGCCTAGTCCAATTGCTATATAGATCAATGTCATCTAAGTCAATGAACTCATGACTATCTAAGACAAAGATGAAGGTTGTATTACATGAAGACAAGGTCATTGAGGCATTTTTGTGACAAAATATTGTGCTTCTTTGTGTGAATGGCATCAAATAAGCTCCAAGTGTGCTCACATCTAGAAGCATTTCAACGACTAGCTTTTAAAGATTGAAGTTTTCCAACCCAATCTTTCAATCAAGCAACTACAAAGACATTCACAAGTTTCTAAGTAAGCAATAATTGCACACATCAAAGATTGGAAATGAAGTGAAGTGAAGATTTAGATTCTTTGTTACCTGGTTCTTGCGTGATTCTCCCTCTGATTGATAGTGGTGAAGAGAAGAGCTTCCCATCAACATGCTTGTATTTATACAACTCTTTAATAATCATGTCACTAACCTCAACCTTAGGTGGCATCTTCTCAATGCATGTTGAGAGGTCCTCCATAACCTTTCCATCAACATCCATGAAATCACTTGCAAAGAAAATATTGCGATTGAGATAATACATTGTTGTATGAACACATTGATGGAGTTGATTGTTCCACCTCCAACTATTAATGTTCCAAAAGGGTTCAAATTTTCTTATGTCTCTCGCATAATACTTTTGGATGGCCTCATAAAAGTATCCCATTGCATTTTTCTCTAGATCCACCAAATAAAGTTGTGATTAAAAATATAAATCAAAAATGGAACACTATCAAGTAGGATTTTTTTTAAATAACTTAAAGGATACAATTAAAATTTTAATAGGCGATTTAATTGATCCTAATGATCTCATTAGCAATCTTGGCAAAGACATCATCAAAAATGGTCTTTGTGACCCTCTCTCCATTAATCCTCATTGAATGAAAGGAATACATCCCTTGTTGGCTCACAAACATCTATTTCAAAGTTGTTACAAAATTATAAATACTCTACAAGGTGAGGAAGTTAGTTGCAAACCGTGTGGCACCCACTCCTTAGTATGATTTCTCATCAAGCTAAGTATCCAAGAATGATTGTAGAGGTATTAGGTGATATTTCTAGTGCCTTCCACCATTAATTTCACCCAATAAATTTTCCTATGTTCTTCAATAGAAATTGAAGCAATGGGCAACACAAAGGGTCCAAAAAAGTGTTGGGTGCATCTCCTCAAATAGTCTCACTACCACCACATAGGTTGTTGTATTATCAGTAACAATTGTACCACATTTTTTATACCAACCTCTAAAGCAATCTCCTCCATCATTAAACTCAAGCATTGATTGACCTCACCATGTCACAATGTGAAGACACTGGAAAGATGATGAGTGTGTGATTCCTTCCATCTATCCACTCATTAGATCATATGGTGCGTCAATATTTTTTGTACTCTTCCACAATTGTCTATGCATTGACACTACTTTATGGAGCAACAATCTAGTTAAGTCATGTAGAGTAGGTGCCTTGTACCCTTTCCTTGCAATAGTCAAGGTTGTGGCCAAATTCTCCGAATAAGGGATTCTTGTTATGTTGAAAGGATAATCATTGAAGTATCAAAAGTTTACACATGTTTGGGTTGTCAGGCTTCTCCTAGTTTCAACCTATGCCTTCAAGCAAAGACTATGATCCTAGCATGTTCCATGGAACACAAAAAAACCATGTGACTAGATTCTATTGGAGCTTAATAAAGTGGATGTGTCACGAACCAATGGACCACAAGTGGAGCCCACAATCTCTATAGTAACTACCTCCAATTCCTGCACCATGTTGGAATTCATCATTACTACAATGACTACAGATGTTGCCCTCCTCTCCATTTTATCTTTGGTATCTCAATGTGAGGGCTGCATTCATTTCCCATACAACCTCCAACTGTACATTTGGACTCAATTTGACATGGCAACCTGTTGTACCCAAAACCAAAATTTTTGCTTCACTAAGGTATTTTGCTTAATTGAGTCTTAATCTTGTTAATGTGATGTCAGAAGGTCGTTTTTGGGGTTTTTAAATATGGAGTTGGTATCAATGTCATGTCAGTCTGTTATTCAAGAAATTCAAGAAAAGTGAAAATTTGAAGGAATTATCATCAAAATTTTCTATCTCTAGAGAGGGGAGCACATTTTCAAAAGGGCGCCCTATCTTTTAGGGGCTCAGATCCTGTTTTTAGGGTTTGTCTCTTCCAGCAGGCTTTTATCCGGCATCACGTCAGCTTCGCAACGAGCTATCAAGCTTGTCAAACGGACCTGTTTCATGCAAGTTACGGGAGATACAGCGCAAAACGAGAGGAGTTCCAGAATTGGCTAACACTGGAGAAAAGCGCAGCTTTTGGAAAGGGCGCCCATCTTTTTAAGGTATCAAATGAAGGTTGTTGACTAAATGCCACCTTAGATGTTTATCTCACATTTGTTCGAGCTTCGCGACACATCCGTCAGTGGGTGAATCTGAGTTGCAGAAATGCCTAAGCCGGAGGTCAAACATGGGGTCAAATCTTAGTCAAAATATCAAAGAATGAGCAAAAGAGCACTTTTTCAGAAAGGCCCCTGAGCTTTTCAAGCCTTTAATGCTTTCTTTTTGATGATCTCAGATATTCAATTTGTCTGTGTTACATTCAGTTTTTCGTTGCCTGTCTTCGTCAGATCAGAAGATGATTCATCAGCTTGCAGTCGGAGTTTTAGTATTATTTTGGTCAGTTCCAGAAATGACTATCTCTGGGAGTAAAAGAGCAACTTTTGAAAAAGGCGCCCTTGATTTTCACCCCTCAAATGATGTTTTCTGGAGAAATGTGCCTTTGCAGCTGTCATGCAAAATGAAGTCAGCTCCGCAATGAACCTATGATCTAGTCCAGAAACTTGGTCAGTCAGAAGTTATGAAGAATTTATGTTTCCCTTCGTTCGAGATACAGATGTGAATTTGGGTAAGTCTGAGAAAAAGAGCAGTTCTTGAAAAAGGCGCTTGGATTTTTGAGCCTTCAGATGTTAATTTTATGATGTTTAGTCTCAAGGTACCTTTTGATCAGTTTTTGTCCTGCTCTGCGATGCACCTGTCAGCCAGCCAATCGGTGGAGTCAGTCAGCCAGTGTCAGAGGATGAACAGAGGTCTCGAAAGAGGGTTAAGTCTGAATTTTCATGAAAATTGGCTAAGTCTGGAATTCGCCTTAAGAGGTCAAAGTTGAGTTTTCGAAATAAGTTCACAAGTGCGCCTTAACTTGAGTTCTGACTTTAGTTAGACTGAACGATTTCTGGGTTGTCATCTTCAGTTCACATATTGGCATGTTGAGTGATCTTTCAGTTCACATGTCGAGCTAACTAGTTTGCATGTTCAGTTAACAACTTTGCATGTCGAGTTAACTTGATTACGTGTTCACTTAACTGAAGATTATGCTTGAAAGACAACTTAAGTTTGCATGCATGGCGAATTTGGTTGAAATGAAGTAAGATTTTGTGAAGTATGGCGAATTCATTCATTGTCAACTGAAGTTTCCAAAAGGGTCGCCATATTTAGAATATTTTGATGAAGCATGAAGTGTGAAGTTGACGCATTTACCTTTGACTGTTAACTTCAGTTTTCAAAAGGGACGCCATAATTGGAATTGTTAAGTTGTGAATTGCATGCATTTTGAAGATGGCGAATTCAACAAGAATTGTCAACTGAAGTCAAAATCGCATGAGGCTTTAAATAAATTTGCAACTGAAGCTTGAAAGGGAAACCCTAAAGCATGGCGCTTTATTTAGCATATTTAGTTTCAGTTAACTAAAATGAGGTCCAATCACAAGCCAAGCGCATTTTTCAAGGTTTAATGCCTTTGTGCGAATTTCATAGATGAAAGTCTATTTATTCAAGCATTGGCGTCCATTATTTCATCATCTTAAGCTTCGAAATATTCATTCTTCTTGAGCGAGCAGCAAGTTAAAAGTGCTACAGGTGTCAGAATTCAGCGTTCTTCATAGCAACGGATTCAGATTGTTCAGAGGAAGAAGATTCTAGACTTTATTTTCACTTTGCATGCAGATTTTATCAAACTCCTAAAGAAGATTGGCGAATTTTTCAGAAGCAGAACAAGCAAAACTTTCTATCTTCTGTCTTATTTCTTCTATTTCTCATCTTAGGTACTTTCTTCGCATGTCAAAGAAATTCAGCATATTTTCAGAGTTTGATCATCTGGGTTTGCACACTTCAGTATTTGCAGCAAAACCCATGTCTTAGATTTTTTCGAGAAAATTGCCCCACAGCCTTCATTCTGAAGCTTTGTGCTTTTTTCCAAAGATTTCTTTGCATGTGGGATAAAATTACATCTTTTTGAAAATTTCATCATCTGGGTTTGTTCAGAATTCCGTTATGCACAAAACCCATGATCCAAATTTTCTCAAGAAAAATTGCCCCGGAAAGCTCTAAAAACTCCTACAATTCTCGACTGAAGAATCTTTGCATGTCAAGCTAAATGGCGTTTTTTCACAATTCTGATGTTGTGGGTTGTCTTAGAATCATTTTCCGGACAAAACCCATGTCTCAGAATTTTTGGTGAAAATTATTCTCCGACCGCCTATTTTTAGCCTCACCAAGGGCCATTTTAGCTTTCCGAGAAAGTTGTCAGAAGATAGCCATGTTCACAGTCAACGGGCAAGTTTTTCAGAAGGCGGTTCAACTAGACTGAATTCAAGACCAAATCGGTCTTAATTTAGGTTTTCATCAGAACAGCTGACAATGAAGCGTTAAGTTGCAAAAGGAACAGAGATCACTTCATTTATGGAGCCGCCAAAGTCACTCAGATCCTGTGCCATTATCTTCGTGAAAATGGTACCTACGCTGATCTCGAGGTTGTACAAACTGAGTTTCAGAAGCATGTTTGTGATATCTTGATGGAGTTTCTGATCACATTTTCAGTAGTTTCAGCTAGTTTCAAGAAAGCGGCTGAAGGTGTCAGAGAATGCATGCAGGAGAGTGACAAAGAACTGAAGAAGCAGATTATTATTTTTGGGCAGCGTCAAAGTGCCAAAAGACAGAGTGATTGATGAATTCTTGTTCGAGGTGTTGGACCGAGATGACTTGGAGTGATCTTCCAGCTGGGACCTACAGTTAGTTTCGAGGATAGTGTCAAGAGCAGCAGTTAACTCGACTTTCAGTCTTGAGTTCACTTGCTGATTTCATACATGCATATCTCTTCCTTGGAATTATCTTCACAAGAGTTAGGGTTAGGGTTTCCAGTTAACTGAGGGTAGTGTCCAGTTAACTTTGCTTTAAATAAGGACGTGCATGCTTGCACATTGTCCATTTAGGTTAGATGTACCGGTTAACTGATGGTAGCTTTCGTTAACTGTATAGTTTACTTTATTAGGGTTTAGTAATAAATCTTGCATGCATTGCAAGACTGTAGTTGACTCAAGGTGATTTTAGGGTTCCCTACACCTTTCAATGTCTATATAAATAAGAGCTTTTGCTCATTTGTAATTAACTTTTGCACGAGAGAAATATATGTTGTGCCCACCTTGCCCTCAATATTGCTCGTTTTGTATCTGTTCATGCGTTTTTACTATTATGATGAATTGTTATGCCACATAGGGTTTCATGCAATTATAATGGTGAATTCTTTTCTGTTTTGTGTTCAATAAACTTGTCCAAATTGAGCTGATAGATGTGCCACCTTGCCTTCAAGTTGAGAATCTGTACTTGGTTATCGTGTGATGTGTGTGAATAATAAACTCATTCAAATTGAGCTGATAGATGTGCCACCTTGCCTTCAAGTTGAGAATTTGTATTCAGTTTATCGTATATTGTTGTTTCCAATAAACTTGTTTAAATTGAGCTGATAGATGTGCCACCTTGCCTTCAAGTTGAGAATCTATACTTGTTTATCATCAAATAGTCATCCTTGCTCCATTTCCTCATGCTCTGTTTTCTTGAGGAAACTGGATAGATTTAAAGTAGTTAGCTTAGTTGTAGTTAATGATCTGCGAAACCAGAAAATCCTTAGCTGCAACATTCTTGGTTTTCTTAACCTTGTGCCTCTTCGGTGAGAACAAAAGATAGGACTTAGATTACTTTTCTTTTCCACGCATTCCAGCACTACGAGGGAGCTTCCCCTCCTAATTTGACGAGCACTCATTACGCAGTGTGCATAGCTGTCCGTACAAACCTACACTCCAGAGGTGTTAGTTTTTACGCCAACACAACCAACAGTCCACATAAGGTGGCATTTGAGCTGATTGATGCGTCCACTCATTTTCAACCCACAATAGTAGCAAATAACCAGTCTTGCAGTTGGTCTTGGTATGCTATGCTTCTAAATAGCATTCGTGTTGCTAACACTTTGGCTTCCACATCCTAATGACATTCAATACAAAGCACAAACCTTGGCATTGAAAAAATAATAAAAACGAATTTAATTGCTGTGAATCCTAGCATCTAAACAAAATTTAAATTGTAGAACTGTGCCTTTGGGAAAAAATTATAAAAACAATTTTTTGTATGTAGAAACTCTAGATTAATTTGAATGCATGTAAAACATGAATAAATACATAAGGCAAAAATTTAGAAATGTGAGAGATATCTGGAAATTCATGGGAAAAATAAGAAAATAAAACATACCTAAAACTTTGAAAATTGCAGAAATTTCACTTCCACAGTCACCTTAAATTGCTCAATGGAGATACACAATGGAATGGAGGTCAAGCAGAGTTTATAAAAGCAAAAAAGGGTGTATTTTCTGTGTTTTTTAAGTTTTTGGGCCTGTTCCTACCTGTTGCCTGTGTCTGCAATGCATTGGGAGACCAGGTCACTGATTCACCACGTACTTGCGAGTACTCATGATAATTTTGTCTTGGACTCACACTGACTTGTCCACAAATTTTCTTGCAGTTTACTTACGCAGAATTTTGACTCTTAAATTTTTGCACGTATGCAACAAACATTTATATTCTGCATGTACATATATATCTGTAGATCAATATACAGCCATTTCTGAGTAGCCTCATACCATGTTTTAAAATACCAACTTTCCTGTCTCCCATATACTAATCACTATGGCTTAGAGTCTAGACTTTTAACTATTTATATCAAGATGATGATTATCAAAGATCAATATAGTTAACTTTGCTTTCTTTGAAATCCATTTGTGTACTTTGTAATATTAGTTTTTTAATGTTTAAGCATTTTACATTTTTAAAAGATGAGAGCAATTGAATAAAAGTTTTTTTATAAATTTAAGTAAATATAATTTAAATATTTTTTTTGCCCTCTCCAAGTATTCCTCTCCCATTTTTTCAAAAATGGTGTACCAACACTCATCCCCATATCCCATACTAGTACCAATTCCCATCTCCTAGTAGCTGTGTTTCTAAGTACTTACACATCATTCTCCATAAAAGAAATGTATATTAAAAAAATGCACATGGACCTCTACCTACAAGCCAACTCACACAAAAACCCCTCTCAAATGAAAAGAGGCGCTAAATACTTCAGTATTAGAAGAATAAGAATCAAAAAGGAATGGGTATATAAAATGGCAAATAAAAAGGGTGTATTGGAAGGCTAGAAAAGAACTTAGTTGACAATCTAATTTAGATATAAATCAATGGAGAGGACTTTCTTGCCTACATAAAAGGTACAATAAATAAATCTCTAGAATCATTAAGAAAAAGACATTAAAATGATCTTTATTCTCTCCGATGTCAAGATGAATGAACTAAAAAGAATCAAAGACCCAATTGACTCTAAACATTACAATGCTGTCTGGATGATCCTATGCTTATGTAGTTCAAAATATACAGGTGAAACAGTTGGATCCTTCAAGACCAAGACTGCAGGGCATTTTTGTCATCTAACACATGATAGAACCAAACTATCAACCTAAGCAAAACATTCCAAGTTTCCAACAAGACAAACTAATATATCTATTGACAATACAAAAAAATTGTGAGAGAAACATTGCATGAAAGGATGATTGACAGAATTTGTGTGGATTGAAAATTTTCATGACAATAACTTGGATAATGACAGAGGGTTACGACTTAACCACACATAGAGACCAAATATACATCTCCTTAAAAAATGGCACCTACACTTAAGAACTATATTATTTAGACCTGTCATCATTCAATTTAATATTTTCTAGGAACAATGACCTGAATTTTGAAAGAGGTTATGAAATAAGGGTTACCAGATATAGTTATTTACCATGAACTTTGGTTAATTCCTCAAACTCACCAAAACCCAGATAACAAATCTTGTAGATGTATAGGAATGTAGCTTGTAAAATCTACTGTGCATTTTTATCCAAGAAACTCTCACCAAAGAACATAGATATTATCTAGCAATCAAAACTTCAACATAAAAAGCAGTTTAGTGTAACCGTACAGAAAATTTTACTCCAGAGCTGCATGAAAGGAAAAAGTTTTGGCGTAACACTTGCATGAGATACTGTCTCAGATCTCCATTGAAGACTGTAACCTGGACAGCCAATTCCATTAGATGATTTACATAAATGAGGGTCATGTAATAAACAGCTACTGAGAAAATTGCATGGTCAGCAGCCTCAACAACTAAGAGGAGATGATGCATGCAAAAAAAAATATAACAGAACTGCAAAGAAATGCAATAATTCTCCCATTCGCCAAATCATACATGTAACGCCCCGCCACGGAACTCAGAGAACATGTGATGTCCCCGCTCTAGTCAGTTCTCGGGAACAGTGTGATAGCCCTTTATTGGACCCTTGTGGGCTAGCTGGATTGGTTAGAGGGTCAGTGGTACTTTCTGGAGAGTTGATCGTTTTTTTTTTTCAGAGCCCAGTGATTGGTTCACGGCAGGCGTTAGCAGTTCAGGAGTCGACAACTTCTGACGCCACAGGAATATTTGGAGTTTTGAGCGAGTTATGAATTTTTAAATGATTTGAGTTAATTAATTAACTTAATGCCTAATTATAAAGTCAAATTGACTTTATACATTTTATATCACTTAAATTACTCTAAAAAGGTGATTTAATATTTTAATCACTTAAAATATAAAAGGGGCGCCCAAATATTAAGTCATGACTATTGAAAAGGACTTAATATTATTTTAAAAGATTTTAATGATGGCAAAAAGGGCGTATCTTCTTGGAAATGCGTGCCTTCTTTATATAAGGCAATTTTGGCAATGAGAAACTCTATGATTGAATATTTCGACTTTGCCATTGTGTTTCTTCCTGTGCATTCTCCTGTGATCAAGGTTTGAACAATCTTCCATTGAAGAACGATTCCTCTTCGATGTTGAGCACTCTTGAGATTGTGAGAGATCAGTCGAATCAATGCAGTTGAGAGCTTCATTCAGAGGTTCTACATGATTCATTCAAAGTACTTTGTAAAGATTTCCTGTTGTTTGCAATAAGAAAGGGGGTTCTTCATTTGAGGCGTCCTCTCCAGCAATTCCTCAGCTTTCATCTTTGATTCCTCATTAGTTTACTTGGGGCGTACTTTTGCATTGGTAAATGAGCTTGTTCTGGAAAAGCGTGTGAAGGAAGTAGTTGAAACGCCTTCCTCTTGGCTCCCTTTTGTGTCTCTTTCTTGGCGTCTACCTCTACTAGGGCATTGTATCCTGTTTTGGAGTGGGAGAAGTCAGATCTGGAGCTTGGGCGTGCTTCTTTGCTTGTTTTCATCAATTCCGGCTGGCAAACTGGATTTATTTCTTATTTAATTATTCTGGAGCATTTCGGGTATGTGATTCGTTTGTAATCTCATTGTATGTATTGAAGAATAATATCTATTGCATCTGTTGCTCAGAATATATTCATACTGCATTTTTATAAGCTTTAATATGATGCGCACCTTCTCTTCTGTCTACAAACATTCTCTAAAAAACTAAGTAAAACACAAATAGACTTAAGAAAAAGACAGGGATTTCGTAGAGAGCCAGCAGGGCTCATCACAGAACAACACATAAAGTAACAAATTAACTGAACAATTTTTTTAAAAAAAACATTCTAATTTTATTTAAATACTTCTATATTTTAATATTATTTTCAATCAAAGCAACATTAATAGAACAAATTTAAATCAAACAGCACCCGACCTCCCGCGAACGGAAAATGACACAATGACAACACTGACGGAGGGGCACTACAATACAAGAGTTTGAGTCAAAAGACCTTTTGGTCTTGGTCACAAATGCAGCTCAAAATTCTACTGATTTGTCACTGTCCATCCTTGATTTCTTTAACCAGTACAAAGTTTATCCAATCTGCTATGATGATTTTATACCTGAGTTTTCCATAAATTGGATTTTATTCAATATAACTTACAAAAACACAATTCAGATAGAGGCCTGAAATCAAATATACTTTATACAAATTTTGAGGGTTTTGCATGTGAAAGATGATTGCATTGTATCACATAAATTTGAGAGTAATGATCTCTTACCTAAGAAGAAAACCATTTTAAGATTCAAAATATAACGTCTAATTTAATAGACTATACAAGTGACAGAAATTCCATAAGTATTACTGAGATAATCAAAGGATACTGCGTCTGATCTGCACATAAGGTTGTGGTTCATTTTCATTCCCCATCACATCTTGCCAAAAGTGTGCCTCAATTTTGAAGTCTTCAATGAAGTATGGAACTGGCAACCTGAGAAAAGCCTCCTACAAATGGTTTCACATGAATGCTCATTAAGGAAAATAACAAATTTAAATTCAAGAAAATGAAGCACATGCGATATAAAGTATAAAAAACTCTGGCTTAATATAAGCAAACAGAACATAGTAATGTCCCAGATAAGCAGGTACAAAATCAGAATCTTTCAGTCTTCCCTATCCAAAATCTGGAGCAAACACTCATACAAAAGCATGATATAAACTAAACCAAATGAAACCCGAACCAGCAAAATCCACATGAAAAACATAGGGTTACTATGCATTCAAAACTAATTTTTCATAGGACCGTGATTGTGATTTGGCACATGTTTAATGTCTGCCAAACTTAGTTTTTCACAAGGAACAGCACCTTTTATTGCAGAGAAACAAAAGAAGACCTGAATGGAACAGCACTCAATGCTTTTGAAAAAGCTCTGAAATTCCTCTGACCTTTATGTCATTTGTCCGATCCTGGCGCTGCAGCATGAAAGAATATCCACCAACTCTGTCAGGAAAAGAACCCATGGAAACATGAGATGAAACAACATGATTATACTAAATTTATAAACATCAAAATACAAGAAGAGACATAAGACTATTTTAAAGAGGAAATTACAAATAGCCTAAAATTACAACTATGAAATAGGCAAAACCCAATTGGCAATAAAGGATTGGTGACAGTTCCAAAGAGGTAGAAAGGGGATGAAGACAACTATTGCTCTGATGTCAATATTTCAAGATTTTCATATTTACAGCAAATACATACTCAAATAAAAACCTAATGAAAGAAAAAAATATACTATGCACAAATATTCCATAAGGACTGAAAATTGCAATGTCTCCCCTAGCTTCCAGGTCACAGAGATGTATTTTGAGGGATAGCAAAAAACTTTCCAGATTGTGGGGATGCCTACTAAGAAGATATGGATAAATAATAGTTGATAATTAAATTAGATAAATTTTAAAAAAAAATTGAACAAAATAAAAAATGCATATTATAAATAAATTTAAAAAAAGCTGAATATTTAATTAAAAGGCACCCACAATCCAACATTTAATGACATTACTGCATTTATTACTAATGTTTACAAAGGGCTGAAAATGAAAAATCCAAATTCAAATGCTGGTATTATAATTTAAATTATACCAACAACCATTCATCATTAACTACAAGTATGAAGTTAGAAATTGAACATGGAAAATCAAACTCACAAGATGAAAATCAATGTGCCTAGTTGCATTGAGTAGCAAGCTCGATAATCAGAATCAATGCCGCAGTTTCAAATAGAAATCCCATGACTTGGTCCTCAACACTGAAACTGCTGGACTCGTTTGGCTCTTGAAATGGGATTTCCTATCCTGATCATTAGGTGCCACCAGAACTTCTGGATTTTGTAAAATTTGTCTTTTGGTTTTGTTTTTGTTTTCTTTTAAATAGGCCTGCAGTCCGGAGATGTCCCTGGCACAAGCAAAAATACAAGGGGACATCCACATGTTTCTCAAGTTAGGGTGGATTGCACGTGTGCATCTTGTCCCCTTATTCATCCCACCACTCCCATGGTGTTTTGGACATCTAGGGAACCATACCAAGCCTAGGGATGTATCCCCATGGTATCCCACATGTACAGGACATGTACAAACGTGTTTTATGCATCTCTAGTCAAACATTAGCATATGATTAAAGGAAAAAAATAAAATAAACATAGTTACTGGGAGACTCATATCCCAGTCCCTTGTACCAATTGGAAACACATCCCCATCTCAAAAATGCATAAAAGGTGTTGTACCCCAAATTAAAAAATTTGCTACACTTAGGCATTTTTAAAAAATGAGTATAAGTCTTGTTAAATCTGTCAAAAAAGGTCAAAATTGGGGTTTGCATGTCTTGCATGAGGGGCAAAAACTTGAAATTTTCAAATTCTAACAATCTGGGTTTGCTCAAAGCGATCAAGTCTACAAAACCCAGATCTCAGTTTTTCAACCCTACTTTTGAGGAAAATTGCTATTTTGGAAACTTCCTAAAACTAGCAACTTTTCTGGGTGTTTTTGGGTTTCTTTCAAAACGGATGCTATCAAAATTTTCTAAAAAATAGAAATTTTCTTTGTTATGGTTCAAACTGATTTTGATTGGCTCAAAATACTTCCTCATCAGGCTGGTGCAATCAAAATCACAAAATGATCAGTTTTGCCCTAGTCGGTCTATTTTGCTTTTTCAATTTCAAAAAGCATTTCGGGAACTCTAAAACCATTAATGGAGGTCAGTCAGCTATCAGGCATCATATTCAAACATTGAAACATTGGACGTGCATGCAGATCGAAGAATGGAGAAAGAAAGTTGTCAAAGTTGAAAATTGCAAAATTTTGGCCAACACTGGAGACTCCTGGCACCCCAGCTCAGTCTAGGCACCTAAACCTTCATGCCTTAGGAAAATTTTCATCTCCCGTGAGCAAGGCTAAGGCAAACACGTCCAACGAAGGAGGGAGGCGAAAACTACAAAATAAAAACTAACTTTGCCAGCCATGGGTGCCCCAAGAGGAGATAGGCGCCCAACTTTTCAAGGCATCAAATGAAGAAATCAAGGTTCATGCTCCCAGACAATGTTGCTCAGATTCTTCTCAGCTCCGCAGTGAGTCCAGCAATGTAGTCATCAAATCAACCAATCATCCAGAATTTGAGGCCAAATGGAGAGGTCACAATCAAGAGACAAAATGCAAACCATGAAAACTTCAAAAAATAATCTAAGTCTGCGAACTTTGGGTGCCTTAGGTGTCCAAGGGCGCCCAGCCTTTTGAGAGGTCTAATCCAACAATTAGGGTTTGCAAATGTGCTCATTGTCTTCAAGTTTCTACTAGCTTTGCAGTGGATGCCTTCATCAAATCATCAGACTTGTCAATCATGGCAAATCCAGATCAAACTTAAGGCAAAACATGAAGGTTCAAAACTGAAGGTTGAAAATCAAGCAAAAATGGTTTAAGTCTGGAGGAGTTGGGCGCCCCAAAAGGAGATAGGCGCCCATGATTTTGAAGGCCTAAATGATTGAATTTGTAGACGACACCTCCATGCTCACTTCTTCAGATTTGAAGCAGCTCTCCAACGAAACCATTAGCAAGTCAATCAGAGTTGGCAGTCACCAGATATCATCAACTAAACAGAGGGGTAAAACCATGCAAAATATCAAAAGTCAAAAGCAAAGATAAAAATCACAAAAAATATTCTAACTCTGGAAGAGTTGGGCACCCCAGCTAGCCAGGGGTGCCCAAGGATTTGAGGCCTTGAAATCAATTTTCAGGAGATATCACTCCCAGAAGACCCCCCTCAAAATTCATCAGGCTATCCAACGAGTCTAGCCATCAATTCAACCGCCCTGATCACCCAGAAACGAGAATTCATCAGAAGATCAAGGAAAACACAGAAGTTGAAGAATGTCAAAAAATGGCTAACACTGGCAAGTTTTGGCACCCCAGATAGCCAGGGGCACCCATCTTTTTGAGGGGTCAAAGTGAAGTTTTTATCAAAAGAAGCCTCCAAGACAACTTCGTCAGAATCAGTCAGGCTTCATGATGGAGCACTTCATCAGTTCACAAGATCCTCCGAGCATCCAGAAATCGAAGATCAAGCATAGGTTAAAATCAAGCAAAAAAGTTGAAAATGTTGAAAATTTGGCTAAGTCTACCAAGCAAAAGCACCCCAGTCCAAGAGAGGAGCCCAAGAATTCATGCCTTAGTCAAATTTTCAAGTTTCATCCTCCAACATTCCAAACAATGTCTACGTTCGATGAACCTACTCAAGATAAGCTCCGAAGGATTTAAAGCAAAAAAAAGAAAGCAGATTCTCTCAAACCTCATCTTATTTTAAGATAGCTTTTGCCTTTCATTATTCATTATTGCAGGTTGACATCCAGAGCAAGAAGATTTTCCCTTTTCTCTCAACGAAGATTTGAAGACCTAGACGACATGCTTTTTCTGTGTTCTTCGTGGTTTCAAGATCAATGAACAAAAAGGAATGCTTTTTCGTGCTCCAAAATTCTAGGGCATTGCTTTTTCAAAGCAGCCACTCAACTTTTTCCATTTCTAATCACATGGGTCTCTCTGCTTTTTCATCCTCTTCAACATTGAGAAAATTTCCACTCTTCTAGAAACTACTTTTTGGCCGCTTTTTCAGGATAGATTTTGCTTTTTCAATTTCTGAGCATTTGGGTTTCTCCGAAATATGATTTTCTGCAAAATCCAAGTCCCAGCTTTTTTCGGAGAAATTACTTTTTCAAGGCAAATCAGCATTCTATTTTCAGCAGCACTCTCCACTTAAAAACAAGAAACAAATCAGTTTTTTGGCAGATATGGATGATATTTAGAGCGGCAATCATCTAGAAGCTTTCTTTCCGTTTTCTTTCTATTCTCGTCCCAATTCGTATCTACTCTTTGAAAAAGAGAAGGAAGATTAATTGTAATAGTTGGTATTTCCTGTTTTCATGCTTTCTTAGGTGTTAGATGTTTATCTTCTTTAGTTTTAGAAATAATGTGCTTGCATGTTGGCAAGCTGAGTTGTAAAAGCATGGGGATTGTAGGGTTCCCTACTTCTTGCTTGTCTATAAATAAGAGTGTTTGCTCATTGTTTCTTCTTAACGGTTATTGTGATAGCAAATTGCAAGCCTGTAATGCAGCAAGTTGTTATTCAATGTCAGTTCACTTTGTGTAAGAGATAGTTTGCAAACCTCTTTAGCTGCAAGTTCTTGTTTAGTGCATGTGTCTTGTGTCAATGTATTATGGTTTGATGGCTAAACTATAAGCCTATTTTGCTACAATCCTACTGTCCCAGAAGTGTAATCTCTTGTTCTTGAAATTTGAGGAAATAAAGTCTTGTGCCTGCTTTCCTGCCCTAATATAAAGTCTCAAATTTTCGTTTATTGTGTTATGCTTATATGATCTCCATTTCAAATTGCATTGAAAGTAAGTAGATGTATGTTGGAAGAAAAGTTTATCTTAGTATTTTGTCAGAAGATCCTTCCTTGTCCATTTCTAATTCTCTTGCTCTGCATTTACTTGAGAAATTAGAAACGTCATTAGAGTAGGCTTAGTCGTAGTTGAACTTCTTAAACAGAAAATCTCAGCTATGGCGCTTGAGTTTTATAACCTTGTGCTCTTAGCTGAGCAAAAAGATAGGAAAATTAGTTTTAGTTACTTTCTTTTGAGCAACATCAGCCAAGAGGGAGCTTCCCCTCCTAATTTGAAGAGCAGGTTACTGCACATAGTAGTCTGTTCCTAATTCGCATTCTAGAGGTGCGAATTAAAACGCCAACAAAAGGATGTCTCCAAACAATTGAAACATGAGTTGACATCTCTTAAAAATTATGAATTCTCTTATAGAAGATTCTTATATGTCATATAATATTATGTTTTCCTTTGTGCCAATAAGTGCTTGAAGGGAGATAAAAGACAAAACTAAGCATCTATTTCCATTGAAAATGTAAGAGCATAGTTTGTGGCTAGAATTTTTTCATCCAAGTCCAGTGATACTAACAAAAAGAGAAAAATTCAAAAAAGTATGAGGTGTTAAGATGTTTTCTTTTAGACTTTATCCATTGAACAAAGTGCAAAAGAGTTATACTACATATTAGTAATTTTGTGCTACTAAACTATAGCTTTGCCTGACTCACATTTATAAATTGGCCTATAGTATAAAGTCATCTGCTTCTGCAGAATGGCCTTCAAGATCATCCATCTCTTGTCTAGGTATTCAAGATCGTCTATCCATACAGCCAAGTGTAGGAACAAATATAGGTTAAAGACTGTTCCATACAGCAAACCATGGGAACAAATATTCAACAATTAATTTGACAAAAAGAAAACCAAATAAAAGATCTCTAAAACAATGGATTAAACATATCTCTCCAATGACATTATGGAGTCCTAGGGTTTTTTATTTGATCTTGTTTAAGAATCACTGAACCAGCTAATTTTTTATGTCACCTGACCATTCATGTGCTGGGTTCTTTAATTTGAACATTATTTCAATTATTTTTATTTTTATTTACAAATCTGGTAATATTTTTATTTTATGAAGTTTATGTATCATGGTACATTTAAAAGTTTTTTTATTGTGGCATCTTCTATTACCCTCACATCCTACTTTTTGAAAAATGATTTCCCCGACCCAAACACATCTCCAGGTAATTATAAAAATTAACATGAAACCAGAAAGTCATGTATGGGTAAAAAGGTAACAGAAGTAAAACCATATTTTTAGCAGCTTTTTGTTCTGTGTCTAACTCTTCTCCATACAACCACTAGTACAGCGAATGACGGGCATGTTGCTTGGATGGCAGTCTCCCTATAACAAATGTGAACAGAGACTGAGGGAAGGAACAGCAATGGCTGACTAGTGACCATTACAAAGATAATCATTTGATAGAATCTAATTATAGAGATTTTTCTTTAACTTTAAACAGAAACAACCAACATAAAATATTCATATTCATGTACATAAGATACCAAAAAATAGTAACAAAGATATCATATGATCCCTCTCTGTTTTCTATTTTTAGATGTAACTAAACTTTAAAAATTTAAAAGCAAAAATTTAATTACAATATAGAGAAAAGTCCAAAACATTTTCTTATGAAATGTAAAACAAAATTGATTACAGAATAGAAAAGGTTCTGAAACAGCCTATTTCAAAAATAGGAGGGAAACAAAAATATAACCTTGTGCTCCAACCTCCAATCTTCATGATGCCTCCAACAGATCACTGGCCCTGGCCTCTCCCTCAAAAAAGTCATCGCCTCTGGCCATGGAGAGCAATCCTTATGCACAGCTACAGGACATCTCACACAGCGCCACAAACCATGTCTAGAATTGCAAACCATGCACTCCTGTTTTTATGGTCAATATCACATGTTTGTACAAAAACAGTCAGTTTACTATCTCTTTAAAATTATATCCCCATTCCTACAGAACATTGATGGTAAAACAAAAATTCAAAACCATACTCACCAGGTCCACAAAAATTACTAAAAATATTTTAAAAAGTAGCAAAATATTAAAAAAAATTATAAGCTTAAATACAGATGAATATATAGACTTGCCCTACAGTACTTTTGTTTCTTAGTTGTCTATACATACAGAAGAATAAAAAAGAAATGGAAGGCATTCAAGCCTCTCAACATCTTTTCTTCTTCTCTAAGTTTTTTTTTTTTTTTTTTTTCTCAAAAACAACAGAATGCCATCAGGCCTCTCCATGTCTTTTTCTTTTCATTCTCTTTTTTTGATATTGGTAAAAATTACAAATCAGGTTGGTATTTAGTTAAAACAAGCTTCCCTAATCCAAAATGTTCAGATTCGAATCAAACCTTTGCCTGATCTGTCCAAGCCTTATAACTATGGACAACATCCCATTTCATTGAAAGAAAAAGATTTTAATTTATGCTTTGAGGATGCTTGTATAATTTTAACCATGATAATAATTCAGGCCTCGCTGTGGTCACTCGCAAGCTACACATTGCAGCATTAAACTGTTATATTGGTACACAAAACAAGTTCATGGCCAAAAAAGTGTCACAAGCATGGGTGACTTTTTTACCCACTGCCTTTATTGATTTGGGCATTGACAATAGCTAATCAGTGACAGGACCTGATTTGTGGAACCAGAAATTTGTGTAAACTGAGTGGGAGAATTCAGCAAAACAAACCTGGCATTCCAAAGATTTTAGGGTACCATTATAAACATTGCTTGTGCATGAAATATCCATATAGAAACAGGCGATATGTTAATCAGAGGCCACATATTGGGTATAGATACTTGCAAAATATTCTAGAACTTCACAGTATTCAATATTGTCCAAAAGTAGAACATCAGTGCTACCATATAGCCTGGGAGAGCAAAGTATGTTGCCCATATTTATTTGCTGTTAAAAAGAAGCCAGAACATGATCTAAGCTAACCTAGGTTTGTGTAAAAAGCTAAAACTAAGTCAAGGTTGAGTCAACCTAATACAGACAAATGACCTACCCTAATTAATTACATATGACAAATGGCCAGAACTAAGTCAGAACATGATCTAACCTAACCTAGGTTTGTGTAAAAAGCTAAAACTAAGTCAAGGTTGAGTCAGCCTAATACAGGCAAATGGCCTACCCTAATTAATTACATATGACATCATTTTTCTCATTTGTATACACTTGACTTGATGTGATCATTTTGCATCTTGACAGTTCCTATGGTGTTTTGGCAGTTTCGCTAGGTTGTGAAACCCACGTAAGATTGGGATTTGTTACATTAACATTGCATAAGAACTTACTCAAGAAAGTCTGCAGACTTCAGACTTAGTGTGTGTAATTAAGCTCGTTAGAAGCAAGTGATTACAACTGTAGGTCTACAAGCATGTGGGGATCTTTCTCATTTGGGACTGGCAAAGTCATAGGGAGCATATTCCATTTAAGCTCTTGTGTAAAAGAGTATCTTGAATCATGGTTGTATTGCAAGAACACTATGGTTATTAGAAGATTGGAAACCCTAGCTCTATTTATGGTTTGAAGGTAGCAAACCCTGGCCTTGAAGACTGCATTGTGGAGACAAGTTAAAGAGCAAGTCTTTCTGTCTCATCCTTTAAATTATTTGCAACAGCGGTAAAATATCAGATCCCAGCATCATCACCACAAACATACTCTATAAAGATGCATCCCAATTATGTCTTTTTAATTTTATAATATAGATATTTTCTTGCAGTAGTCCGGCTGTGCAGAAAACCTAAGTTTGCTTGAAAGAATTGCATGCAAATGATATCACAAAGAATAAAGGTATTGTTGATTACAGAAGTCCTTTTCTTGTTTCATTGCACCATTGGCTATTAATGGTTCTGCTTGCACATTGTAAGATTTGAGCATTTACCTTAAGAGCATGCATATCAGTTGCACAAAAGGCTACATGCAATTATGTGCACAAAGCTTCTCAGTTGCAGAAGCCCCCCAGTTAATTTGCAGTGACAACGTCAAGCCTGGAGTATTTTCTGGAAATCTAACAAGACAGATGTGTTAGGATTAACCATCTTATCCTATTCTTAAGATCTAGCCATTACTAGATCTTATTGACACGTGACATGCCTTTGCAACTGGAATAAATTGCCGAAGGGTTTATGACATTGCTCCGGTGAAAGGCTCATTGGTGAATACTACATTGTCTGATTACCACCATGACGTGTCAATATTATCACACTCAAGGCATTCAAAAAATGATCATTGTCACGATATCACAACATAGTTGTTGTGTCGACCATACGTTGTCTTACTAGTTGTACATAATTTGGGCCTTGCATATAATTGCTATTGCTAGATAGCAAAGTGACCTTCAATGTGGTATTGCATGCATTCTACCACACCACAAGGATCTTGTTCAGACCATTATGTTCCTCTAAAATACATGAGAGTCAAAAAGAGAACAGCACCCAATTTGGAGTCTGTATGAAGTTATGGTCTTTACAAGGCACTGCAGCTGCAATACAACAATGTCTGTTTCAACATGGTGTCTGCAAAGTGATGGGACACACAATGCTTATTAATTTGACAATACTACTAAATTCCTTTTAAAAAATTAAAGTGATTTCAAAAAGAACAACTCTCATTTTCTGATATGTAAATGATTGGATCATCCAATGTGCACACCAGCACAGATATTTACTTATGTGCTGGTCCAATGCATCATGCTACTGAAACCAACATATATGAGGTGGAAAACTGATGCTTGCTATAGCTATCAGCTGCTTTTACATATTTTAAACAATTTGGTAAAGTATAGATGATTAAATACAAGCATACAAGTCTATATCAGGTTTCACACTTCGTTTATGCTACCACAAAAATGTGACACTTTCAATCCATAAAATCAATAGTGTAACAAAGAAGTATTCTCAATTTCTTAGGTTGTATATTGACTGATTCTGCTTCCAATTGCTGTTGTAAATAAGAACTATGCTTGCAACAAACTAAACATGTAGTTTGTATATTTGCTTAAGTGCTTGAATTTGTGAAATAGTTCATAGAGTCGAATCAGGCAAGTAAATGACAAATAAACATAAAAAGAGAGACTAGACATAAGAATTTACTATGGAGAAACCCAATGTGGGAGAACACCTAAATAGTAAGATACTGCTTCCTCTTTCTTTCTTTCTAGCGCTTCTGCAACATTCTACAAACTTGCCTTGCAATGGAAAAATTGAACAATCAACAGGCTGCACAACTGTACTCAGTTGTTCCATCATCCTATAACTCTTAGAATGATCACAATTGCCAACACTGATGAATTGAATGCCTCTTGAATGCCATACTATAGTTACTGAGATGCCCAAATGCAAAGTATAACCATTTGATAAAAACTATATCTACATATATCTAAATTTGTCATCCATATCCATGTTTCATGCATGCTATAACCCTTGTGACGATGAAACCAAATTAAGCATAAATATTTAAAAGCCTGTTAGTGTTTTAATTTGTCACTTTCTTAATATCACAAAACAGAATAGTGGATGAGGAAATCCTCTCTTCAAATTTGTTGGGGAAGCTCCCTGATTTAATCTACTCTAAAATCTAAAACAAAAACCAGCCTGCCAATATAAACACTGTACAATCTATTCTTTGGGGTTTTGCATAAAGATAAAATAAATGAGCAAATTTGACCTATCTATTTGAACTCAAAGGTTAGTGTTAATGATAACATCCAGCGTCAATATAATATTCCAGAGATCTTCCTTGGTGAATAAATTAAATGATAGCTCTAAGCTATTTAATTTATAGAATCTCAAGAGGCATAATTCTTATGGAGACACATCGATTTGTTAAGCAATAAATATTAAATGAAATGACATGTCTTTTGTGTCAAGGCTGACCTTTCTCTTGGCGCGACTTACCTTTCAATGGATACGTCTATTTGAAAGAAGATATATTATTATTCTGGCCAGCTTGCACTAAATAAGGTGGAGACCCTTCAAGATGTATATATATGTGGTCGACTTCTCATTATGTCAATCAAGTTTTAGAAGTCAAGTTCAATTGTATCTATCATAGTCTAAGTGCGAGTTCTTCAAGGCAGGTCTATACTTGCTAGAAGTCTGAGTTCTTCTTCAGCGAATTGTGTTCTACTATTGCTGTGTTGCATCATCTCTTGATGCTTGTATTTGGGCCTGTATCTTGCCCTATTCTAAGAAGATCATTCTAGTGACAATTCAATATATAAGTGATATATTGTTGCTGGGTTTTTCTCCCTCAAGAGGAGGGTTTTCCCAGGGTATCTGCTGTGTTATTGTATCTGATTTGAATTAATTTCTGTGCATTCAATCTGATCATTAAAATTTACATGGTATCTGTTGATGTGTGTTTTATCATCCACCAAACATTCAGAATAAAAATGTCCAAAGACACTTTATCCTCTCTTGAAAACCACCGCGTATGCTAAGATTGCAAAGAAGATCATATGGCGATTCCAAGGTTTCTTTAGTCGGGTCTCGACGTGTGGATAAGTTCAGTGGTCGTTGTGATTTGCTGGTAATGAACAAGGGGACTTACGTAAGAATATCTTTGCAAGTTCAGGACTTAGGAGATGTATCATTGAGGGCTCTTAGTTGGGACTTTCAATGGATCTCAAAAAAATGGCAAAAAGAATAGGGTTTAGAGAGTCTAATCTAAGCCTAAGAAATCAAGAGACAGTAAGGACTTGGTGAAGCGAAATAAACCACATTTTGTTTCGCCTCCTGTTGGACAACATACGCAAAAATGGGTGCAATCTTCAAAGGGGTTGTGAGAATGATATTCAAACCTCGGATAAGGTTGAAGTTAGGCTTCCACACTTAGGAGCTCAGGCTAACTTTACGCATCGGATGAAAATCATTCATCCGAAGAAAGTATGAGCTACACTTCACCAATGAGTCGATACGATCAATCTTTCATTCAATTTAACAACTTTTCAAAGCAAATTCTATTTAATCTAACTTTAATTCTAATCTATGGCGGAAGATAATATGTAACCTCGCTTACTATTCAACAATAAGAAGTGATTCAAGGCAAATCATGCTCAAGAGCTTTTATCATTCAAAATAGTCTCAATGCGACAATATACATAACAAGTCTCCACACAAAATGAAAATGAGAGAGCACTAGTTTATATAGAGCTCCAAAAATGAAATAGACGGCCGAGATTTAAACAAGATTAACGGCCCAGATTGTTACAACCGAACCCTAATTAGGGTTTCCCAAAACAACAAGAGTTAACCATCAGAAAACTATCAAAAAAGTGGCAGTTCCAGCTATAATCAAGGAGAGGCGCCCTTATCCATTTGAGTGGCATTGTGCTTGGCGAATCTGGACACTACGGCAATGACTTCGTCCATCGTGACAGGAGGTAACATGCTGATCCGGAATTCTAGTCCGTCCAACTTCTCGGCGCATCTGGCAAAGGTACTTTCCCAATCTGCCTCCCGCTTCTCAAATTCCTTTTGAATGGATGAGAGTCTTGCCACTCTCGTGAAGTCCTGCTTCGAAAACGGTCCAGTGGTCGAGAAGAAAGTTTCTTGAACTTTTTGCTTCAGTCTCTCTAACTGCATGTCGTTCTCCCGGATGACTTCACGGTCGAACACATCTGTAGTTATCATGCACATCTTCTCCTGGATTTTCCTGACCTGTTCTTCAATTCCAAGCCCATCGATTCTCGCCTTCTCCAATACTTCTTCTCTTATTGTCACTGCCCAAAACCAGTGATGAAAATCATATGCTGCCCCTGCAGCAATCACCTTTTTATCAACTAACTCCTCCCTCGGAGTGCTTTTCAAAATTCTAAGGCTCGGAATAAGCCTTTCTTGCATATCCGGGATACCATCCCATGTCTCTGCCATATCCATCAACCTAGAAAGAAACGAAGAGGTTCGTCCATAAGCAAGCGCCAACCTCTCCATGAACAAGGCCGCTTCCGTGCCTTCACTTGCCATCCAGTCTTGTGCTTCCCTGGCCGTCACCATTCCATGCTCAACTTCCTGAGTCATCTCCTGTGATGAATTGAGGAGAGGAGGAACAGTTGCATTGCCCTGATCAAGTGGCTGGGTCAAATGATGAATATATTCTTTGAGACGTTCGACCTCCTTCTTGTACTCCTTCTTGGCCACTTCTTTTTCCAGTCTCGCTTTGATGGTCGAGACGGAATTATCTAACTCTTCTACTTCCTGACCTTTCGAGGTCGGACCAAGGTCAACAGTGGTGATAGCATACTCCTGCGGAGTGATTTCGTCCTGTGGCTTGTCCACTGTAGGTACTGCAATGTGCACGGAACGGTTACCTGTCTCGTTCCTCTGGATGGTGGAAAACTTCTTGGCGGGCTTCTTGGTAGCAACTTGTTCTAATCTTGCCAAGAAATCGGCAGTATCGTCCTCTTCTTCCTGTTGAGCCTCAGCAGGCACCTGGATTTTCATTCTTTCCAACAGCCAGTCTGGAATGGTCGACTGTTCGATGCCATCCTCTACTTGAACTTCCTCCTCATTCGGAACATCCACTATCCCTCTGAGGGCAGAAATCATTCCTTCCTCTAAGTCATTGTCCCGGGCTTCTATGTCATTGTCTGAACCTAAAATCTCTGTGCCTGTTGGTGATGCAGGCTCTTCATCATCTAATTGGATAGGTTCATTGTTCACTTCCTGAGCTGCAAGAGGTTCGAGCATCTCAACCAAGGAGTCGTCTATATTAGCCACCAAATGGTCAACATTCCTGGACGCCGCTGACCGAGAAGGTCCTCCTTTATGCTTCTTGGAAACAGGTTCTGCACTTGGCACTATTTCTTTTCTTTTCTCTCCGATACCGGCCATGTCTTGATGGGATGCCCCAGCATTAGAGGAATATGACTCTGATTCGCTCAACAGATCATATGTGAGCGTGATTCCTTTTTGTCTCAATTCCTGAACATGATCATCAACCCACCACTGAGAATATTTCGTCACTGGCCTCATTAGGGTGGCTAGGTCTGCGTGCTCTGGCTCTGACCACTTCACTGGAGGGAGAGGTCGGCTTTCCTCAAAGCGAGGCTGGACATGGTTTCCATCGTCTTGTAGCTGGTCAGGCACTCGACAGAACTCGATTGTTCTCATGAAATCCACGGACATCCTGGACCACATCTTCCGTCTGATCTCGTATTCATCGGCAGCATTTGCCCAATAATCCTCCAGTTCCGTTCTGTGCTTATATCTTCTTCCTTCCACTGTCCGGATGTTATGATGTGGGTCATAATTGACCCTGGACTTGTATGCCGTGAAAGGGTACCATTGGATCTCCAACCGTGCACTCTCAGCTGCTTGGGCGGATGGGCAGTACTCTAGCATGTTCCCGATGAAGAAAGGGAATGTGACGGACGCTTTCTTGGTCGGCCTCTGAATATTCTGGTACTCTTCTAATTGTCTCAAAACCTCGAGGAATACCATCCGATTAGTCGGATAGATAGGCAATTTATAGGGATTTCCAGTAAATCCCTGGATCCTAATATATGTGAATTTAGGGAACTGGATGAACCAAGACCCATATTTGCTGATAAGACTTTTTGCTTCATGGCTCAACCTTTGGTGCACTCCTCCCTGAAACTTTCTGGTGATATGCATTAGGAATGCATCATGCACCCTCCTGAAGTGAGTCTTCTCCTTCAACTGGAGCTGAGGATAGCAGTCGTAAGGCTTGAGCTTGTTCTCCCCGTTGCCAATTTTGCCTTTGCAGATCAATCCCGGATATTTGTATGATCTGGCCAACAGGTATATCACATATGAACTCATGTGAAAAGACTTGGTCTCTTCAAGGTTGATCAATTGCTCATGGAGGTTGTCACTTATCATTCGTGACCAGTTGAACATTTTGACTCCAGAGGTGATTTCGTCGATGAAATAGTACATCCAGCTCTCAAAGAAGGCGCCCTGCGGATTGCCTGCGATCCTGTTCAGCATCAGCACGATATCTCCAAAATCTTCCTTGAAATCCGTGCGGCGAGGTCTCTTGGGCATCTTCTTGATTGATGGTTTTGGCTTGTCCATCCACACCTTGTTGACTGTGGTGGCGCACAAATCTGACTTGCTGTCATATAGCATTTTGGTTTCTTCTTTGGTCTTATAGACCGTTCTTGAATGTTAAGGGATGCCAAAGGTCTCCTGAATTGCAACTTCGTTCAGGTGTGCCAAGATCCTTCCGTCAGGGGCGATAATCTGTCTTTTCTGAGCGTCATAATGGCGAGCACATTCCACCATTAACTCTGCACAATCCATTGCCGGAGGGAATCCAGCTGCTTGGAATATCCCGTTTCTGACCATTCTTCTGGCTATTGCCGTGGGAAGTCCCTTCTGACCGTATACTCTTTGCTTGAATTCGTCAAAGTCCACATGTCCGAGGTCAGTGTCCATGACATTTTTCCACTTTGAGATGACCTTGGTCTCCTTCTGGGCACCCTTGTTGGCGAACTTCATTTTCAGCTTCCTTGATGATCTGTCCGCCGTGTCCGTCAACCTGCAGTCATAAAATTAACATTAATATAAAGACCTTTAAAATAATTTAAACCTCGTGCCTTGGATTCGAAAAAATAACTTTCAGCTGTTCAAATAATTAAAATATTGCGAAAAAGCAAGCTGAAAGTGACTTCGATGGAGTTGAAAATTCTTGCCAGAACTTCGTCAAGATGACAGGGCATAAAAAGATAGCAAATTTAATTGATCAATCACCAAACCTCAGAGAAGGATCGTTAAATGCAAATCAGATTTAAAAATCTGATTTTTTTTTTGAAAAGTGCGCCCCTCTTCAAGAAGAATTCAGCTTTGAAAAACTCTTTTCCTTTTCCCGCGAAAAGTTCTTCAGCATAACACTGCTTATCCTTCTGGACAATTCGACTTTGCCGATTGATGAATTGATTGCCTGACGATTTCGAGAAAGATTAAATTTCTCTTCAGCTGTGTGTGAAAAAATGAGTTGCTGAAACTCATTATAATGCTGAAGGATTGAATTCGATTTAGCAACTGCCATCTTTCTTCTTGATCCTCGATTTGTTTTCATTTTCCAAACAGGCAACTTTCCTTTTATTTTCCGACAAGGCTCAGTCTCGAACTTATCCGGACAAATCTCCTTGATCTTCAAAAATTCGATTTTTCATTTAATGCTTATCTTTGATTTTTCGAATTTTTAAATAAACGTTAAATTTTTTTAATTAAATTCGTGATGAATTTAATTTTTCTCGCTGGATTTCATCTTTGCCTGGCATACTTCATTTTCTTCTGATTCGTGTCTGGCAAATTTGATTCCGTCCAAGGTATTTTTAAATTCCAAATAGTTGAGAATTAATTATTAAAATATTAAAATATTTTAATTAATTCCAACCCGTTCGTCTTGGACCCATGGCTATCTCGATTGTTCTTCCGTTTTTCTTGGCTGAGAGTGTATTTTCCGATTTCGTCCTTAATTTCGTCTAGCCAAACCAAAATTCAAGCCATTCCGTCAAAGATTTCATTGCCAGATCCTCATTTTTCTTTGCCGAAGCGAGATTTTAAGCTTCTTTTGCTCTGCCAAAGTCAAATATTTCCTTGCTCGGTCGAATTTTTCTAGGCAATATCCTTGTCCGAATGTCCCTTTACCTCGTGCCGCCAAAGTTGACAATTTCCATACTTAGGCTGATCGTGTTAGGCATATTCCGTTCCATTCTTCGCCATATCCTCTTCATTTGTCCTTTTCTTGGCATTTGTCCTCTCAAGGATGTCTAGCCAAAATCTTCATTTCTTATCCATTAGCCTCTATCCGAATTCTCGAACCTTTGGATTTGGCCTTGACACTTAGTGCGGACTTCCTTGACATCTTGGACGAACGTTGGATGTCTTTGCTATTTTACCAACTTCTTCCAAGTGCATGATGGAGTCTTTGGGATGAATCTTGGACGTCCCTCTAGGGCGAATTCCCTTAACATTTTAGCATTTGTTCATCCTTTGGAAAGGATACCCTTTTAGGCTCTCACACTTAGCATATTTCGCTTGGTAGGCATCAACACTTAATGAAGTTTTAATTTTCCTCTACTTTGCCTTAGGCGGACTTTCATGACCTTCAGCCAAGTCCCACCTTTCAAGGGCGGACTTTGAGGGTCTTTGGGATGAAGATGGCGGACTTTGAGATCTCTTAGCACATCCATATCCCTCAAGATGCAAAGGCGGACTTTGAGACCTCTTAGCACATGCAAGGGCGGACTTCATCAATACTTTGGACATACCTTTAAGGCGGACTTCCAATTTGTCCTCATTCAATCTTGGCGGATTTGTCCTCTCAAAAATGTCCGGATGTCTAGCCAAAATCTTCATTTCTTATCCATTAGCCTCTATACTTAGGCGAATTCTCGAACTTTTCTTTGGATTTGGCCTTGACACCCTGTTTGGTCCAAAAATGCCAAAAATGAAAAATCGAAAAAGCAACTTTTCCTAAAAAATAGGAAGTCTCAGAATTGGCCGAATTCACAGTCGATCTTCGTCTCTTGGGCCTTCTGAGCGCTTCCATGACGTCTACGCACTGATTCAAACATGAATTCCTGACTTGGCTCGGATAACTCTCGGCAAACTGACCTGAAACTCTTAACAAAGTGATCTCTCGTAACCGTTGCAAGGAGACAAAACCCTAAAAACTAGCAGGCAACTGGGGGTCCCCATCAGCGATGGGGCGATGTGTGAAAAGGTCACAACAGTATCAGAGCGGGTTTGAGAAGATCGTGATCAGATTTGCTTTTCACAGCGATACTCTATTTTCTTGTTATAGTTCTTTGTCTATCCTTACATCAGTCAAGATGGTGAATGGATTGAAGATCGAGGATAGACTCAAAGGAGCATCAAACTATACCTCATGGAGATTTAGAATCACGCTCACATTGGAAGAAAATGATTTGGCTGAGTTTGTGGAGACCAAAGTTCCCGAACCTGCAGAAGAAGAACAAAAGTTGCAATGGAGGAAGAAAGACATCAAGGCGATGAAGTTGTTGGTTGATTCCATCAAAGATCATATTGTTCCAATTGTGTCCAAGTTAAAGATTGTAAGGGCAATGTTCAAGACATTAGAGGAGATGTACGAAATCAACAACACCAGCTGGGCTCTTGCACTAAAGCAACAACTTCACCATGTGAAGATGGCGAAAGGAGAAACAATGATTGCCTACTTCATGAGAATATCGGAGTTAAGAGATTAGCTATCCACAATTGGTCATGTGGTTGATGATAAAGATCTTACGATGCTTGCTCTCAGTGGTCTTCCACTATCATGGGAGTCCTACATTCAAGGAATTAGTGCAAGATCAAAACATCCTAAGTTTGATCGATCAAGGGCTGATTGTATTCAAGAAGAATCAAGGTTGGTGGCTAGAGGCGTTGTTCAAAGTTCTAAGAATGAAGATATTCATGTTCTCGCCTCCCATGCTTCGAAAAAGAAAGGAAAAGATGGAAGGAAAGGATTCTTCAAGAGGAATCAAGACAAGGGAAATGATGATGCACCCCCCTCCAAGAAGAAGAGAGACATGTCCAAGATTCAATGCTTTAGGTGTGACAAGTTTGGGCACTTCGCTAAGCATTGTCCAACTAGACCTAAGCAACAGGTCACCATTCTGGATGTTGATGATGCTTCTCCACAAAAGGATTCAAGTGAATATTTGTTCTACTCGGCATTATCAAGCAGTGTACCCACCGAAACCAACACCTGGCTAATCGACAGTGGTGCTTAAAGACACATCACTGGTTTTAAGAAGCACTTATCAAGTTTGGTGGAGAAGGAGTCTTATGAACAAGTCATCATTGGAGATGATGCTAGCTACTGTGTGAAAGGAATTGGGACCTCTACACTTCATTTAGATTATGGCATCACACTTCAGTTGAGTAATGTTCTTTATGTTCCTGGAATCAAGTGCAATCCTATTTCTATTTCGGCCTTGGAAGGTAAAGGATATCAAGTTGCCTTCTCCAAAGGCAAAGTTCTAGTGTGGATGGAGAACTCTAGCTTCAAGGATGCTCAAGTAATTGGAGTTAGACATGAAATCCTTTATCGGGTCTGCACTTGTCCTCTACAAGCTTTAGTTCATGATTCTTCAAGTCTATGTGATCTTTGGCATCAAAGATTGGCTCACCTACACTTCCGAGCCTTACCTATCATGGAGAAGATGGTGTCAGGCCTTCCTAAGTTCAACCAAGAGCACGAAGGTACTTGCAAGGGCTGCGCATTCGGTAAGAATATAAAATCCCCTTTTCATAGTAGAGAAAATAGATCTAAGTGTATTTTGACCTTATTCATTCTGATTTATGTGGTCCTATGTTTATTCCGTCTTCAGTAACTTTATGTATTGATGTTCATGAATCTATGAACCTTCTAGAATTGAAACTTTTTCAAAACTAAAGATTAAATGTTCGAAATTGGAGAAAAGCCTGGTAAAGAAAATTTCTTAAACAATGGAGTTAGACATTGGAGAATACACCTTTGGCAGTTTTTGTTTTTGTGATCTTCCTAAATCCTCAATATCAAAGATAGAAAAAGAACTTCCGGAATCCTATGAGAGAAAAGATGTCAGGCCTTCCTAAGTTCAATCAAGAGCACGAAGGTACTTGCAAGGGCTGCGCAGAAAAGAAGACTATGGATTCCCTTTTCATAGTAGAGAAAAAGATCTAAGTCATTGGACCTTAATCATTCTGATTTGTGGTGTTATGTTTATTCCGAGGAGACCTGGATTTTTGTATTAAAAAATTTTGATGACCACTGAGACATTCTTGGATTTATCCACATAAAGTTCTGAGGAAGTGTTGCCTTGAAATGTTTTTTTCTTGGTAGAAAATTTTCTGGTATCAGAATTAAGGTCCTCATTTCTGACAATGGAGAATACAGTCTTTCTCAAAAATGGAATTTTTGTACTGACCAGGGATTTCAAGTTTTTGTGTCCCCTATAAAAAACAACAGATGGTGTTGCAGAAAGAAAGAAAGCACAATCGTGGTTATTCTTAGATGATCCCTGATCAAGGAGTGTTTATGGGCAGAAACTTTTGCTATATGTGAGAACAGAAGTCCTCACAAGGTTTTGGATAATATACTATTGAAGCCTTTAAAGGGAAAGAATGAACCACAGTCACTTAAGGATCTTTCCAGTCTTCAGATGTTCCGAAGGAGAAGAGAATTTGTCAGCCTTCTAGCAAAAGGGAAGCTTGTGGGCTATGTGAGACTTCAAAATCCTACAGGATATCATTCCAGGTCAGAATGCATGTTGAGTAGGGATGTCACAAAGTAAGATGTTGCATTTGGGGGTTATTCTTATGGAGATTTAAGAAAGAGCTCTCAAGATATGGAAATTTCTACTCCTGAGATTAAATTTGAGATACAGAACCAAAAGAAGATGCTGATCCTATTGAACCCTTGGAACCTACTGATTTAGTACTAACAGTGTTTATATAGCAACCTAGATGTGAGGTCAAACTATGCAAGACATAAAGTGACCAAGCTACAGAACATTGAAGAGTATATTCAGATAAGTTCTTTAGTACTGTTGCCTTATGAGTTCTGTATTGGGTCGAACCTACCTGTGTTGAGGAAGCATCCAGTCATTGTGTTTGGGCTGAGTTGAGGAATATCTCATGATCACCTGTGGCTATTCAAAATTCATGTTGCAGATGGGAGTATTGAAAAGCACAAAGCAAGAGTTTTCTTAGAAAGAAGGAGGAAGTTGCTCCTGTTGCTCGCTACACTTCTGTCAAAACCATCATTTATTGCTGCATCTGAGGACCCAGATGGACGTGAAGGCTCAGTGATTGCTTTATATAGAGCAACTGATGGATTTGAGGTTCATGGGAAAGAGTCACATGTTTGAAGCTGAAGAAGGCCTTGTATGGTCTTAAGCAGGCTCCTTAAAAGGGTACGAAAGGATTGATCAGTACCTGTCACCTTTGGGCTTCTTGAAGAATGATGTTGATTCAAATCTCTACTTCAAGGTAATCAATGGTGATGCATTAGATATTGGTCTTATATGTTGACGATTTGATTCTTACTAGAGAAGATCACCTGATTCTTGAGTGTAAGAAGGAGTTGACTTCTAAATTTGAGATGAAGGACCTTGGGCTCAGCATTACTTCCTTGGCTTCGAAGTCTGGAAGAAAGAGATGATTCTAAGTCAAGGGAAGTACACCATTGATATACTCAAGAGATTTGGTATGATGGATTGCAAATCCATGTCTACACCCATGGAGACCAACCTACATAAGTTGAAGGAGGCTGCAGCTAGTTCAGATTTGGTGGATCCTACATTGTACAGACAACTAATTGGATCATTGATGTATCTAGTTAACACTAGACCTGATATTTGTTGTGCGGTGAGTGCACTTAGCCAGTTCATGTGTGATCCGAGACAGATACATCTTGTTGCAGCTAAACATATCTTGAGATACTTGCGAGGAACAGTTGGATATGGGTTAAGGTATTCTTCAAATGCAGACTTGGAGTTACATGGCTATTCAGATTCTGATTGGGCAAGGTGTGTCATAGATCGAAAGAGCACCCCTGGTTGTTGCTTCAGTTTGGGTTCTGCTATGATATCTTGGTGCAATAGGAAGCAGTCATCTGTAGCATTGAGTACAACAAAGGCAAAGTATATTGCAACTTGTATGGCAACTCGGGAAGCAGTGTGGCTTTGTAAGCTCCTTGCAGGATTGTTTGGTCAATCAATGGAGCCTACCATCATTCATTGTGATAATTAGAGTTGTGTGAAGCTTTCTGTCAATCCTGTGTTTCAGGACAGAACCAAGCACGTTGAGATCAAGTACCACTACATTAGAGATATGGTATTGCAGAAGGCTATACAGTTGAGGTACATTAACACTGATGAACAGACGGCAGATATTCTCACTAAGCCTCTCTCCAGGATAAAGTTTGTGTACTTTCGAGATAAACTTGGTATGGTGGAGAATCCAACCTTGACTGAGAAAGAGCCTCAGTATCAGTGAGTCTGTTTAATGAGTTCTTCTCTATGAGAGAAGTTCGAGGTGAAATCCCTTGTTAATGCATTTTCCTTTGAGACGGAGGAATTTGAGGTGCAAGCCCTTGTTAATGCATTTCTCCTTGAGATTTGAGGTGAAAGCCCTTGTTTCCACCCTCTGAGCTGAGTCATGGTGGATGTCATGTGTGTGACTCCATGACATATGTTGTACTTGTGTTTCACCCTCTGAGAGAGTCATGGTGAAAATCACGTTGAGGTGACAATATCACGCAAGTGATGAACACTTGTACTTACCATAGTATGGTTGTAGCCATTATGGTTGATATCGTGTTGAGACAATATTTGATATCACGATGAGGTGATATTCTTCTTGTTCACTTATGGTTGTAGCCATAGTGGTAGACATCACGATGAGGTGATTTGTCTTGAGTAGTTGGAAGTATTCTCTCTAGCTGAGAGGGAGTGTTCATGATAACATGCAGCATCGATATAATATTCCAGCGATCTTCCTTGGTGAATGAATTAAATGATAGCTCTAAGCTGTTTAATTTATAGAATCTCAAGAGGCGTAATTCTTATGGAGACACATCGATTTGTTAAGCAATAAATATTAAATGAAATGACATGTCTTTTGTGTCAAGGCCGATCTCTCTCTTGGTGCGACTTACCTTTCAATGGATACGTCTATTTGAAAGAAGATATATTATTATTCTGGCCGACTTGCATTAAATAAGGTGGCGACCCTTCAAGATGTATATATATGTGGCCGCCTTCTCATTATGTCAATCAAGTTTTGGAAGTCAAGTTCGATCGTATCTATCATAGTCTAAGTGCGAGTTCTTCAAGGCAGGTCTATACTTGTTAGAAGTCTGAGTTCTTCTTCAGCGAATTGTGTTCTCCTATTGCTGTGTTGCATCATCTCTTGATGCTTGTATCTGGGCCTGTATCTTGCCCTATTCTAAGAAGATCATTCTAGTGACAATTCAATATATAAGTGATATATTGTTGCTGGGTTTTTCTCCCTCAAGAGGAGGGTTTTCCCAGGGTATCTGCTGTGTTATTGTGTCTGATTTGAATTAATTTCTGTGCATTCAATCTGATCATTAAAATTTACAGTTAGAGCATGGATTTCGAAGAACTCCTGTCTCACGAATGAATTTTCTCAATTTATGACAGCTAAACACAAACAAAAATACTATCCAAGGATTAAAACAAGGATCCATTGGAATTGTATCAACTGTCTAACTTTTCCATCCACCGTTTTTTGCCAAAAAGATTTAAAAAAAAAGAGCAAAAAAATAACTTTCTAAAATAGAAAGTTTTGATTTTCATGTTTCTCTCCTTGATCTAAGACACAAGAAAAAAGCAAAAAGCAACTTTTTCCTAAAAATAGAAAGTTTAGTTGCTGGTATTCACTAAAACTGCTTGATAAATATTGGACCCTCTGAAATGACAACTTTATGCTTGGAAGATGATCCCAATATATGATTTCGTCTTAATGAAACAGAAAAGATTTGCCTTAGCCTTGATCCTTCCTACCTCTGCTGCGCATCTACCACCATGGTCTTTCTTTTAACTTCACTCTTTATTTTTCTTTGTCTATGTTGGTATCTCCTTCAAGCTTTAAAACTTGATAATCTTCATGATAAGTAATTTGCATACATCATCAATGGATCAAGACAAACCAACATCTAAGGACTTGGCTATTTTGATAGGAAAGCTAACATAATTGAAATTGATGTGACAAAAATGACTTGACATTTGGCTACACAAATGATTGATCTTGAAGTTTTTTTTTAAGGTAGCCATTTTGGGTACCAATAGTGGCTCTTTTGGAGACCATGAGACCTTGGGTCATAGAATAACTTCATAATTTCTAGTGAATAAAAAGATTGTCATTATTTGTTGGGTGATTGAGTCGAACTAAACCTATATTGTGGCAAAAAAAAAAAAGTCAATAAAGCAAAAAATATAAGCGAACACATCACTAGAAAAAGAAAACATTGCAACATTGTAAATGCATGGAAATGACAACATAACCTACCTACCTACCTATGGACAAAAGGAAACACGTGACTAAGTGAAACCATTATTGAGTTGGAAAATATAGCATCCCTTCTATTTAAGTCAAGGTTCTAACTATAGCAACTCATATAACCTATGCAAATTGGTTGTGAAAATCCCAAGTTCAAGTAGATAAGAATGATCGTGTAGTGAAAATATCAATACAAATAGATTGATGGGCATTGGTTCTAGATGTTCCTCTTCCATTCTAAAAAATCTCTAAAGCTCATGAAGATATAATGCATCATGTTCAAGGTATTTGACCAAATCTTGCTACTATAACACATTTGTGGGAACAATCACCTTCACATGTTTTATTTGATCCTTATCACTTCTCACTTTGACATACTCAACCCCAAACTCGGCCATATTATCATCCTCTAGGAGAGGCTAAAGTTGTTGAAAAAAAATTCATTTACCAATTCCTTACTTATTCAATCCATCATTGATATTAACAAGGCACCTTATGGTGGAAACACTCCTTGACCATCTTCATCAATTGAACCTTCATTTCACAACCCATCCAAGTCCAAATCTTCAATCACTAAGTCACTATCAAAGTATAACTACTATTCATTATCTCACTTTTCCATCTCTCATTCCGTAGAGTCAATCCTTGGACAATCTAAATTTCTTTAATTTCATCAATGCACTCATCTTCAATGAAAATGTCTTTAGGAAGGAGAAAAAATTAAGTTCATTATCAATCCTATTGTTGTCACCTTATCACCTAGGCAAGGGTGTGGATATGTTACTCTAATGGCATTTCACTTTCTTTGATAGGCCATTTTTCTTCTTCTTTGATATCTTGAAGAAAAAGATACACTTCTTCTTCACTAACATATATGAGATTTATTGAAGACAGAGATGAATCAATAAGCAAAAAAGAGTTCACTATGTCCTTCATTGAATGCTTGCATTCAAGGAATTGTACAAAACTATCAAGATGTGTACAAAATCCTTCTCATGTGCTTTTGATCTAACAATTGCCTTTAAAGTTGAACTATGTTTGGGAAATTGTTCTTCATCTAACTATGATCTGTCATTGATATCATGAATAATATCAACCTTCTAGAATTGAAACTTTATATCAAAACCATGCTTTAAATCCACAAAACTTAGAGTAACAACCTCCTTAGATAAAGAAACATCTAGCTCTTCTAACAATGGAGTTAGACGTTGGAGAAAAACATCAATTTCTAGCATGAAAAGCTTTGTTTCTTCGTTTGATATCCTTCTAAACTTCCTTATAACTAGTGCTTATAGAAAATGTTGAATTCAAAGTTGAATCCTCTTGAGAGAGAAAAGTATTTGTCTTATTTTTTCATTACATCTAGAGCATAGTTTGAACAACCCTCTAAATGAAGAAAAGAAACTATTGGATTCATCACCATCCTCTCTAGCACAACCAATTTCTTCTTATTCAACAAAAAATATTTAAGATCTTCATCATGTTCTATCGATTATGAGGAGACCTTATCCTCATCAACAAACAAATGATATGTGCTCTCTTGAAAACAATTCAATATTGGTGGCTTCTCCCATGGATGTTCCTCTTTCATTTTGTCTTCTTGAAATCCTTACTCTTTCACAACCGTTTGATTCACAAACATACAAAACCATTGAATGTATTTACTTTTTGGCACAAACTAGTCTATCTCAAAAATATTCTATCATATACTCACCATTGGGCTCATCTTAAAAACGTTAAAGGTTACCCAAAAACCTTCGATAATTTAATCTAAAAGCTGCCAAGAGTTACATCATGTCATATATCTCTAGACAATTCCTGGCATCGTGATTGCTTGTCTTATGGAAAGGGCAAAAACAATTTGTGTTATCCCTCTGATGCTGCCCCTAAAACTATCAAGCTGAAACTTTCTACTAAAATTGTCTTTTCATGGTGGTGATATCAATCACCACTTTCTACAACAAAGGCTTACCAAGTCTTGAACCATGAGCTTGATGGCATCTTTTATGATTTGTCCTATAGTGATCATATAATCTTTGAGCTTAATTGCTCATGTTTGTGCTTGTCGTAAATTATCTACTTCATTAGTTTTAAAAAAAAAGCATTTTTTGAAGGAAGAGCATCAATGAAGTAATTGAGGAGAATTTGTGGACAAGACCTTATTCTTCCAACAAGTTCGTAGAATTGTGCTACAAACTCCCTCATAAGTTCATTGTGATATTTCTTTACATTTGAGAGTTAAGCAAAAAGCACATGATCATCTTTTGCTGGTTTGAAGCATGAGAGGAATTTAGTGTGCATAGTCTCCCAATTAATGATGCAACCTAGAGTGAGGTGACAAAACCAATCTACTACTACTTTGACCAAACTTTCGACAAAATGTTTGAACGCACCATATTCGTGAGAAACTCCCGATATACTAGAAGTGGTAGTAAATGCTAAGATATGCTCATTGGGATGTTGCATGCTATCACCATAAAATCTCAAAAAAAAAAAAATTGAGCCTAGTAGAAAATCATGGCAAACTACAATTGCCAAAGGACCAATGATGGCTCCCCATGGCAATAAAAATGGAGGTAGATCTTCATTATTTGAACATCATAACGCATTCTTGAAATGGCTCATTATGTTTGTCCAGATTTTCTAGATCTAAATTTCCTACAAAAAGCATTTACGAGTTCCCGAATCATTGATGGAGACAAATCTTCACTTAAATGTACTTGAGGAGGTGTCTAAAAGACCACATCAAGAACTCTCGTCATCCATTGTGATTTGGTGTATACTTTATTAATGTGGATGGAAGTGATAAGATCTTTTGCTTCATGATTTTGATGAAAATTTGGGTAGGGAATATCAGCAGGATCTATTTTTCTTTTTACATAAACTTTTAAAGCTAAGATTGAACAATTCCATGTAGGAGGCAACATGAGTCTTTTTGCTGCAAGGCCAAGTTTTTGTGCTTCTTCATCTAAGATGGCAGCAATCACTCTTCGATATACGAGACTCTTCTTTTAACCAAATGCAAAACACCTCATGTTGTATAGAATGTCTTTCTTGATCCTATTCAATCCAATTTAAATTAGGCTGAAAAACTAGAGCATGAAAGGTTTTAAGAATCGTGAATATGAGATTTGAAAACTTCGGCAACACGTGTCCCGTAGTGGGTGCCAAAAATTGTTGGTGTTTTAATTTGTCAGTTTCGTGACAACACAAAATAAAGGACGAGGAAATCCTCTGTTCAAATTTGCAAGGGAAGCTCCCTGATTTAATCTACTTTAAAATCTAAAACAAAAACAAGCCCACTAATATGAACACTATATAATCTATTATTTGGGATTTTGCATAAGGATAATATAAATAAACAAACTTGACCTATTTGTTTTGAATTCATAAGTTAGAGCATGAAATTTTAAAGAACTCCTATCTCACAAATGAACTTTCTCAATTTATGACAGCTGAAATGTAGACAAGAATACTATCGAAGGATTATAGTAGAGATCCTTTGGAATTGTATCAACAATTTGATTTGGAAAAGAGAACATAACACATGGAATAACAACAATCTAAAGAAGAAAGATTAAGAAAATGCATTGTAACTTACAAATTCACAACTGCTTCGTAACCATGAACATCATGGTTACACAAAGTTAGCATAGATCTTCCTTATTAATTAAATTCTTTGAATGATTATAACATTAAGTTTTCTAGCTTTGAATAGAAATATTGGCAGCATAAGCAAGCTTTAATTTCTCATTCATTGTGCACAAACGCAAGCTTTAATTTCTCATTCATTGTGCACAAACGCTTAAACAATTTAATCTAACTTCAAACTCAAATAACAATTTCTGCAACGTAAGTTTGGCATCAACTCTCATTACAATTTATGCGTAAATGACATATTTATGGCCTTTAGCTGCAACAAATTAAATTTTCAAAAATAATAAAATATTTGCTTTGAAAGCAATTATATCCTCATCCAAGGGCAGGGGGCCTAGCTCAAATGGCTAAAGCATCCTGTTGCAGGCAAGACGTCACAAAGTCTAGTCTCCCCCCAAACCCATGGTACTAGATGGCATGTCGTGCCAACGCCAACAGTTGCGTAAAAGAAGTTTACCAAGTGCACTGCAGTTTATAGGGGGACAGATACCCAACCGATTCCTGCAGTTTAAAAAAAAAATTCTATCCTCATCCTCTAAAAATAATATTAAATATTGCTTTCTTTCCATTTCTACTTCTCATTTTGCGTGTCCATTTAATCAAGAGCTCTAATCTCTTGATTTTGTCTTTAATTTGCTTTAGCTAGTCCTCATCATAGCTGAAAAATAATAAAATAGAGATATGGTTCATTTGGGGCATCAATTTGAACAGAGGGCTCACATTCATTGCCTTTTATCTATTATGTTGCTTTATTTGATGTTCATCTTTCACTTGGACCATATACTAACTTGGCACCATTTATTTTCTTTTCCACTTTATTTTTGGCAAGAAAAACATGCTATTTTGGTGTCCAAAAGAACTTAAGCACCCAATTTTATTTTATTTTTAACTTGATCTTAACATCATAAAACATTCTAATATAATTCTCATTAGGGAATTTCTCATCTAGATGCCAATTTTGAGTTACTTTGACTTTGGTGCTCATTGAGGATTTTCCCCAATGGATGCCAAATCGAGTATTTGGACCACTTAATACTAAATTGGTGCTTATTGGGGATCTTCCCCAGCGGACACCAAATTGGGAATTTGATGCCTCAAATGCCAAAATAAAAAGTTGGTGTTCACCGATTGTTTTTCTCGATACATACCAAAACTAAAAAAATTTAAATGTGATGCCAAAAAATGAAAAGGCATGGGCATTTGGAGTGCTTTTTGATGATTTTTCAAATGATTTCCCAAAAACTTTTAATCCTTCATTAAAATCACTCCATTTTTCTATTCTTGAATATCATGCCATAAAAGATAGAACCTCTAATTCAATGAATTTTCCATCATATTACTACCTCCTAACACCATTTTCGCTTTGATGAAGCTTGAATCTACTCTAGCAACTTTCTACCTTTGCCATCCACCACTTTTTTGCTGAAAAAGCAAAAAAACATTCTAAAAATAGAAAGTTTTGATTTTCATGCTCGTTTCCTCAATCCAAGGCACAACAAAAAAGCAAAAAGCTACTTTTTCTACAAACTAAAAGTTTGGTCCCTAGGATTCACTAAAATTACTTGAACTAAATATTAGACCCTCCAAAATGACCACTTTATGCTTGGGAGACAATTGTGTATATGATTCCATCTTAAAGAGCTAGAGATGATTGTTTTAGCCTTGAGCCTTCCTACCTCTGCCTCACATCTACTAACATAGTCTATCTTTTAACTTCACTCTTTCTTTTCTTTGTTTGTGCTAGTGCCTCCTTCAAAATTAAAAATTTGAACATTTTCATGACAAGTAACCTCCATACATCATTAGTGGACCAAGACAATGTAATAATCAACCCCCAAATATTTTTGTCTTCTGTTTGCTGATTGAGTTGTTTGATGATGTTTGTTTGTATGTTTTCAATGTCATTCATTGGTTCAACATGCTTGATAAAGAGTACATATATGCAGAAAAATATCATAGAGAGAACTTGCTTGCAAAGATTACTTTCATGAAACAATTTCTCCGATTCTTTATCAGAAAATTTTCTGAGTTTACAAATGTATATCAGACTTCTTTTTACAAGTAAATCAGACTCAGGAAAGTTTATACCAGACCTGGAAATTTAGCATCAAACAGCCTCTAACATGCAATGAACTGAACCATAATGACCAGCAACGTACCCCTTTCTTCTCCAACGCCAAAGATACCTGTTTCAGACTTCAAGGATGGTAAAATAAAACCAATACGTCAACCAGTCTGCTTTGTGCAAATCACCCAGCAGCTGTTATGCATAAGCTCGCCCAAGACCAACTCCAACAGCTGCTAGAAAGGGCCTTAAACTCCACACAATGAAGGCATCCAGCAGTTTGATGAATACCCAAATAGTGGTGCCACCCTCAAGAAGTCAACTTGACCTTAAAATTCAGAATCAGCTTCAAATGCCCTTAGTGACCAGAATCAAACGCCATATAAAGCAGATTACCAACTGTTAAAAACCCTCCTCAAACAACATCCCTGTTAGAATAATATATCTCGATATAGTTAATGGTCAACAATATAAGTTAGTTTAGATTTCTTTAAGTCCTGTCTACAGTTATAGGTAGTTAGAAGTCGATAGACTCATAAATATCTACAGTGCTATGAATCTGCTTTATATTGTAATCCTTTTTTTTTGTTAATGCAATCTATCAGTTCATTCAAGAACATGGTATCAGAGCTTAGGCAAATAATTTTGAAAAATTTATAATTTCTTTTTGAAATTATTTTTGCTTAAAATCTTTCAAAATTACTTTTGCTTAAAATCTTTCGAAATTATTTTGGTAAAATCTCCTACCTATGTGCTTCGGTTAGGTCGTGTTCCAGAAAAACACAAAAGTTTTTTTTATGCCCGTATTTTTTTCCCGTCGGCTCGTGTTTACTATTCGTGTGAGTTTGCATCAAGTTTTTGCCCACGGCGACCCTGTTTTTTACACGCAACATCTCTGCAACTCGTGTCGGCTTTTGGGCGTCGCGATTTGTGTTGTAAGCTTATTCTCTACTTCCACACGACTTCGTTTTGTCTTTGCTAGGCGTTAATTCAAATCTTCTTCGCATCCTTGCCCTAGTTTGTTGAAGCCCACATGACTTTGAAGGTGTGCATCCCTAAGTGGTGCGATTTTTTGTGTTCTTGAGCCGAGCTTTAGAAGATTTTCTCAGCCCGCATTTTTCAAACATCTTTGAGCACGATTTTTGGTGATTTTATGTTCGATTTTTGAGCTTCAGATGGTTGTTTTTGCCTATACCTACAATGGCTAGGGTTTTTGCAACCTTTGTGCTACGATTTCTGAAGATTTCCAGAAATTTTTCTACAGTTTTCTAAGCTTTCATGGCCGCCTAGGACTTATGAGAATTTTGACTAGGATTTTCAACCTTCAGTTGAAGTCAAAATTTTAGTTTGATTGCAGATTACTTGTGAGTTTTTTGAGAACTTTTCTGGCTTAGTCTCAGATTTTTTTGGGTGCATCGTTTTTTGTGCCTCGAAATTTGTGCACGCAGGTACTGCTGAATTTTTCTAGGTATTCTTCAATTTTTTTGGGTTTTGTCTTAAAAACTCTGCATTGGTTTTATACCTCAAAATCCGTGCGAGGGTTTCAATTTCTGCCTTAGAATTTGTCCTGCAGAACTTGTTTTTGTTCTCAATGCAATGGTTTTTATGCCTTCACCAATTTGACTTCAGGGTATGTGATGGCATCTCTAACAAATATAATGCTCGAAAGCAACCAGAAGTTCAATGGGAAGAATTACAACACCTAGAAGCAGCGCATGCTTACGATCTTTGAATATCGTTGCCTTGATCAGGTCATTTTGGGGAACGCAACTCGTCCCACTATAGTTGGAAAGAACCAAGATAAACGGGATGAGTGCAACAGGGAAGCTGTCATGCTCATCAAACTCTCAGTCACAAATGAGCAACTACCTCAAGTACCATCTGGCAAAACTGCTACAGAAATTTGGGATCATTTGAAGGCCCTTCATGAAACCTCCAACAAGTACAGAGCCTTCTTTCTCAAGAACATGTTTTTTTCCATCATGAAGAATGAGAAAATGTCCTTACAGGAACATCTGACAAAGATTAAGGACATTCGTGATCAGTTAGAGGTGATTGGTCAAACAATGGAGGAATAGGACATGGTCATCATTACTTTCAAGAGTTTGCCAAACTCTTATGAGCATTTCATTGAAACGCTCAATATTACTTCAACCAATGTTGATTTGAAGTTTTCAGACTTGTGTAACAAGCTTCTACAACAGGATCATTGGAGACAGCAATTTGGGGACAGTAACAATTCCACCTCCACAAAGCAAGCGTTCTCTACAAAATCTTCTGCTAAAAACAAAGGGAAAGCTCAATCTTCTCAACTGAAAGGCTCTAGTTTTTCTCAGGACAGCAAGAAGAAGAACGTTCAGTGCAATTACTGCCGTAAATATGGTCACATGAAGGTTGACTATCGAATTCGGTTGGCTTCTGAACAAAAGAAGCAGGGCAGGTCTCAACCAAAGGCAAATGTCGCAGAGCACCCTGAGCAGAAAGAATCTGCATTCTATGCTTTTATGGGCAAGAGAACAGCAGATCCAATGCAGTTTTCTACTTGGTATATTGATTTTGGGGCTTCACGGCATTTTACTCATCGTTGGGATTGGTTCAAAAAATTCAAACCATTCTCTGATTCTGTCATTTTTGGAGGAGGCGAAGAGTACACAGTTGTTGGTAAGGGCACTATCCAAATTCACTCAGGAGGAAGAAATTTAATCTTTCTTGATGTCTACTATGTTCCAGGCATGGAACATAACCTTCTCTCAATCAGTCAGATCATGCAGCATTCTACCCAGTTGTTAGCAGTATATTTTACTTTGTTGTCGGCCGTAGTCGGCCTTGGTCGTAGTTGGCCAATTTCTAATAAAACAATAGTTAGTGAGAATAAAACACGTCATGTACTTTCGGGTAATCAAGTCCCGATTAGTGTTAATATTAATGTTGTTACGAAACGTCGTGTTGGTTGGTTATCTAACCACCGCCGAGCGTTATATGTAGTCTGTTGGGATAGTCGGGAGATAGTTGTGTGCGGATGGTTATATTGTTACGCATTGTGATACTCTGTGATTGTAAATGATATTTCTGAAAATGAATAAAGTTTCTGGCATTCAAACATGATATCTTTCTAGTTTACTGTTTTATTCTATGTTCTGCACATGACTAGTTTGCAAGTAGTACGTAAGATTTGAATTACATTCCATAGGCAAACATTTGGCACCGTTGCCTGAATGGACGAGGGCATCACCTGCCATGGCAACGTAATGGGTCAACCGGCGGAAGAACCTATAAATGCTAATGAGGAACGGGAAGACCAATTGACGAAGGATCTTGTTAATCTATGGAAGATATCGTTATGAGACCACGTACGAAGGGAATCCCAGATACGGGAGATCCCTGAGGAAGTTATCTGGGATAGATTGGAAGTGAACGACGAGGTGAATCATCTCTTGAATCGTATGCCCCGATTACTGGCCCGTCATTCCATTATTTTGCAAGACCTCTGAGAAGAAGAAGATCGGGAATGCCGAAGACAACAAATACTACAACGCTACGAAGAACAAACTAAACGAGAAGAAGAAGAATGAGACACGAGCCGGAGACGTACATCCGGTAGCCAGCGATGATCGCCTGAACATATTTTAAATGCCCATACGGCCGAACAAAGACAAGAATCGAGTACCTGAAGGGCACGGGACTCAAGAAGAAAAGATTCGATGATCACTCCGGCTGCAAGAACAAGAAAACCGGCGAAGAAGATTGCAGCAAGCCAGTAAGGAACTGGATGAGGATTTAATTGAAATAAATTAGAGCATTAAAAGAACATATGAAAACCTAACGAAAATGGACACATCCATTGGACGAGCACACCAAAGTTTGACAGAAGGAAGGGATAGAAAACTCTTCGGCACCCCGTATATAGGAAGATATGATTCTGATGAGAACGAAGATGAATTGAGCAAATAGTATCAGACGATTTCGAGAGTTGTCCCTCTCGGATGACGAACAGCTTACGAGTGGAAGATCAGAGCTCAATACCCCAAGGCCAAAAGAGCATCAGAGGGCACCCCAAGATACTCACGGTGTTGCGGACGCTGACGGAGGACATGGGAGTGACTCGTACGTGGCCAAGAGTGCAAGTGACACACAGGGACGTAGCGAGGCAACCACCAGTCTAATCAGGTCCAACACACAAGGAGGACAGTGGTCAAAGATGGCTCATCCGGACCGGCAAAAGCTGCCAAAGTTCATGGGGAATGGGTCTGAAGATCCCGTACGGCATTGCAAGACATGTGAGACTATCTGGATAGCCAGCGGACAGGATGATCCTAACCAGTGGTTGAGAGCATTTTCGGCGACACTCCGAGACAGTGCCATCAACTGGTACTCTGAATTAGACCAAGCGCAGAGAGCCACATGGAGGGTCTTGAAGCAAAATTTCCAAGAGGAGTTCAAATTCCTACGAGACGATAGCGAGATCGTCACGAAGATATATAATACTAAACAGGGAAAGCACGAGGGCGTGCGGACCTACAATAGGCGATTGAAAGATTTGATAGGAAAGCTTGAGGCACAGCCGGCAGATGGCCTGAAGAAACGATGGTTTATTGAAGGGTTGATTCCCTCGCTTCAGCGAAAAATGAAAGTGGTACCGCCATCCTCGTACACCGAAGCATACAATCGGGCGATGGACATTGAAAGTGAGAACAGGACATCCTCGAAGGGGAAGAAGAGAGATGACGAAGAAAGTGCAAAGGAAAGTGAAGATGAATCGGCAACTGTACAAGCTCTTCGGCAGGATATGATGCGGATGATGAAAGAACTGAAAGCCGATAGGGAAGGATCCAAAGAGGCAAATGAATTATGGTGTACCGACTGCAAGACGGAAGGTCATACAAAGGCGAATTGCCCGAAAAAATTATTCTGTGACATCTGCCAAGTTATGGGACACTCCGTCAAGGAGTGCCCATACAACTTAAAAACCAGAAGTTCGCAAGTATTCTTCACCCAAGGCGAACAATCAACTCCTCCGACTACATCGCCAAAACCATAGAACAATGCATCCCCGGGAGGCTACCGTAGCAATCGGAGAAATAATACTCCCAGAAGCAAAATTCAGTACGATAGCAAAGGGCGACCCATGATCCAGTGCCGGAATTGTAATGAATGGGGTCACTTTGCAAGAGAGTGCCAGAGTGGCCAAGGCACCGGGGGAAAGCTATGCAAGTGGTGTGGACCAGGTGATCATGAAGACACCGACTATCCGAAGCAGAAAGGTAGTATCAATATGCTGGAAGTAGCCGACGAAGAAGTCTTGGCAATTACAAGGGCGCAGTCAAAAAGGGCAAATTATCCAGACCCTCGTACGGAGAAAGAAAGATTTCGGGAGGCCAAGACAAAAGTAGAAGAGGCAATGGCGAATGAATGCAGGAATTCCAAAGCTACCAGTACGTTGCTACAGTCGAAGTCGGAGAAGAATATCGTACGGCAGGTGCTTCACACAACCGTACCCATTAAGGTAACTGATCTCTTGCAAACGATGCCTTATCTCAAAGTAGCGCTTACAAATGTTATTGAAGAAATTCTTTAGAAGGGTCCACCAGAACGTACGCCAAAACTGGTAGCCGAGACCACAGACCCAATGCTACTCGCAGTAAGCATCAAGAGGAAACCAGCCGTCGTCGAGATGGAAATCTTGGGAATGAAATTATCTAACACTATCGTCGATGGAGGTTCGGGAGTAAACGTACTACCAGAAGAGACCTGGAAGTGTTTGGGTAAGCCGACTCTTTGGCCCCCGACATTCCACCTCGTGGGAGCAGATCAACATGGCATCAGACCGCTAGGTACACTAATGGAGCAGAAGGTCTTAATTGGCACGCAGTTGTTTCTGCTAAATTTTGTAGTCATCCCATTGGAGAAAAAGGCGTACAATGCACTCTTGGGACGGGGATGGTTGATAGCTGCCAAGGCAACCCACAACTGGAAGAGGAATACACTCTCCATAGAAAATCGGGGGAGGAAATACACCATTGATCTGAAGAACCAGGCCGTCAGTGAGGATCTAGCATCTTCGGCATCGGAGTCCAGAGGAGAATCAGATGATGATGAGAGAAAGCTAATGGAACCAAATGAAGAAGGGGTACTGGAAATTGGGAGTTGCTCGGAGGACGAGACCAGTTCACTGAACGAACTGTTTCACTGGCAGATGGAGGATTATGAAGTCTTCCACCCCGATTGCAACATGCTACAAATCGAGGGGGAAGCAGAAGAAGACAAAGGATCGACCAGTGAAACATTTCCTCCCGAGTACGGAGATTATAGAGAAGGTATGGTAGAATTGGATGTAACGCCAGCGCATAAGTTTGAACAAGACAAAATAATCAAGTACGAGGAGCTAACGATGAAGAAAGTAAACCTTGGAGAATCAGACAAACCTAAGGAGATTCTTGTGGGTGATGACTGGGACCCTGTACTGAAGGTGGCAGCATTCAGAATTTTCATGGACTATAAAGATGCTTTCGCTTGGACGTACAAGGATTTAAAAGGCGTACCACCAGAGTTATGCGTGCACAGGATTCCTCTCGTACCGGGAGCCCAGCCCATACGAAAGCGACCATACAAAATGAACAAAAACTATGCCGCTAAAGTACAGGAGGAGATTGAGAAGATGCTGGAGGCCGGCATCATTTTCAAAGTGGAGGTCAGCGAGTGGGTATCACCGATCGTCATATCCTTGAAGAAAGAGAAGGAGCAAATCAAAATCTGTGTTGACTTTCGTAGTTTGAATGCAGTGACTATCAAGGATCCATTTCCCATTCCCTTCACCGACTCAATTCTGGAAGAAGTTGTCGGGCATGAAATGTACTCCTTTCTAGATGGCTTCTCGGGTTACAATCAAATCAGTATCGCAGAAGAAGACAAATTGAAGACTACGTTCGTGGTTGAGGACGGGGTGTACGCATACAACCAAATGCCGTTTGGATTATGCAACGCACCTGCTACATTCCAGAGGATAATACTCCACATTTTTGATAAAATGTCAGTAGGTAATTTCAAAGCCTTCCTCGATGACTGGTCAATTTATAGTGATAAGGAAAAACATTTGAAAGCCTTAGGCGAGTGCATGGAACGGTGTAGAGCAGCCCGCCTTGCCTTGAATCTGAAGAAATGTAGATTTATGGTGCCACAAGGGAAGCTGCTCGGACACATTGTGTGCAAAGTTGGGTTGAAAACTGATCCCGACAAGGTGCGAGTCATTGTACAGATGGAGCCTCCGAAGAACGTCACCGGTGTGAAGTCCTTCCTCGGGCATGTGGGATACTATCGGAGATTTATTAAAAATTTTGCCCAAGTGTCGTACCCTCTCGACCTCCTGACGAGGAAAGGCCAACCATTTATATGGGCTGACAAACAGGAGAAGGCATTTCAGAAACTGAAGGATCGATTGATCAGCTCACCCATATTGATGTACCCGGACTGGGATAAGGAGTTCCACGTACATGTAGACGCCTCTAATTTTTCCATCGGAGCAACCCTCGCACAAGTGGGAGCACACGGGTTGGACCACCCGGTATTCTTTGCCAGTCGGCTACTTTTAAAGGCAGAAAGAAATTACAGTACGACCGAGCATGAGGCACTAGGAATGGTTTACTCCGTACAGAAGTTTAGGCACTACCTCCTAGCCACGCCGTTCACTTTCTATGTGGATCACCAAGCCTTGATGTACCTGGTAAACAAGCCGATTATCCAAGGACGGGTGAGCAGATGGTTACTTTTGTTGCAAGAATTTACGTTCACCATCATCGTACGGCGGGGAAAGAGCCATGTTATTGCCGATCAATTATCCAAAATCCGGTCGGGCGAACCCGCTGAGGGAGGGGTGAATGAAGACTTTCCGGATGCACACTTATTCCAGATTGCAATATTGCCCTCATGGTACGAGAAGATTGGAGAATATCTGTCCACATCCACGTTCCCGAAAGAAATGCCACCAGCCGAAAGAAGGAAGCTTGTCCTGAAAAGTAAGACATTCCAGTTGATCAATGGGTTACTCTACAAGATGGGACCCGACTAGATCCTCCGGCGATGTGTCATAGAGGAAGAGATACCTAGCGTACTAAAAGAGGCACATGAAGGACTGGTTGGCGGCCATATGGGACCCGATGCTACAGCAAGGAAAATTCTCTTAGCAGGCCTATGGTGGCCAACAATGCACACTGACGCTAAGGAGTGGGTGTTAGGCTGTGACACTTGCCAGAGGGTTGGGAAACCGTTGAAGCGGGACTTCATGCCACTGCATCCCTCACAGCCACAGGAATTGTTCGAACAATGGTGATTGGACTTCATTGGACCATTAAAGGTGAGTCACTTGCATCGATGCCGATATATTGTGGTCGCTACGGAGTATCTGACAAAGTGGGCTGAAGCTCGAGCATTACCAAACAATACAGCGCAGAGTACGGCAAGATTTATCTATGAGCAAATAGTGACACGGTACGGCATCCCCATTCAGATCACGAGTGATCGTTGAGGGCACTTCGTTAATCATGTTATCCGGTTGATGACGATGGAGTTCCGAATTTTTCACAACCTGTCGAGTCCATACTACCGGCGAGCTAATGGCCAGGCGGAGTCTACAAATAAGGTGCTCATATCAGTTATTCACAAATCATGTGGCGTGGAAGAAGCTGACTAGGAAGAAAGGTTACCAACCGTCCTATGGGCATATCGTACAACGTACAAGGTAACAACGGGCCACACGCCCTTCCAATTAATGTACGGTCAGGAGGCAGTGATGCCGATGGAGTACATGGTACCAAGCCTAAGGATAGCCGTCGAGAATCGGTTGGGTGATACTGAAAGCTTAAAAGAAAGACTATACCAACTGAATAGGCTGGACGAGCGAAGGGTGATGGCACAATGGGCGACGGAGAATATGCAGCGGCAAAGGAAGTATTGGCACGACAAGCACCTCCGGCGAATGAATTTCCGACCGGGACAGTTAGTTCTGAAATATAACGGTCGTAACGAGATCAAGCCGGGGAAGTTTTAAGTTCGTTGGTTGGGACCGTTCCGAGTACGGGAAGTAGGTGACAATGGTTCTATAAAGTTAGAAAATCTAGATGGGTCACTGATATCGGAGGCAATCAACGGATCGAAGTTAAAGCCATATCAGGAGAGAAAGGAGAAGAATACTATCGCCATCAACATGTTGGGCTATGCTACAAAGGAAGATTGGCCTGTGCAAAGTGAAGGCCCGAGAGAACAAGACTGGGGACTAGGAGGTCCCGGATATGCAGCAGATGATGTTTGGGCAGAATCAGGCCGAGATCAAATAATTGAAGAAAGGTTGGCAGAGAAGTGAGTGGAAGGAATTGCAGTACCACGGATACACAAGCACCTAACCAATGCAGTGTTCGGAACCCCTGCCCTATGGCGTCGAATGGGGGGACATTGGCATTATGTAGCCCCTTACGAAGGAGTAAAACGAGGATATGTAGCCAAGGAATTGGACACGGAAGCACAGGCGGAAAAAGAGAAACAAGAAGGCCGAGAACAGGATGAGTCTCGAAAGGATGACGAGGAGGACTGGGACGATGAACAATGGGAGGCTTACTTCGAGAAAAAGGCCCCTTGCTTAAAAACAGTGTTGAGGACAGAAGATACATTTGTGTCAACGGTGGACGGGTATATAGAAGATCTTCTGAAACAAATGCGTCGAGAAAGAACAAAAATACCAAGGGTTAGGAAGATAGCAACTCAAGAGGACTCTGGAAAATAATTCCTAACCTGGCGGGACCACCAGCAGTACAAGGCGACGATGTTACGTGGTATCAACAATACGGCGGAAGATACATCGACGGAAGTTTTCGAGGTATTGGTCCTGCCCCTTTACTTGATAAATGGTTTGATATAGAGTATATAGGAACGTGCTATGAGGAAGAATGTTATAAAAGGCCACCACACACATGTAAATGGTACTACACCTCGGACTTAAAAGTTCGGAGACACAGTGAAACGAGAGGGATGAAAAGAAAAGAAGAGAGAAGGGAGGAGAGAGAAAATGAACAGAAGTTGAAAAAAATAAAAATAGAAAGGAAAAAAGCTATGAGACATCAAAAAATAAAGGAAAATAAAAGAGTAAATAAGGAAGAACAAGGCGAATGGAGAAAAAAGAAAGAAGAAAAAAATAAAAGAAATATGAAGGAAGTTAGAAAAGAAAGTAAAAGAAAGGAGAAAAAATTAAATAATAAATTAAACGACTTGGACACCAAGAAAAGAAGTATTAAAATACGAAAAATTAAAATACAAGTAGTCATGAGAAGAAGTGGGCGCCTAAGGGAGAAAGTGATCAAATCAAATAAAGTTGGAAATAAAATAAATATAGAAACCCCAATCGTACGGCCATTTAAAGATGAGATAGCTTGGAGAAAGGGCAAAATACAGCGAAATCACAAAGGGAGAGAAGAGAACAAAAGTCCGTACGGATTTATCAATAGCAGAGGCACGTCAAGCACAGGGAAGGAGATCGTACGGGACCCTCATCAATTTCTAAGTCTTGGAGTCGTACGGCCTTCAAAGGATCTCCAAATCGTACGGCTGTCACAAGTCTTCACAGCGTACGGCATCAGCACATCAGGCGATTTCGGTGAAGTGCCTAAAGGCGTACGGCATTCACCAGTCTTTCAAGCCGTACGGAATTCACACAGGTGCCAGGTCGTACGGAATTCACAGAAGCCCAAGGCTGTACGGCATTTGCAGGATCTCCAGGTCGTACAAAATTCATAGTGTCCAAGTCGCAGGGAATTCACCAAGTCTTCAGGCCGTACGAATTTCTCAGAATTGCCAGGCCGTACGGATTTCTCAGAGTTGCCAAGCCGTACGGATTTCTCAGAGTTGCCAGGCCGTACGAATTTCTCAGAGTTGCCAGGCCGTACGAATTTCCCAGAGTTGCCAGGCCATACGGAATTTACCAAGTTCTCAGGTCGTACGGATTTCACTCCTCTCTCACATCGTACGGCCATTCAGTCAAAGCGTACGGCCCTCCAGTCAAAACGTACGAAATTTCCAGAATTGCAGAGTCGTATGGATTTCACAGATCTTTCAAGTCGTACGAATTTTTCAAGTGTGCCAAGTCGTACGGCCCTACCAGGACGTACAAGGTTGTCGGAGTTGTCAGGTCGTACGGCCCTTCCAGACACAGAATCTCCAAGCCGTACAAACTCAGTCTCTCCAAGGCATACGGCATTTCCAGCCTTTTTTAGGGTTTTGGCAGTTTCGGTTGGTACGGCAAGAATTGGAGTCCGACAATTTGGATAGTTTCGACAGTTTCGGTAACCGTCTCGAAGGTTATAAAATCGGCTGGAATCACTGAACTGACAGCAAAATGGACAAGGGAAAGAAGGCAATGTAGCATAGGCCGAAGGTAGCCTCGGCAGGGAAAAGAAAGAAGATGGATGCTGATAATGAGACAATGGCATGGGAGAATCTTACTGGCAACGATTGCAAACAGTGGTGGCGAAGCACTCCCGATGACCACTCCTTGAAGGTTGCGCTTGAGCACGCTCGGGTAGACAAAGCTGTGATAGTGCAGTTTTTCAATTCTCGGGAGTTTGAGCCTTGGCTGAAGGCGATGGTGGACAACTATTGTAGGCATACGCACAAATCCACAATTGATTATAGAGGTTGCTCAGTCACCATTTCATTTTGGCCACAAGACTTCGAGCGAGTGTTTGGCGTTCCAGCTGCCGGAATAGGGGTTAACAAACCCAAGAAAATGACACAGCAGCACAAGGAGGTGTTAGTCAAACAAGTGTGTCGCAGTGATTTGACAGCAGAGGAACAGGAGACCATATGGAACATAGGTAACAGGGGCCTTCGGAAACACCATCTGGCATCGGCCGAATGGAAATGCCTGATGGACTTAATAAAATGCCGACTCACAGGTGTCAGCCGAGCGTCGGATATTGCTATCTGGATGGTGGACTACATGGTCGGACTCCGCATCGGCCAAGTATACAACTAGGCGAGGCTACTTGCAGAGAGGATGAGAGATTTCTTATCGCAGAGGCATAAGGCTTTCTACATGACCCAGCATGCTATAGCCCTCTTTCTCGACACCGTTCACACATAGGTACCCGAAGGCAAATGGGGTCGATTGCAGCCACTCACCCACCTGGATCCTGGGTTGCCAACAGTATTTTACTGGTCGGAACTGGAAGCAAAGCAAATTGGTGAGGGCACGGCTTCAGGAAAGAAGAGAAAACGGAAGGAGGCATCGGTGGAAGAGGAAACATCAGCGGAAGAGGCCTCTGAACAGAGTGGTGCATCGGACAGGGATGAGCCCATTGATTTATCTTCCTCGTCCTCGGAGTCTAGTCCACCAGCCGATGAGGAGGTATCCGTCACCATCGGTGGTCAGGAAGCAGGGGAGATCGACATACCAGTGTTGCAGCCAACAGGGTTTACTCTTCCCGCACCGCTAGCCAGGGAGAACACACACTCAGTGACATTCACCCTTCCTGTTTCGCCAGTTGGAGCTGGGCGAATGTTGAGGGTAGTTGCCTCATTACCTGGTGCATCGGCAGGATGGGCACCACTTGCCACCACGACATCACAGGGGGCAACCACTGTATCGACAGGTTCCACTGCTTCTGTCGAGATATTGCCAGCAACCGGTTCCCGTACACCACCGCCAGGTTCGCCAGCATCAGGAGTGGTAACTTCAGTAGCAGGGACTTGGGGAACAATTGCGGCCACTGAGGAGACTACCCCAGCCCCAGAAGCACCCGAGGTAGCCCAGATTGATAGTTGGTTGGGATCAGTACGCCTCACCTTAGAAGTGGCCGAGCAGCCAGAACAGCGAGAGAAGAGTCCCTCGGAGGGTGAGGAAGGGCCAGTCGTTCACACTCAGCAAAGTGAGACGGCCAGACTTGTCGAGGACACACTTGCACACCCTGAGGCTAGAACAGAAGAGGAGCCAGGGACGGCCATACAAGAGCCTCAACAAATAGTCGGGGAACCGCCCCAGGAGGAGGCAGAACCTTTTACAGCTCTCGGCGATGAGGAGAACGAGGAGGGTGACTCCACGGAGGGATTCGTTGTGGAGATGTCACAACCAGACCCATCAGACCCACTAGGCACGGTGCAACGATATGTACAAGAGCTAGAGCATATGGGCAGGTTAATGATCTGAGTGGGACAGGTTTCCAAAGACCTCGGGATTGGCCGATCTCCTCTAGTGGGCCAGGAAGTTCAATGCATCCGAGGATTCGTCCAGATGGGGTGTGAGGCTGAGTTCACACAGATATTCGGCGAGGAGTGGCCAACAGGAGAGACTTCTGCAATGATGAGAGCCTGGCGGGGTCGATCACCAAGGCTAGCAGGAAGAGACGCAGGGGTTCTGGAAAGCTTATATCACATAGAGCTTGCCTTTCGGGATGTCTTTCTTATCATGAAATGCCAAGTATTTGCCACTGAGGTAGCGGTATCACGAAGAGTGGAAGCCTATAGACTCCTGCAGAGGATTAAGGAGTCCACTGCTACCATAAAGAACATCCAGAATGACTTGGCCGAACAAACTCGGCTTGCCAGTGAGAGGGGTGCTCAATTGGAAGTTTTGGAGCCCCGGGTGGCCGCCCTGGAGGAGGAAGCAAAGCAAAAAGAGGAAGCATGGCAGCAGCGAGTAAAAGCATTGGAAGATCAATTGGCTGCAAAAGATGTTGATTTGGCGGCTAAGAGTGCAGAGGCGGAGAAGGCAAAAAGTCAACTAATGGAGGCAGCCCGTATGGTAAAGGCTGCGAGGGAGAGGGAGATACTGGCCGATCGGCAGCTTCGCACACGTACCGAGGAGGTGAGGCGACTGCGAGCGGAGCATTCTTCTACTACTCCAACGTCATCTGTGCATCCAGGGACGCACTCACTTCCCCCTACTTCTCATTGAACTTGTCTTTCTATATGTATGTCGTCTGGAAGACTTCTTTTGTGGGGGGGATGATGTTAGCAGTATATTTTACTTTGTTCTCGGCCGTAGTCGGCCTTGGTCGTAGTCGGCCAATTTCTAATAAAACAATAGTTAGTGAGAATAAAACACGTCATGTACTTTCGGGTAATCAAGTCCCGATTAGTGTTAATATTAATGTTGTTACGAAACGTCGTGTCGGTTGGTTATCTAACCACCGCCGAGTGTTATATGTAGTCTGTTGGGATAGTCGGGAGATAGTTGTGTGCGGATGGTTATATTGTTACACGTTGTGATACTCTGTGATTGTACATGATATTTCTGAAAATGAATAAAGTTTCTGGCATTCAAACATGATATCTTTCTAGTTTACTGTTTTATTCTATGTTCTGCACATGACTAGTTTGCCAGTAGTACGTAAGATTTGAATTACATTCCGTAGGCTATCGAATTCGGTTGGCTTTTGAACAAAAGAAGCAAGGCAGGTCTCAACCAAAGGCAAATGTCGCAGAGCACCCTCAGCAGAAAGAATCTGCATTCTATGCTTTTATGGGCAAGAGAACAACAGATCCAATGCAGTTTTCTACTTGGTATATTGATTTTGGGGCTTCACGGCATTTTTCTCATCGTTGGGATTGGTTCAAAAAATTCAAACCATTCTCTGATTCTGTCATTTTTGGAGGAGGCGAAGAGTACACAGTTGTTGGTAAGGGCACTGTCCAAATTCACTCAAGAGGAAGAAATTTAATCTTTCTTGATGTCTACTATGTTCCAAGCATGGAACATAACCTTCTCTCAATCAGTCAAATCATGCAACATTCTCCCCAGTTGGATGTTGTTTTCAATTCGTCCGCCTGCAACATCATTGATAGGGAGACTTGTACTACAATCACTATGGGACTTGAGGATCATGGTCTATATAGACTTGTTGATTCTGGTGATTCTCAAGAGCACGCTCTGGCAGCCAGGAGCACTTCCATCAGCAAACTTTGGCATCAACGTTTTGGGCACTTGAATTTGCACTATCTCTCTCAACTGTCTCGGGAGGGTTTGGTTGCCGGTCTACCTGAGATCCAAACTCAAAATCATGGAGTTTGTGGAGCCTGTCAAGCTGGGAAGCAGCATCAGACACCATTCTCGGATGATGATTCTTGGCGAGCCTCCAAGGTACTTCAATTGGTTCACACTGATGTATGTGGACCAATGAACACTCCATCTGTTACTACGTCCAGGGTCTTTTTATTATTTGTTGATGATTTTAGTAGAAAAATGTGGCTGTATTTTTTGAAAAGTAAATTCGATGTGTTTAGTACATTTTAGTAGTATAAGGCCTTAGTCAAGAAAGAATCAAGTTCTCAGATTGTCACTCTAAGGTCAGATAATGGGGGGCAGTTTTGTTCTGCTAACTTCTCTACTTTTTGTGCTACACACGGCATTAAACGCCAACTAATCCCACCCTACACCCCTCAGCAGAATGATGTCATTGAACATAGTAATCGCACCATTATTGAAATGGCTCGTTCTATGATGGAGTAAAGAAATGTCGCTAAGAAATACTAGGCTGAAGCAGTTTATACTGCAATCTCCCTCCTGAATCAGTCACCTACACAGGCCGTTAAGAAGATAACTCCCAAAGAAGCCTGGCCAGGACATAAGCCTAAGGTGGGCCATCTGAAAGTCTTTGATTCTACAACTCATGTCTGGATTCCAAATGCTAAGTGTGCCAAGCTGGACTCCGAGAGCTACTAACTTATGTTTACTGGTTACAGCGACAATCACAAGGCATACAGGTTGATTGATGTGGAGTTAGATCATCTCATATTCAATCGTGATGTTGTAATTGACGAGACTACTGGTCCATTTCTTCCTACTACCAATCCTGTGGATTAGCCTATGAAGGTTTCTGATGAGGGTGTTTGTCTTTCTCTCGATTCCCCTAATGGGAGGGCTTCAAAGCATTCTGACTCTGAAGATGAGGAGTCCACCAGTCATGATCTAGCACCACCTGATTTTCCTCAGGACTCACATCCAGATGACTTTGTTCTAGAAATCCCAGGAGATGTTTCTCCTATTTCAAAAGTTGGTACTTCTACTCGTCGGCCTAAGTGTTGGCTCAAGACTATCAGACATCTTCATGATGATGAACTCATTGAGGGCCGACCAACTCACAGAAAGAGCAAGCAGCAAAACATAGTCAATTTTGCTCTTATGGCCAAAATCCACAGCATCTATGAGCCTCAAACATACTCAAAGGCTAAAGGAATTCCAGAGTGGGAAAAGGCTATCGAGACAAAATACCATAGTGTTCTGAAGAATTACACTTGGGTACTTTCTGATCTTCCTCCTGGGAAGAAACCTATTAGCTGCAAATGGGTTTACAAGGTCAAGTATCATGCAGATGCTACTTTGGATAAATACAGGGCCAGATAGGTAACTCGGGGATTCACACAACGGGAGGGCATTGACTACGAGGAGACTTTTGCTCCTACTGCCAAGATGAGCACAATTCGTCTTCTTCTCACTATTGCAGCCCAGTTTGGATGGGCAATTCATCAGATGGATGTCAAGAGAGCCTTTCTCAACAGTGACTTGCAGGAAGAAGTCTACATGACGCAGCCTCCCGGTTTAAAGGTTGTCAACAAAGAGCATCAAGTTTGTAGACTGGTCAAAGCACTCTTTGGACTGAAACAGGGTCCTCGTGCATGGTACATCAAGATTGATCAATACTTGGTTGATCATGGTTTTCAGCGCAGCCCTTCTCACGCTAATTTGTATGTCAAGCACTCTGGTGATGATATTTTGTTTCTCGTTGTCTATGTTGATGACTTGATCATTACTAGCAGTTCAACACATTTGATTGCAGCAATCAAACAGGATTTGTGTCAAGCTTTTGACATGACAGATTTGGGGCTTCTCCATTATTGTTTGGGTATTGAGGTTTGACAGACCACTGGTAGCATTTTTATCTCTAAGTCTAAATATGCCAAAAGTCTGCTTGACAAATTTTGGATGCAAGATTGCAAACCTGCCTCCACACCTATGGAGAAGGGGCTAAACTTATCAGCCAAATCTTATTCACATGCAGTAAATGAGACAACATTCAAGCAACTAGTAGGCAATCTCATCTACCTCACTGCCATTGGACCTGATATTAGTTTTGTCGTGAGCTACATTTCTCACTTCATGACAACTCAAAAAGTTGATCATAGGATTGCAACGAAACGAGTGCTAAGATATGTGAAGGACACTTTAGATTTTGGCATTTTGTATAGCAGATGCAAGAATCCAAAGCTGATTGGTTATACAGACTCAAATTGGGCAGGTTCAGTGGATGACAAAAAATCCACTTCTAGGTATTTATTCAATTTGGGTACAAGTGTTGTAACATGGACCAACAAGAAGCAACAGGCAGTGGCTCTTTCCTCGACTAAAGTTGATTATCGAGGAACAGTTAAGGCAGCATGTGAGGCAGTTGGGCTCCGCAGGATGCTTTCTGACATGCACATGTCACAAGCAGGACCTTCTCCCTTGTACACTGATAATAAAGGGGTGACCAAACTGGCCAAAAATCCAGTCTTCCATGAACGTACCAAGCATGTTGAGCCTCATTGTCACTACATCCGTAAGCTGGTAGAAGATGGATTAGTTCAACTACAGTATGTTCCAATAGTGGATTAGATTATCGATATTCTCACCAAGTCTCTGAGCCCAGATAAGTTTGTCAAATTCAGGGGGCAACTTGGAGTTGTTGATAGGTTGACCATTAAGGGAGGGTGTTAGAATAATATATCTCGATATAGTTAATGGTCAACAATATAAATTAGTTTAGATTTCTTTAAATCCTAGGATCAGTTCAGCTACAGTATGTTCGGACAACGGATTAGACTGTCAATATTCTAACCAAGTCTCTGAGCCCAGATAAATTTGTCAAATTCAGGGGGGCAACTTGGTGTTGTTGATAGGTTGACCGTTAAGGGAGGGTGTTAGAATAATATATCTCAATATAGTTAATGGTCAGCAATATAAGTTAGTTTAGATTTCTTTGAATCCTGTCTACAATTGTCGGTAGTTAGAAGTAGATAGACTCATAAATATTTATAGTGCTATGAGTTTGTTTTATATTGTAATTTGTAGTGTCCCCTTCCTAGGCAGTTCAGGTGTTTAAGGGGTTAGCCTATATTTGACCCTCGTAGGCTGACAGTTGTGATTAGAGGGTTGTTTTTGGTAGTTATCCTAAGTTTTGGGACATTACTCCATCAATTGATTCAAGGCCTTTGCAGAGGCTTACAGAGTGAAATTCAAGCACTTACTATTTATAGTAAGTCAGGCCAACAAGGGTTACTATTTCTGGCAGGGCACCTGGTTCAATTGGCTATCTTAGTTTCGACCCAATTTGACAATTTGTTGAGCAAACGAAGAATAAGGGAGCATTTAATAATAATTAAATGATTATTATTATGACTTTATATTATAAAGTCACTTTAAGTGAAATATTAAAGTTATTAATTAATTAAATGGCTTATTATAAAGTATTTAATGACTTTATAATGAAGGGGGGCGAAATATTTATTTAAATGAGTATTTATTACTCATTAAAGTGAACGCCATTTATTGATTAATTTGCCTAAGTCTGAAAAGGGCGAAATTAATATTATTAAATGCCATTTAATTGCTTTTTGCAAAGGGTCGAACTTTTGAGAGAGATTATATATTTTCTCAAAGACAGAATGGAACTCATTATTGATTGATTATTCAAATTTTGTCTTTTCTCTCTAAGAGCATTTGGAGTTGGAGAAACAAGGTTTTCTACAATCAGGTTTTGGAGAACGTAAACTCTTCAGAATCAAACATACTGAGACTATGAAAGATCAGTTGAAGCTTGTCAATCAAAGTGGCTTCATTCAAAAGTTATACAAAGTTTATTTGTGAGTTACAAATTGGGGTTTGTGGAATCGATTTCTTCCAAGAAGAGAGTCTTCTTCAATGGTGATTTACAATGTTCATCTGGCACCTTTTTCAAGGCCGTATGGATTTGTACTTACTCGTTTCAGGCCATACTTTTACAGCAGCAAGGTCGTACCTTTCCTACAAGCCAAGACGCCTTGCCTTTTTGTCTTTTGCCTTCATCATTTGGGACGCCTAGGTTTTTGGGGTATTCTACATCAATTCGAGGCAAGAAAGACATCAATCTGAGGCTGGCCGTACCATTACTTCTTTATTTTGGCGCTTGCAAATAAGCCAAGTTTTTAAAATAAAAGTGCTGCCTTTTTACTTGCATGTCTGTATTTCTTCATTGTACTCATCGAGAAAATTAATAGAAGCATTCACCATCAGTCTAGGAGTGTTTTTGCTTCAGAATCTATAGGTTTGAATTTTATATTTATTTTAGAGTATTTTTTATGCAAAATTGCACCATTTCAATATATTGCAAAAACCACAAAAACTACAAAAAACGCCAAAACAAACAAAAACTTGCATTTCCATCAATAGTTGGGGTTGAGAGACACTAGATCTCTTATAGTGGTATCAAAGCACAGTTTTCCTACCATCCTGTGCTTTTTTAGATAAACTTGTGCTTTTTCGATGCTTTTTCATGAGTAGAGACATTATATTCTACAACAAGGGGAGAGGAATAGACAGAGTAGCTGATTGGATAGGTCCACCTATTCCAAAAGGTGTGACAATCTCAAGGGTTCTGGGTATACACATATCCAGTTCTAGCAGTAGTGAGAACAGTGTCACTACATTGATGGCAAATCGGGAGATTCCGACAGAGACACATAGGGATTCAGGGAAAGAACGTGCCGGAGGTGAGATTTCAAAGAACAAGTTCGGACTAAGGCATGATAACATGATGGACAGGATGTCTCAGCTTATGGGCCCGATGAGACAATATACACCACAACAACATGTCTTTCAGATAGGACAGTCAGGCAAAACTACAGGAGTAGAGTAGCCACAAGTGTTAGTGCAACAGCAGACATCTTTTAGTATTCCTAAGCGTAGGCCTGGACAACCTAATTTTATTGCCAAGGAGGCTACTCCAGTTCCTGAGGTAGAATAGCAGGGTCACCAACCAGAGTTTCAGCCACAGCATGGTACATCACTAGCAGATGTGACCAAATTCTTTGGAGAGTATTCGACATTGGCTCCTAAGATCAGGCAGTCGTTGTCCTTTCATGAGTTCGTGGATGTGCACAGACCCAGAGGCGGAGGTATATTTGAGCGTAGAGCTCCACATTACCAGCCACCACCACCACAAGTGAATAGTGATCTTCAACATGTAGTGAGCAAGATTATCTTGCCTTATTTTGATGGTGCAAAGAGGAGTTCAGCGAGGTCTTGGGTACAGAAGCTTGATAATTACCTATCTTTGAGGCCTATGCAGGAGGACGAGGCCATCAAATTTGCCACATTGCATCTTGATGGATTAGCACATGATTGGTGGCATCACGGCATGTATACACTGGGTCATCACATGGTTACTACTTACCAGGAGTTCATGAACAGGCTCATCGAGCAGTTTGACAAGAAGGATCCAAAACTTTATTTTAGAGAGCTATCTCAGCTCAAGCAGTTGGGTAGTCTGGATAGTTACATCAATGGATTCCAGAAGGTTTCAGTTATGGTGACAGGTATATCAAAGAGGAGACTTGTCATCCTATTTGTTGAGGGACTGTATGAACCTATTTGAGGTTGGGTCAAAGCATTTGATCCCCCTACTCTTCAGGAGGCGATGTGGAAGGCACGCAATATGGAACTTGCAGCACCTCGCAGCAAGTTTAATTCGGGTTCATCATCATATTCGAGGCCTAACAGATCATTTGATAAGAACAAATCGTTCAATAAGAAGAAGGATCCACCTGATCCACAGAGAAGAAATGCACCACCTTTTGACAGGGAAACTTTGAATGATCTACGCAAGAAAAAGTTGTGTTTTTGGTGCAAGGCACATTACGATGAAAAACATGTATGCCCTCTTCGTCCTAAAGCAAAAAGTAACCAAATGGAATGGTTTTATGAGGGAGAAGAGCAATCTGATCTGTCAGACCAGCAAGCTGATTAAGAACATTCAGATGATGAAAGGTTTGAAAATGATAGCGAAATGAAGGAGGAAAGAAGATACAGGAGGCACACTTGACTGGTCTTTAGAGAGATGGATCTTTTAGGCTACATGGGCTCCAAGCTGGTCAGAAAGTGATTACTCTACTTGACACTAGTGCCACACATAACTTTATAGATGCACGGTTGGTAGAGAGACGAGGTATACAAACTGAGGAGTTTGAGGGTATTCGAGTCAAGGCAGTTGATGGGTACACCCTCAAATGTGATAGGAGAATACCAGATCTTCCGATGCGGCTTAACAACTATGAATTCAAGGCTGAATTCTACATTGTGAATATGGGAGATACTGATGTGGTACTTGGGATGGCATGGCTTCATGATTTGGGTGAGTTCACACTCAATCTTCGAGACATGGACATGAAGTTCAAGGTAAATGGGAAACCACATGTAATAAAAGCCATCAGAGAAAGTAATTTGAGAGTGGTATCTTTCAGACGGATGGAGAGGCTCATTCGTCATGACATGGTGAATTGGGCTGTAGAATGCATGTTGTTGCCAGCACAACAGGAGCAGCAAAAGGTTGAGTACCATCTTGACATTCAAGAGCTGAGGACTAAACGCTCTAAAGTGTTTAGTGACATTCCACCAAGTAGACCTCCAGACAGGGGAATCGAGCACACTATTGAGTTGGAGGGCGCCAAGCCCATTATGATCATGCCATACAGACATCCGAAGCACCTCAAGGATGAGATAGAGAAAACAATCAGTGAGTTGTTGGCTATGGGGCATATCAGACCTAGCAAGTCACCTTTTGCTTCATCAGTGGTATTGGTGAAGAAAAAGGATGAGTCACTCAAAATGTGTATAGATTACCGCCACCTTAATAAGAGAACAATAAAAAACAAGTACCCTATACCCCGCATAGATGAGCTGATTGATGAGTTGCATGGTGCTATCTTCTTCACAAAGATTGACTTGAGGTCTAGGTACCATCAGATTCAGATGAGGGAGCGGGCCATTGAGAAAACCGCTTTCAGGTGCCATTGCGGTCACTTCGAGTTCTTGGTTATGCCTTTCGGTCTAACCAACGCCCTTGCTACCTTTTAGGCTACAATGAACAGGGTATTCAATTCTCAACTGCAGAGATATGTATTGGTCTTCTTTGATGACATTCTGGTATACAATCAGTCATGGGAGGAGCATTTAGCTCACTTAGATACAGTCTTGGGTATTTTGGCTGAGGAGTCCTTGTACGCCAAAGAGTCCAAGTGTGAGCTAGGCATGGCTGAGTTGTTGAATCTTGGGCACATTATCAATGCCAAGGGAGTTAGTATGGACCCTGAGAAGGTCCAAGCTATAGTAGAGTGGCCTGTGCCAGAGAACCTTACCCAGCTCAAAGGATTCATTGGGTTGTGTGCTTTTTACAGACAATTTGTTAGTGGGTTCTCACGACATGCCGCATCCCTTACCGATCTGACAAAGAAAGGGGCATTTGCTTGGTCACTACAAGCTCAAGAGTGTTTTGATAGATTCAAGCTGATTATGACTTCATGTCCAGTTTTAGAACTGCCAGACTTTATGAAGTCTTCTGATTTGTATTGTGATGCCTCAGGAGAAGGCATTGGTACCATATTGATGCAGGAGAAACACCCTATTGCTTTTGAGAGTAGGAAGCTTAGGGGCCCTCAGAGATTTTATAGCATTTATGACAATAAGATGTTAGCCATTATACACGCTTTGGCTAAGTTCAGGCAATATTTGGTGGGCAGTAAATTCAGTGTGCGTACAGATCACAATAGCCTAAAACACTTCCTTGGACAGCAAGACTTAAATGAAAGGCAACAAAAGTGGGTCAGTGAATTGCAATCCTATGATTTTGATATCACTTTTATTAAGGGGAAGAAGAATGTTGTAGTTGATGCCTTATCTCGCAGACCCCAGTTGAATGCTATGGCACAAATCTCCAAGGACTAGAGGCACAGGATTATTGCAGAGTATGCTAAGAACCAATGGACTTCTAGCATTGTTGACGAGACAGAGCAACATAGTAGATACACCGTTGTGAATGACTTGATCATTTACAAGGGGCAGATTTTTTTGGTTCCAGATTCAGAGTTGAAGGATACAGTTTTGAAAGCCTTTCATGATCTTCCTATGGCTGGCCATCCCAGTTATTTCCAAACATATAAGCTAGTACGAGAACGGTTTACTTGGAAAGGGCTAAAGACTGATGATCTTCGATATGTGCGAGAGTGTTAAAAAAGCTAGCAGAACAAACAGGAACACACATATCCTACCGGATTGCTTCAGCCACTTCTAATACCTGACAAGAACTGGGAATGTTTATCAATGGATTTCATCACAAACTTGTCAAAAGCCCAAGGGAAAGATTGCATTTACGTGGTTGTTGATCGACTAACAAAATATGCACACTTTTTTTCAATCACCACTAAATTCACAGCATTGCAAACTGTAGAGCTCTTCTTCAAAGAGGTATTCAGGTTACATGGTTTGCCTCAGACTATAGTCAGCAATAGAGATAGTCGAATCATGAGCAACTTTTGGCAAGAGTTGTTCAAGCTTTGCGGAACCGAATTGACACCTAGTACCAGCTACCATCCACAGATAAATGGGCAGACGAAGATCGTCAATAAGTGGGTGGAAGGATATCTACATAATTATATAGCTGGACAGCAGAGAGCTTGGGTGAGGTGGATATACCTCTGTGAGTACTGTTATAACTCTACTCACCACATGACCATACAGATGACGCCCTTCATGGCATTATATGGGTATGAGGCGCCCAACCTTTTAGATTTGGTGCTGAGTGACAGCAGAGTGCCCAGCGCAGGTGATATGTTGCTGGATCAACAGGATATTATGAGGTCTCTCAGAGACAACATTTAACGTGCACAGAATCAGCAGAAACAATATGCTAATCAAAAAAGGGTTGAGCATTCCTTTGCAGTGGGTGACATGGTGTATCTCATGTTACAGCCTTATCGTCAGTCCACTCAGTGGAAGAGTGGTGCAGAGAAGTTGAAACCTCGTTACTATGGTCCATTCAAAATTATCAGGCGAGTGGGCAAGGTTGCATATGAGTTGGATTTACCAGTAGATAGCAAGGTTCACAATGTGTTTCATGTTTCTCACTTGAAGAAGGCGTTGGGTCAGTATGTGATTCCCTCTCCAATACTGCCACCCCTTGATGACAAGGGGAAATTGATTCTAGTACTTGAGGCCATCCTCGATGTCAGAGAGAGAGACTTACGGAGGCGGGTGATCAGGGAATATCTAATTAAGTGGAGAGACTTGCTGGTTGAGAATGCTACATGGGAGTTACAGGAGATTTTACAACATCCGGAGCTAAGATTGCTTGAGGACAAGCAATTTCAAGGAGAGCAAACTATAATGTCCCCTTCCTAGGCAATTCAAGTGTTTGAGGGGTTAGCCTATCATTTGACCCTCATAGGCTGACAATTGTCATTAGAGGGTTGCTTTTGGCAATTATCCTGAGTTTTGGGACATTACTCCATCAATTGATTCAAGTTTGGGCCTTTGCAGAGGCTTACAAAGTGATATTCAGGCACTTACTATTTATAGTAAGTCAGGCCAACAGGGGTTACTATTTCTGGCAGGGCACCTAGCTCAGTTGGCTATCTTAGTTTCGACCCAATTTGACAATTTGTTGAGCAAATGAAGAATAAGGGAGCATTTAATAATAATTAAATGATTATTATTACAACTTTATATTATAAAGTCACTTTTAGTGAAATATTAAAGTTATTAAATAATTAAATGGCTTATTATAAAGTATTTAATGACTTTATAATGAAGGGAGGCGAAATATTTATTTAAATGAGTATTTATTACTCATTAAAGTGAACGCCATTTATTGATTAATTTGCCTAAGTCTGAAAAGGGCGAAATTAATATTATTAAATGCCATTTAATTGCTTTTTGCAAAGGGTCGAACTTTTGAGAGAGATTATATATTTTCTCAAAGACAGAATAGAACTCATTATTGATTGATTATTCAAATTTTGTCTTTTCTCTCTAAGAGCATTTGGAGTTGGAGAAACAAGGGTTTCTGCAATCAAGTTTTGGAGAACGTCAACTCTTCAGAATCAAACATACTGAGACTACGAATGATCAATTGAAGCTTGTCAATCAGAGTGGCTTCATTCAAAAGTCATACAAAGCTTATTTGTGAGTTACAAATTGGGGTTTGTGGAATCGATTTCTTCCAGGAAGAGATTCTTCTTCAGTGGTGATTTACAATGTTCATCTGGCACCTTTTTCAAGGCCGTATGGATTTGTACTTGCTCGTTTCAGGCCATACTTTTACAGCAGCAAGGTCGTCCCTTTCCTGCAAGCCAAGACGCCTTGCCTTTTTGTCTTTTGCCTTCATCATTTGGGACGCCTACGTTTCTGGGGTATTCTGCATCAATTTGAGGCTGGAGAAACATCAATCTAAGGCTGGCCATACCATTACTTCTTTATTTTGGCGGCTGCAAATAAGCCAGGTTTTTAAAATAAAGTGTTGCCTTTTTACTTGCATGTCTTTATTTCTTCATTGTACTCATCCAGAAAATTAATAGAAGCATTCGCCATCAGTCTAGGAGTGTTTTTGCTTCAGAATCTGTAGTTTTGAATTTCATATTTATTTTAGAGTATTTTTTATGCAAAATCACACCATTTCAATATATTGCAAAAACCACCAAAACTACAAAAAACGCCAAAACAAACAAAACTTGCATTTCCGTCAGTAGTTGGGTTTGAGAGACACCAAGTCTCTTACATAATCCTTTTTTTTGTTAATGCAATCTATCAATTCATTCCAGAACAGTTCCTCCTCAGAAGTTCGACCTGCTCTTAAAAATAGAATCCTTCACTAAAAATTGTGCTCAAGTACTCTTTGGAATCGCCCTTGAGAGAGGCTTCTTAGAATTCAACACCCATCTTGAAATCTGACTTCACTCCAGAGATATGAGCAGACATGTGTGATCAGGACCAAAATGAAAGTGCTCAAAAATTTAAAGAAATCTCACCAAAGCTCCAAGCTTATCATGCCATACTAAAAAGAGCCAAACCACACCAAAAACCCACTATAAAAAACCTCTAAAGAACTGGAAAATATTCATCCTTTACACCCAGACGTGATTCCTGAATGAAACCACTACTCACCAACTTGAGTAGGACTTTCACTGCTGAAACTAGTCTTAGACAACAAGGGTTTTCATCCCCGAATCCATTTCTCAATCGTCTGGTATCAAACGAGCAACACCTTTGTAAGTCGTCAAAACATCCATATCAAATGAAGTTTCAAAATGACTTTTAAAAGCCTCAACATGAAATTAGGGCAACCCAAATTGCCCTAAAACCCACGCCACCTTTTCCTTGCATTTGATTTTAATTTATTTTTAATTATTTGCCTTCATCTAGCTTGGGCGCCCAAGTTATAAGCAACATATAAAAACAATATTGTTGTTTTAAAAACAACTTCAAGTCGTAACATTAGGCGTACTACGTACTTTTTTAATGTCCCCTTATGACCCCCAACGTTATAATATAAAGTCACTTTACAAAAGACTTTTTCTTCAAAGAATTAATCAAATATTCAAATGATCAAACCTTAGCAGCTTTATATCAATAGATTATGTGCTGCTGAGACAAGCCTGACTTGGTCCCGCTTCCCCTAGATGACTTACTATTTTTAGAAAGTACTAAAAATAGTAAGTTGCGCCGAAAAACTCCAGCCAAAGAGAACTAAGGTGCTCAAATGGGCTCACTGAGGATTGAAGCACTAAGCTAAACCCCCTGCTAAACATAGCACTTATTAAAAATAGTAAGTGTTCCTAAATCCAACTAATTCGTAAGAGGACATCAAAGATGGGGACATTACAAACAAACCAACACCTATGGACTTGCCTATTTTGATAGGAAAGCTAAAATAATTGAAATTGATGTGACAAAATGACCAAACATTTGGTTACACATGATTGATCTTGAAGTTTTCTTTTTTAGGGATAGCAATTGATACCAACAAAGCTTATCTTCAAAAATACTCTACCCATTAGTCTAAGAATGACATCGGACCATTACCTACTTGAAATAGTTATGAGACTATATTAAAGCAATGTGCCTCCTTGCCAGTTTCTTCTTTGGTAAACTTTGCTTTTTCTTCAATGGATGCCCTTTCGATTGTAGGTGCATGGACAAACTTCCACCTAAATCTTAGCTCTCTCTTCTGTAAGTTTTGTGATCAGATAGTAATGCACAGAAATTTAATTCAAAATCAAACACAATAACACAACATGTACCTTGGGAAAACCCTCCTTTTGAGGGAGAAAAATCCAGCAACAATATATCACTTATATATTGAATTGTCACAAAAATGATCTTCTTTACAAGAGGCCAAGATTCAAGCCCAAATACAAGCACCAATAGTTGATGCAACACAGCAATAAAAGAAGACAATTTGCTGAAGAACTCAAACTTCAAATAATATAGAACTGCCATGTGATGAATTCGCACTTAGTCTGCAATGAATATAATCAAACTTGACTTCAAACTTGATGATAATAATGAGAAGGCAAACTCATATATATACATTTTGAAGGCATGCCACCTTATTTAAAGCAAGTCGGCTAACAATAATAATATATCTCTTTCAAGGAGACGCATCCAATCAAAGGTAAGTTGTTCTCATAGATAATCGCGCCAAGAGGAAGGAGGTCGGCCTTATCACAAATGAAAGACGTGTCTTCATTTAATATTTATTGCTTAACAAATAGAAGTGACTCTATAAGAAATTGCGCCTCTTGAGACTTCATAAATTAAATAGCATGAGGCTATCTTTTAATTTATTATCAATAAGAAGATCGCTAGAAGATTATTCCAGACATTGCAAATAACATCAACACTCCCCCTCAGTTAGGGAGTAAACTTCCAGCTACATAAGACATATTACCTCAACGTGATGCCTATCACTATGGCTACAACCATAAGTGAAAAGAAGAATATCACCTCATCGTGATATTCAATATCGCCTCAACACGATATCAACCATAATGGCTACAACCATACTATGGTGTGTACAAGTGTTCATCACTTGCATGATGTTGTCACCTCAACATGACTCTCACCATGGCTCTCCAAGAGGGTGAAACACAAGTACAAAATATGTCATGGAGTTTCACACATGACATCCACCATGACTCAGCTCAGAGGGTGGAATCAAGGGCTTTCACCTCAAATCTCAAAGAGAAATGCATTAACAAGGGCTTGCACCTCAAATTCCTTCGTCTCAGAGAAAAAATGCATTAACAAGGGATTTCACCTCAAACTTCTCTCACAAAGAACTCATTAAACAAGGCTCACTGATACTGAGACTCTTTCTCAGTCAAGGTTGGATTCTCCACCATACCAAGTTTATCTCGAAAGTACACAAACTTTATCCTAGAGAGAGGCTTGGTGAGAATATCTATCGTTTGCTCATCAGTGCTGATGTACCTCAACTGTACAGCCTTCCGCAGTACCATATCTCTAATATAGTGGTACTTGATCTCAACATGCTTGGTTTTGTCATGGAACACATGATTGACAGAAAGCTTCACACAACTCTGATTATCACAATGAATGATAGTAGGCTCCATTGATTGTCCAAACAATCCTGCAAGGAGCTTACGAAGCCACACTACTTCTCGAGTTGCCATACAAGCTGCAATATACTCTGCCTCTGATGTACTCAATGCTACAGATGACTACTTCCTGTTGCACCAGGAAATCATAGCAAAACCCAAACTGAAGCAACAACCAGAGGTGCTCTTCTGATCTATGACACACCCTGCCCAATCAAAATCTGTATAGCCATGTAACTCCAAGTTTGCATCTGAAGAATACCTCAACCCATATCCAACTATGTTGCGCAAGTATCTCAGGACATGTTTAGCTGCAACAAGATGTATCTATCTCGGATCACACATAAACTGGCTAAGTGCACTCACTGCATAGCAAATATAAGGTCTAGTGTTAACTAGATACATCAAGGACCCAATCAGCTGTCTGTACAATGTAAGATCCACCAAGTTTGAACTAGCTGCAACCTCCTTCAATTTATGTAGGTTGATCTCCATAGGTGTAGACATGGATTTGCAATCCATCAGACCAAATCTCTTAAGTATATCAATGGTGTACTTTCCTTGACTTAGAATCATCTCATCTAATTTCTGCCAGACTTCTAATCCAAGGAAGCAATGCATGAGCCAAAGGTTCTCCATCTCAAATTTCGAAGTCAACTCCTGCTTGCACTCGAGAATTAGGTGATCTTCTCCAATAAGAATCAAATCATCAACATATAAGACCAATATTAATGCATCACCATTGATTACCTTGAAGTACATATTTGAATCAGCATCATTCTTCAAGAAGCCCAAACTTGACAGGTAACGATCAATCCTTTCATACCAAGCACGAGGAGCCTGCTTAAGACCATACAAGGCATTCTTCAACTTGCAAACATGTGACTCCTTCCCATGAACCTCAAATCCATCAGTTTGCTCTATATAAACCTCGTCCTCAATCACTCCATTGAGAAAGGATGTCTTCATGTCCATCTGGTGAATCTTCCATCCTTTAGATGCAGCAATAGCAATGATGGTTCTGACAGAAGTATAGCGAGCAACAGGAGCAAATGTTTCTTCGTAATCAACTCCCTCTGTCTGAGAAAACCCACGAGCCACAAATCTTGCTTTGTACTTCTCAATGCTCCCATCTGCAACATGCTTAATCTTGAATAGCCATTTAGAAGATACCACAAACTTGCCCTCAGGTCTAGGAACAATGTCCCAAACATCATTCCTAAGAATTGACAGATACTCCTCTGACATAGCATCTCTCTAAACCTGATGACTAGATGCTTCCTCAACACAGGTAGGCTGGGATTCTATAATCTGACGCATTAAGGCAACATAACTGGAGAACTTAAGTGGCCTTTTACTTTCTCTGAATGTGCCTTTAGGAGCTGCAAAACTTTCAGCCTCTTGCATAGTACACCTGGCCCATAGAGGTCTCTTTCTCCCAATAACAATGTCAGTAGGCCCATCAGTAGGTTCCAAGGGTTCAACAGGATCAATATCTTCTTTTGGTTCTGAAGTCTCCCTCAAAAATCTCAGAAGTATGGTCAACTTCCATATCCTGAGGAGACTCTTCATTATCGATCTCCAAATGATTACCCCTGGATCTCCTGAATGCAACATCTTCCTCAAATGTGACATCCCTACTGATCTCGATCAACTTTTGTCCTAGAATGTATATTCTGTAGGCTTTGGATGTCTCGTTGTAGCCCACAAATATTCCCTTCTTGCCAGAAGGCTCCAACTTAGTTCTCTTTTCCTTTGGAATATGAACATAGACAGGACATCCAAAGATCCTCAAATGACTGACTTCAAGCTTCTTCCTTGTAAAGGCTTCTTCCGGAGTTATATTCTCCAAGACCTTATGAGGACTTATGTTTTGTACATATACTTGTCTTGGAAGCTTCTGCCCATAAGAATGTTTGCAAATCTTGATCATGGATCATGGCCTTTGCCGCTTCCACGATTGTCCTGTTCTTTCTTTCTACAACACCATTCTGTTAAGGATTATAGGGGACACAGAACTCCCTCTTAATCCCTGCATCAATACAAAAATTCTGAAACTGCCAGAGGTGTATTCTCCACCATTATCAGATCTGAGGACCTTAATTCTTCTACCAGAAAGATTTTCTACCAAGGCTTTAAATTCCTTAAACCTATCTAACACTTCCTCAAACTCTTTAGATTTCAAAAAATAAATCCACATCTTCCTAGAGTGGTCATCAATAAAAAGAGCATAATACAAGAATCCACTCGAAGACGGAACAAACATAGGACCACATAAATCAGAATGAATAAGGTCTAAAATACACTTAGATCTATTTTCTCTACTATGAAAAGGGGCTTTTATATTCTTACCCAAAGCGCAACCCTCGCAAGTACCTTTGTGCTCCTAGTTGAACTTAGGAAGTGTTGACGTGATTTTCGTGACCGCACCAACACAGAATAAAGTTTCCCAACGGATACTCTATCCTCTCTTGAACAAAGTATTTAGCATGCTAAGATTGCGAGTGAGTTCATGCTTTCAACTCCAAGGTTCCGATAATGCAATAGAATACCCTCAGTTGGCTTGATGTGTTTTGCTGGTATTTCAAGGGGGACTTACACAATTGTTCGGCAGCTGACAGCAGACAACAGGTTAAGGGTTTCACGTGGTTCAAATGATTTGGCAGGTAAGCACAAGTTTCCTAATACTAACCAAAAATGAACTGAATTTAAAATGAGTGCAGGGCCTAAGGAGTTTATGTTCTACTCTAAAGCGTGCGACATGGCGATCAATTCTCACAGACTTCTACCAGGCTTTGCTTTGCCTCGCTTCGGACAGCCTCCACAGAACCAGTGCAATCTTCAGAGGAGTAGCGAAAGTTGTTCAGACTATAACTCAACATGCAAATACCATCAATACGATGCATACAAACACGTGAATCATGATCGAAGTTAAGTTTGAAAAGTAATCCAGTTGACCACGCAGGGCGAACCCACCGTCAGCGAGCCCGCTAGTGGTATGGACGAACGAAGTCTTGTTCAAATCGAGCACCACATTCCACAATTACTAAGTACTTGCATGAAACGAAATCTACTTTACTTTAAGCTACTTCAAGATGCTACATGAATTGGAAGGATGAAGAAGCCTCGACAACTACTCATAACAAAGAAAAAATCACCATCAATGAAAAATTCTTTTATTATGAAAGCATTCACAACAACTTCTTACAAAGTATTCAAAGGGAAGACTTTCCTTCCTTTTCAATCTAAACTATACTATCAAACTATTCTATTTTATCAATTTCTCTCTATTCCTTCTCTGCTATTCTAACTCTAATCTAATTTTTTACAAATGAGGGGGACTTCCCCTTTTATAGTTGGCCAAGTCCAACGGATGGCTCACATTACAATCGGCTGGATGGCCCAGATTGTGCCACCTCAGCCCTAAACAAGATTCACCCTAAAAACTGCCACAAAGAGGAGTGGGGTAATAAATGAGCAATTAATGTCCATCATCCTTCTAGAAGATCCCAGCCTTGAAACGCGTTCACACTGTTCTTGATCTTCTTCTTGACGTTGTTCTTCGACTTTGCTCGAGCTTCCATTCTTTTCTCCATCTTGAGTTTTGAAAACATTTCTTCATTGTTACTAAGTCTCAACACTTAGCCATTTTCTTGCAACTTTTCTTCCTTCATCACTTTAAGTCATTACCGCTTGGTCTCGACGTTCCTCCTGCAAAACAAGTAAGGAGAAGAGTATTAGAACACTTCATAATATAAACTCAACCTACTTACCAGGATTTTCGCACTTTAACTTCCAAGGGTTCATCGTCTGCACTAGCCAACTTTGCGTTCAAATTCTTCATGCCTTAGCCAAACTTCCAACCTATCTTGTATTCTACTTGGCGCACTTCACTCTGATATTTCATCCAACTCAGGCTCGAAAAAAAATGCTTTCATCCAGAATTTGATCAAAAATTATCTAGGCACCCAACTTCAAATTCATCCGCCGGGGCATTTTATCTTCACAAACATTTCTTTCCTTGCCTTAGAAAAATTTTTAAACTTTCCTTAGGAAATTCATCAACCCGGTGCCCATCAAAAATCTTCATCCTGAAGGCTACGGCGAAGCATGGAAGACTTTAAAATCAACTTCTCATCGGAGATCTTCAATACCTAGAAGAAAATTTTCTTCAAAATTTGTCGAATTCATGGGTATACAACGAACGGGTTCATTTGATTTTCTTGAATTTTGAACCTTGGAAAAATAATTTCCTCGTGAAATTTAATCCTGTTCTTCACACCTGTGAGTATCTCTTGTTGCTCTGACTTGAAAATTTTTTATTGTTCCTGTACAGCTGGCATTCTTTGACTTCATCCATCAACAATTTATCCGTGCTTCAGGAAAATTTTATCTCCTGCAAGTCTAGGCGTATTTTCTTAAGGAAGAAAATATTTTGCCTTCGAAAAATTTTGAATCACTTTGCATTTCGAAATTTTGCCTTAGAAGATTTTACTCAACCTCCATCATTTGCCAATGGTGGGAAATTTTTTATCAACTTCACTTAGAAAATTTTCCTCGAACGCACATCATGGAGGATTTTAATTTCAACGCTCTCTATATTTTATTCATCACCTGGCAATTTCCAACGCCTTAGGAAAATTTTCTCACTTTGCAATATTCTCCATTTAAATCTTAGGCGCACTTCATATATCATGAGGAACATTCTCAACGCCTGGCATTAATCATCTCACCCTCAACACCTTTAGGCACATATTATACTTCATGAAGGATATTATATTTCCATGCCTTAGCCATTTTATCATATCAACTTGGGCACATTTAGGACATGTAGAAGGATATTCAATACTTAGCACCCTTTTCAATTACCATCTCAACATGAAGGTGCATTTTGCATGGGTAGAGGGATGAAACTTTTTCAACGCCTTGATCATCTTGACCACTTGGGTGCATTCTAGCATGTGTGGAGGATGAACATTTCAACGCCAAGCTTTGACTCTTTTCCCCTTGCTAACTTTGGGTGCATTTGATACTTGATGAAGGATGAAAGCTTGTTGACTCCTTGACTTTCTTAAGAGGTGGGCGCATATGAGAGGGAGAGAAGAATATCATTTTGACTTAGAAAATTTTTTGGACATCTTCCTAGAGTGGGCGCATTTGCCATGTGAGGTGGATGAGGATTAAACTTAGAATTTTTCTTGATGCCTTTACCACCTTGAGCGCATTTCATGCAGGGAGGTGGATGAAACTCATGCCTTAGCCATTTTTCCTGACTTCTGCCAGCTTCTCTGTGTCCTACTATTTATAGTAAGTCTTCTGATTTTCATACTTTTGGAGCTCGGAATGATTTGAAATTCTGAACACTGGATCTCCATGACCTCTTCAGCCTGTTCATACGGATACTCTGAGTTGACCTGCTAACAATAGCATATTTCTGAAGGTAGTTTGCTATTTATAGTAACTACTTGCTTCTGAGATCTCCACAACTCCGTTTGATTTGAAATTCAAATGACGTGTTCCTCGTTGGGTGACTTGCCCGTTGACGCTGGCGCCTACTGTTGACTTTCTATTTTTAGAAAGTTCTCCAAATTTTGAATTCTAGGCTGATTTTGACTCTGAAAGGCCTAATTTTGCCTAATTTTGTTCCTCGAGATACGATTGAACTGTTGGTGCTCGGTATCTACCTTGAAACTACTATTTTTAGTAACTTACTAAAAATAGCAATTGCTCAGAATGTCTTCAAATTTCACCTTCTGAATGCCTGAAATGTGGTGTTCGTGACTGGATGCTGTCTTGGCATGATCGTCGTGTTTTGCCCTTGAATCTAGCAAACCCTAATTTGTGTGCCAACCTGCTAAAAATAACAAATGTCTGATTTTCCATCCTCTACAACTCCGTTTGACTTCATTCATGTTGCATTGCGATCAGTTAGTGAATCTGATGTACTGGGAAGTGGCTGCCTGAGTGCATCTGCTAAAAATAGCAAGTTGTTGAAGGAGTGATTATCTCGCTTTGCATGTCATATCACTACGAAGCTCTCGAAAAACCCATAAGGAATCACTAGACATGCAAAGAAAACTCTGACATGCAAACCCTAAAAATAGCCTCGGAAGACTGAATTCTAAAAGTCGTTATTTCACTTTGCATGTTACACCACCGCGAAGGTCTCAGAAAACCCAGAAGGAATCCTCAAACATGCATTGAAAAATTTTGCATATAGGCCCTGAAATTTGCTCCGAAAGTTGAACTGCTAAAAATAGTAAGTTGTCTGTTTCAGCTCAAATTTTGCATGCAAGCAGCTCAATGTATTCTGGGTGTGGTGTGACCGTCGGAATTTCAAGAACGCTGAAGGAACGCTCGTAATTGCACATTTACTAAAAATAGTAAGTACTCGAAATTTGACGAAATTTTAGTGGAAGCTTGCTAGGAGCACACAGACAACAATGTTAATCTCAATTTTCAATATATCCACTTTGCTTGACCTCGTACTGACCAAAAAGATGGAAACCCTAATTCTCAAACTTGGCCAAATTTCACGTTTAAACTCAACGACAGGCACATTCCCCAAAAGACAGACCAGAGAAAAGAGACAGACAGAGAGAGAGAGAGAGAAAAACCAAAGCCAAAAGACCAGAATGGAGCAAAAATTAGGGGTCCCCATTTTGAATGGGGCGATGTGTGAAAAGGTCACAACAGGAAGGCCCGACACCATCTTCTCCATGATAGGTAAGGCTCGGAAGTGTAGGTGAGCCAATCTCCGATGCCAAAGATCACATAGACTTAAAGTATCATGAACCAAAGCTTGTAAAGGACGTGTGCAAACCCTATAAAGGATTTCATGTCTAACTCCAATTACTTGAGCATCCTTGAAGCTAGAGTTCTCCATCCACACTAGAACTTTGCCTTTGGAGAAGGCAACTTGATATCCTTTATCTTCCAAGGCTGAAATAGAAATAAGGTTGCACTTGATTCCAAGAACATAAAGTACATTACTCAATTGAAGTGTGATGCCGGAATCCAAATGAAGTGTAGAGGTCCCAATTCCTTTCGCGGAGTAGCTAGCATCATCTCCAATGATGACTTGCTCAGAAGACTCCTTCTCCACCAAACTTGATAAGTGCTCCTTAAAACCAGTGATGTGTTGTGAAGCACCATTGTCAATCAGCCAAGTGTTGGTGTCAGTAGGTACACTGCTTGACAATGCCGAGTAGAACAAATATTCACTTGAATCTTTTTGCGGAGAAGCACCATCAACATCCGCAACAGTGACTTGTTGCTTAGGTCTAGTTGGACAATGCTTAGCAAAGTGCCCAAACTTATCACACCTGAAGCATTGAATCTTGGACATGTCTCTCTTCTTCTTGAAGGCGAGTGTATCATCATTTCCCATATCACGATTTCTCTTGAAGAATCCTTTCTTCCCATCTTTTCCTTTCTTCTTCGAATCATGGGAGGCGAGAACATGAATATCTTCATTCTTTGAACTTTGACCAACGCTTTTGGCTACCAACCTTGATTCTTCTTGAATACAATCAGCCCTTAATCAATCAAACTTAGGAAGTTTGGATCTTGCACTAATTCTTTAAATGTAGGACTCCCATGATAATGGAAGACCATTAAGAGCAAGCATCGTTAGATCTTTATCATCAACCACATGACTAATTGTGGATAGCTGATCCCTCAACTCCGATATTCTCATGAACTAGGCAATCACTGTTTCTCCTTTCGCCATCTTCACATGGTGTAGTTGTTGCTTCAGTGCAAGTGCTCGGTTGGTGTTGTTGATTTCGTACATCTCCTCTAATGTCTTGAACATTTCCCTTGCAGTCTTCAACTTGGAGACAATTGGAACAATATGATCTTTGATGGAATCAACCAACAACTTCTTCGCCTTGATGTCTTTCTTCCTCCATTGCAACTTTTGTTCTTCTTCTACAGGTTCGGGAACTTTGGTCTCCACAAACTCAGCCAAATCATTCTCCTCCAATGTGAGCATGATTCTCAATCTCCATGAAGTGTAGTTTGACGCTCCCTCAAGTCTATCTTCGATCTTCAATCTGTTCACCATCTTGATTGATGTGGAGATAGACAAAGAACTAAGACAAAGAGAAAAAAGTATTGCTATAGAATCTGATCACAATCTCCTCAAACCCGCTCTAATACCATGTAAGTTTTGTGATCAGATATTAATGCACAGAAATTTAATTCAAAATCAGACACAATAACACAGCATGTACCTTGGGAAAACCCTCCTTTTGAGGGAGAAAAACCCAGTAACAATATATCACTTATATATTGAATTGTCACAAGAATGATCTTCTTTACAAGAGGCCAAGATTCAGGCCCAAATACAAGCACCAATAGTTGATGCAACACAGCAATAAGAGAAGACAATTTGCTGAAGAAGAACTCAGACTTCAAATAATATAGAACTGCCTTGTGATGAATTCGCACTTAGTCTGCAATGAATATAATCGAACTTGACTTCAAACTTGATGATAATAATGAGAATGCGAACTCATATATATATACATTTTGAAGGGACGCCGCCTTATTTAAAGCAAGTTGGCTAACAATAATAATATATCTCTTTCAAGGAGATGCATCCAATCAAAGGTAAGTCATCCTCATAGATAATCGCGCCAAGAGGAAGGAGGTCGGCCTTATCACAAATGAAAGATGTGTCTCTTCATTTAATATTTATTGCTTAACAAGTAGAAGTGACTCTATAAGAAATCGCGCCTCTTGAGACTTCATAAATTAAATAGCATGAGGCTATCATTTAATTTATTATCAATAAGAAGATTGCTGGAAGATTATTCCAGACGCTGCAAGTAACATCAACATCTTCCTTCTTGGACTGCCCCTTATGTTTCTTTACATCAATAACAAAGTTCCCGACATTTTGAATTTCACTGCCCATTTAGGGATTGTTTGCATTCTTCTTTGATGCCTTCAACTTTATCAAAAGGCTGTCCTCTCTATGGAGGTGTTTTTTTGGCAGTTTGAAGTGGGTGTAATACTATCTCCAACTTTGCTGCCCTCTATTTGGAAGTGTTTTTTTTTTGGCATTTTGAGATGGGTGTAATGCTTCCTTCCTGTTCATTAGAAAAATGTCCGTTCTTTGGATATTGCTTGCATTCTTCATGAGATTTCACAAAAAGGATGTTAGCAATACCATTACCTTCTTTGGGTATACTTTGTTGAGATGGTGTCTTGGACTCCTCCTTGAAGGCTGCCCTGTTTCAACTGTTTTGAAATAGAATACAATCACTTTTTTACCATCAAAGTACCCCAATCTTTCCTATTGAGATTTTTCCTCAACCTCTTTGGAATTTCTCATTCCTTCATCATTATTGCCGAGACCTTTGCCATCATATCCTATCTTCAACAACATCTTAAAGCCAACTCCTTTAGTATGGTTCTCAAAAATATGAAAGGACTCACTGAATGCTTCACTGTGAATTAGAGAATATGACAAGCATTTGCCTTACCTCAATCCTGGTTTTTGTACCTTTGATAGAGGCCGGTCTCCGTTTTTTGGTAGACTCATGTCTTCACTTCCCTCATCACCATCTTCTTGGAGCTTTGCCAACAGCTCTTCTTTACTAATAGCTCTCACTTCAGCTCCTCCATTTTACCAATCATGAAATCTCCATGACTGGTCAATGTATCTTGAAACTCTTGACTCTCCTTTTCCAATGCTGCACCATCTTTCTCAACTCTCAATATTTTGCTTGAATTTGTTGATTACAACCTTCAATAAGTTTTGTCTGCAAAGCTTTGCCAATGGTTAAACTATGCAACCAAATAGCTTGCATACCCTTGTTAACTATCAAATAAAAGAACAAATATATATGCTGCTGTAAAGTGTTAATGGCACCCTAACAAAAGTCACAGGGAAAACCTACTCTGATGCCAACTGATCTGTAAATCAACTTGGATATTCCAGTGTATAATTCGCCAACAAGGATTTATATTTTTTAATGTGTTATCCAATGAAATTTAGTACTGAACCCAACTTACATAGGGCTTAGAAATAATGTTTGCTACAGGTATGGATTGTCATCTACATCTTTCATTGGAATGTATACATGATCAAATCCAAGCTTCCAATGCTATAAATCAGATTTTACACCTCTTTTATGCTACTATCATATTTGACATCCCCGATATCATTAACTATTTAAGTTCTGTGTGACTGTATTCTACTTCTATTTGTGTTGTAAACAAGAACTATGCTTGCAATCAACTAGAGATGAAATTTGTATAATTATAAGCTTGACATTGTGATGTAGCTGTAAAGAGCAAAATTAAGCAAGTAAAAAACTTAAACAAAAAATGAAAAGAGAAAACTAATACAAGGCATTACCCACGAAAAAATCTAATATGGAAACTCTCAAATACAAGGGTTATGCCTCCTTATTTTCACTATCATGATGTAAGATTTACAAGCCAATTGCGTCATTTGAATCTTCAGTAACGCTATAAATTATAATCCTTCTCTGATACTTCTATAATGCTCTACAAGCTTTCCATGTTTTGGAAAACTAGCTCAATCAACATGCTTCACTATTGCACTCAATTGTATAGACACCCTATAACTCTTACAATGATCACCAATACCAAAATCGATAAATTGAATGCTTCCTGAATGCCATAATGACCCCATGGAGTTGAATTATACATTTGTATAAGTCATTTAACTGTTCAAAGGATTCTAAACGCCCTTCCCACAAGTATAACAAAAATAAATGTTTTCCAAACTTTTGTCTTATGTGAGTCAAGTTCATACCCTAGACAAACCTGCATGCCACAACTGATTTTCACTAATGCATGGGCCCCAAATATCTGGATCATCCTTGGACCTTCCTGCACCTATCTTAAAACTCTTTTTTACTTTGGTATCTTTGTTTCAATTTTGACCAATTCTACTTCATGGAGTGAGTGAAGACATGTCTAAAAGCACTCAAGTAGTCATACAAACTATGAAGTAAATTTAACTATCTCAATCAGCTGAATTATAACAGTTTACGGGATCCAATTTTTGATCAATTTAGAATCTGTATATAAAAGCACGATTACCAACAGGTTCACACATATCCCTTGGTACTCATGCCCCATAGCGCAAACACATACTGGTTTCAAAGACCTATGCAAGGACATCTGTAGATGTCAAGAAACTTCAAATGAAGTTTCTAATCATCTTTATACATTTCCTAGAAATGTCCCTTTAGAATTGTGAAACTTCTAGTAGAAATTTCTTAATCATATCATATGAATTACAATGTTTTTTCCTTGAGTGTTGATATTCAGTTGACAAGTTGGGGACATGTCTCCTCAAACACTATCCTTGTGATTTTCAGGGACACATCCCTGAAACAGGCACTTTGGAGGCCAAGCATCCTTGGGACATTATAAAGACCCCAAATTTTTCAGTTAATAAAACAGTGACAATAAAGGAAAAATAGAAAAGAGGCCACCCTTATTGTTAGTTTTTTAATTTGTCCTTTCCAGGACAACACATAAGAGAACAGCATGTAAGTAAAACCTTTCTTCAAATTAGACGAGTAAGCTCCCTTGTAACAAAAATTAAACTAAAATTTAGAACCTAGAGAGAAGAATTTTTTCTTTCAACTAAATATTTGTCTTTTTGCTCTTAGGTATGGGCACAAGGCTAAGCACAGGCGAGAGATTTAATATCTATTTGACCAACAAAACAACCTAATCTACAACTGCTAACACACATTCATTCTTTCTGGCTGAAAGTGGAGACAAAAAAGAATGAGCACAACACAAGAATCAAATTAGATCAAAGACAGTAGACAAGAGTTGATAAATTGAATAATAGAAATTGCATACAAAGCTACAACACCCACGTTAGTGAAAATTGCAATACAAAGCCTGAGATTGACATCTCTTTACAAAGGCACGCACATGTTGACATAATGTCCCTTTTTTCCGATTTTGAGTTGAAATTGGATGTCTCTTTACAAAGGTGCATGCTTTTTGATTTAATGTTTCTTTTGTGTTTTTGAGTTGAAATTGGACATCTCTTTAAAAAGGCATGCACTTTTTGACTTATTGTCAATTTTAGTTATATGTTTTTAAGTTCACTTTGGACAACTTATGGCTCAGAACATGCATTTCCACTTATTGTCCCTTTTTTCACTTTAATTCACTTAAAATTGGACACTCAATGGAGAGGAACACACCAATTCACTAGACATCCATTTTTCATGACTTCAAACTCAAAAAGTGTCTTTCCTTCATTCAAACGCCCTTCAATGGTCTAAAAGGTCCTTCTCACTTTTTTACCAACTTTGGGTTGCTTCATGCATTGGCACACTCCTATACACTAGGATGTCCCTTTTTCTATGCCTTAGTCAATTTTGTGTCTTTTTGCGCATCCAAGCTCCACTCTTCATCTCATTTGATGAATTGAAAAGTGTTAATCATCAATTGTGCGAAGACATTGATTAGAGCCCAAAATCATGTCAGCCCTTCAATGGTCTAAAAGGTCCTTCTTCTCACTTTTTTACCAATTTTGGGTTGCTTCATGCATTGGCACACTCCTATACACTAGGATGTCCCCTTTTCTATGCCTTAGTCAATTTTCTGTCTTTTTGCGCATCCAAGCTCCACTTTTCATCTCATTTGATGAATTAAAAAGTGTTAATCATCAATTGTGCGAAGACATTGATTAGAGCCCAAAACCATGTCAGTGACAAACATGGAAAGGATTGGATGGTTTAGAAAATAACTCAATACAAAAAAATTCATGGGTACACTATAACACTTATCAAACCCTAAACCCTCCCTATAACTAAACCACACTCCCATTCCAACTCACAATTACAAAAACCAATTTACATTTCGCATTTGCAGCTATGAAGAAGAAGGAAAGAAGACTTATTGTCAACATTTATTGGACATTTTGTCATTTTGTAGCCTTGGGGCCTTCAATCATTAAAATGAATCACGATGCATGTTAATTTTTTCTTGCTGCTATATTTCAATCAGTGAACACTGAACATTGAATCTCAAATTTTATGCATAATGTGAATGTCTATTGGAAAAATTTCCATATAATATATATATGTTTGGTGCAAAATCTTTTTCAGCTATAACAGCAGGTTCCATTTTGCAACATAACACTTTCTGCCTTAATAACAAGAAGAACAAAACAGAAACACAGGGAAATAGGAATTCAAGGTGTTTGCGGCTGAGATTCCTAGTTACAGTGATATAAATGAGAATCTGTGAACAAGCAAAAACTGTGTTCAATTTTCTACAGTCAAGCTATGGAAAAAGAGGCTATGTATGACCAATTTCTGTGTCTTGGCAGACCATTCATATATGCTTGATCCTTAAATATTAGCACTAAAAAGGCAAAGAAATCTTCATGATACAAAATCTTGTGCAAAGTTTTCTAACAGCCACTGGATAAATCTTGACATGTTACATCTACAGAAGCATTGTTCACAGAGACATTCTATCCAGGCTTCAAAAATGCTTGTAAAGCTACTGCCAGAAAAAAATGCTTTTTCAAGGGACTGCAACTTGTCATTGTGTTGAAACTTGAATTTACTATTGCTGTGGAGCTTTATATAATGTACACATGCAGTGACTACATCGTATGCTATGCAGTTGATGTATTCCTTCCAGGGAACCACGTTTACAGGTCAAACATTAGAGGGAAAAACTAGGAACTACATCAAACTTAGCTCAAAGTAATCTAGTTGGACTACAGCCATTTGCACCAATTATTCAAAGCTAAAAATGAAGCATGGTAGCATACTACGAATGGAAGAAAGTAATCGAGTTGTTAACACTGATAGTTAATGGAAAAAGTGTTGTATGACTATTTGGCTTTAAAAGAGCATATATAAGTTTAACTTGTTATAGGAAACCAATAATTATCCTAAAACACAAACTGACTATTATTCTGGTAAGTTTAAACCTTTCAGAGCATGCCAGGCTGGATAAGAGCTAAAGACCTTAGCAGAATGAACTTAAATTATTACTCCAATCTTCTAGCTCAATCTTTTCTCCCCATTCAACAGCGTATGCACCCTATAATATTTTCAAATTTGCATAGAAGAAATACTAAAACATAGTACCGGTTATGGAAATAGAAGAAATACTAAAATATAGTACTGATTATGGAAATCAGAAATTGAAGGAAACAAAATAGGTTCTGAGGAAATACATGATGTGGGCATCTGAACTCCCTTTTTTTGAGCCAATGAGTTCCCTTTAATTGTTTGGCACAAACCAAATGATAAACATGCCGACAGTTGATAATTGCACACATTACTTCCTTGCCTGGCAAGACCAAACCCTTGCACTGGAAACACTCCACCTGTAGATAATTCAGTCAAAGTCCATAAATATAATAATAAAAATTATATAGAATAATATTTTAGTACCCTCATTGTTGCCCATTATTACCAAACCAGAACATGCCAGAAAATTACTATGAGAATAAGACCATTGTTGAGATGTCATTTGAAGCACAATAGTAGATTCTGAATCAAACAAATATGGATGAGACCTGCATGCAGGCAATGTAATATCAGGATGTCCAATGAGATTATATCACTGCATTGTAGGATCTCAATTGATAAGTACTGAATAAAGCTTATAGACATCTTGTGATATACAAGAAACAAAACAAATAATAAATAGAACTAAATGTTGCTTATGCTCAAGGAGTGGAGAATATTAGAATAATAAATAAATGATTACAAGAAAACCAAGAAAGATGATGAGATCTCCCTGTGATCTTTTGAATAAGCTTTGAAATGATAGAATGGAAAACATGACTTTGCTCTATTTTCAAGTATACATAGATGGAGAATGACAGTTAAGTTATTTTGACTTGGCATGCTTTAAGAAGCTTATCCAACATTGTATTCATTTGTTTCAGTTGACTGCATACATGAGTTCTACCTTGTATGCATTAGATTTGCATCACTATTAGCAAAACTCCAAGCTTCATAAAAAAGTATCAGCAATCCTTACAATAAAATGAATGAAAAGTAGTTAGAAACAAGTGCTTTTGGCAGACTAATGCACATTGAGACCAAAAAAAATACATATCTATAGAAATGCCAAATTTTCATAGAAACAGGAAACTACTTGCAACTGCAGAAAAAAAATAATAATTCAAAAAAAATAATACAGAATAGCTGTTAGATTGTTATGGGTGGCTCAGCTGTTGTTCTAATGCTAAACCTAGCAAAATCAGACCTTATTTTGTGATTTTTCTCCTTCACCTGGGTGCAGATTTTGTGAATATTATTAGTGTGTAAAGCTGCTAATGATAGGCACTGGTTTTAGGTTATCTATTAGGCACCGTTTTGATTTTATTTTTTGCTTTCTTCTGGGCACTGTTTTATTGGGTTTCTTTGAGATGAAGATACCTAAAAATTAAGCATTGTTTTCAGTTCACCCAAGTTGGGAGATATATTAGGACGTTGGGCACACATTTTGTAATACACAGAAAACTCAGAATAACATAATATTTTAGACAGCAAGTGATATATTCCGATCTCAATTTCTATATGTTTTTTGCTAATTTCAGAAGCTTGTCAGTGAAGGTTATTACACTCACAATTGCAGGTTTTTGATTGAAGTTTAACTTAGACAATTATTTCAAACCCTAGAGTGCAGAATCTGCATACCATGTGCTGAATCTTAACAATAGCTACCAAGTATAACAAAGGAAAATATAATGCATCCTATGTGTAAACGACAAAGGAAAAGTTTCAGTTAATAAATCACATAAAGAATATCAGAGACGCATATATCCCATCTGGACAGAACTGGATGCAGTTCCCATACAAATGTAAATAGCTAGCTTCCAATGAAATTAAAAAGTTGGAATTTGACCACATATATCAGAGCCGTGGAAATGCTTGTCATTAGAAGTCTTCACTACCATGTCAATGCAAGCAAACCAACACTAAAAATAAACCTTTGAAAACATACCCTTACTCAAGAATATGCTTTGGCTATCATTGTCCCAACCTTCAATTGCAAATTGGATTGAGTACTCAGAATCCTCATTTTCTGTAGAGCTAGCTTATGAATAATGAGCTTGACGCCCAGCATGTTCTTATTTTGGAAGAGTTACGGCCATTTTTCTAGTAAAGCTCAACTCAGAAATTGTGAAATACAATAAAACCTTGACAAAACTATTGTTTATGTGATTTAAGCCTATTTCAATAAAACCTTGACAAAACTATTGTCTATGAGATTCATGCCTTCAGCATTACTTATATATATGATTTGTCTCAAGTAAACTGCCTTGCAAAAGATTAATATTACTTGATTCCTTAGGGATTAACAAAAGTGAGAAGTCCAAGAAAAAATTACAACTAGAGTTGCCTTCAAGAAGAAAGTATGATGTAATTATAGATAAACTAGGTGTTAGTTTTAGGATCAGAAATTAAATAAGCAGATATAGAGCAATTTTAAGCAAATTGACACAGCATATACCCTGGGAAAACCCTCCAACTTGAGAGAGAAAAACCCAGCAACAATATATCACTTATATATTGAAATATAATCAGCAAACTTGCTTTACAATAAGGCCAATCACAAGGCCGATTATTAACACCACACTTGATGCAATGCAATGTAATATCGAACTCCTTGAAGATGAAACACTCGACTCCTTGAAGACAACTTTGATCTGCTCTTTGATGAATTCGCACTTCACACTTGAAACGGAATGAATGAATATATTAATCAAATGAACAATCCGCATCTCTAATATATACAAGATGAAGAGAAGATCGCGCCCTTTCATGGAATGAGGTTGGCCACATATGAAAGGTTGAATCTCAATAAAGGTGGCAAATAAGATGAGGTCGGCCTCATTAAAATATTATTTATTTTTCCAAGTGAAGCGCCTCTTCACTAAATGAAGATATATATATTACATTGCCAATAATCGTTTTTATTTAAATACATAGCCAACGGCTATATGGATTTAATATTATCACTGCTGGGAAGTATGGAGCCTATGGCTGAACATCAACACTCCCTCTTAGCTAGGGAGGAATACTTCCCATATGTCCAATGTCATGGAGTCTCTCGACATGACACCCACAATGGCTACACCCATATGTGGGAAAGAGCTCATCATGGAGTCACTCAACGTGATATTGTCCATCATGGCTACTCGCATGTATGGAAAAGAACATGTGCACAAGTGCCCATCACGAAGTCACTCAACATGATGTCGTCATCTCATCATGACATCGACCATGGCTACTCCCAGAGGGTGGATAAATACAAGTACAAGTAAATCATCATGAAGTCTCTCAACGTGATGTTGTCATGGAGTCACTCAACATGACATCCACCATGGCTACTCCCAGAGGATGGAAACAAGGGCTTTCACCTCAAATTTCTCTCACAGAGAAAGATACATTAAAGCAAATCACAAAAGATCATTGATGTTGAGTCTCCCTCTCAGCTAGGGCTTCATTCTCTACTACTCCAAGCTTGTCTCGAAAGTGCACAAACTTTACTCTGGAGAGAGGCTTGGTGAGAATATCAGCCGTCTACTCATCAGTGCAAATGTATCTCAACTAGATAGCTTTCCTCAGTACCATATCTCTGATGTAGTGGTATTTGATCTCAACATGTTTAGTTCTATCATGAAAAACTGGATTGATAGAAAGCTTCACGCAACTTTGATTATCACAATGAATAACAGTCGGCTCCAATAATTGTCCAAACAATCCTGCAAGAAGCTTACGAAGCCACACTACTTCTCGAGTTGCTACACAAGCTACAATATACTCTACCTCTACGGTGGTTAGTGCCACTAAAGACTACTTCCTGCTACACTAGGAAATCATTGCAGATCCCAAATTAAAGCAACAACCAGAGGTGCTCTTCCGATCAGCTACACTCCCTGCCCAATCAAAATCAGAATATCCTTGCAACTAAAGATCTACACTAGAAGTATATCTCAAGCCATATCCAATTGTGCCACGCAAGTATCTCAGCATATGCTTTGTTGCAACTAGATGTATTTGCCTTGGTTCACACATGAACTGACTAAGTGCACTCACTACATAGCAAATATTTGGTCTAGTATTAACTAGATACATCAACGATCCAATCAACTGCCTGTACATAGTAGGATCCACTAGATCTAAACTAGCTGCAGACTCCTTTAACTTCTTCAAATTGGTTTCCATCGGTGTAGACATGGATTCGCAATCCATCATACCAAATCTCTTCAAGATGTCTATTGTATACTTCCCTTGACTCAGAATGATCTCATTAAGCCTCTGCCATACTTCTAAACCAAGGAAGTAATGCATGTATCTAAGATCCTTCATCTCAACTTCAAAAGCTAACTCATTCTTGCATTTGATAATGAGATGTTCTTCTCCTGTACGAAATAGATCATCAACATAAAGAACCAAGATTAATGCCTCACCATTAACTACCTTGAAGTACAGGTTTGAATCAGCATCATTCTTGGAGAAGCCCAAGCTCGTCAGGTATCGATCAATCCTCTCATACCAAGTGCGAGGAACCTACTTAAGGCCATACAAAGCCTTCTTCAATCTACAAACATGAGACTCCTTCCCATGAATCTCAAAGCCATCAGGTTGCTCAATGTATACTTCTTCAATTACACCATTAAGGAATGTTGTCTTTACGTCCATCTAATGTAACTTCCATCCTTTAGCTGCTGCAATAGCAATAATAGTCCTGATGGATGTATAACAAGCAACTGGGGCAAAGGTTTCTTCATAATCTATTCCCTCTTTCTGAGAGAATCCTCTAGCCACAAATCTAGCCTTGTATTTCTCAATGCTTCCATCAGCCGCATGCTTGATCTTGAAAAGCCACTTAGAGGATACAACAAATTTCCCTTCTGGTCTTGCTACAATATCCCAAACATCATTCTTGATGATAGATTGATATTCTTCAACCATAGCATCTCTCCATACTTGCTGACTTAAAGCTTCCTCAACACTGGAAGGCTCAGATTCAATAATTTGACTCATTAACGCAACATAGCTTGGAAACTTTTGTGGTCTTTTGCTTTCTCTGAATATTCCTCTAGGGGCTGCAAACTTTTATGTGTCTTGCATTGTTTACCTAACCCATAGAGGTCTCTTTCAACCTATAACAATATCTCTTGGCCCATCAATGGGTTCCAAAGGTTCAAGTGGATCACCATCTTCTTCTGGTTCAGTGGATTCCCTCTGAATCTCAAGAGTATGATCAACTTCCATGTCCTGAGGAGTCTCTTGGTCTTCATTATCTATTTCCATGTATGAGCCTTTGGATCTCTTGAATGCAACGTTTTCCTCAAAAGTGACATCCATGTTGATCTCTATCAGTTTCTGACCTGGAATGTAAATCATGTAAGCTTTAGACGATTCACTGTAGCCCACAAATATTCCCTTCTTGCCAGATGGTTCCAACTGTAGCCCATAGGACAACCAAAGATTCTCAAGTGACTAACTTCAAGCTTCACACCTGTAAAGGCTTCTTCAGGAGTCATGTTCTCCAAAATATGATGAGGGCTCCGATTCTGGACATACACTGCAGTTCTAGATGCTTTTTCCCAGAGGAAGGTTTGCAAATCTTGATCATGGATCATAGCTTTAGCTACCTCTACAATGGATTTGTTCTTCCTTTCTGCAACAACGTTTTGTTGTGGATTGTAAGGGACACAAAACTCCCTCTTAATACCTACCTGGATACAAAAGTTACGAAAGCCACCGGAGATGTATTCTCCTACGTTGTCAGATCTCAGAACTTTGATCCTCTTCCCGAACAAGTTCTCTACTTGAGCTTTAAATTCTTTGAATTTCTCAAGTACCTCTTCAGATTCTTTAGTCTTTAAGAAATAAATCCAAGTCTTTCTAGAGTAGTCATCAATGAAAGTTATATAATACAAGAAACCACTCAAGGAAGCAATAGACATTGGACCACACAAATCATAATGAACAAGATCTAGAATATATTTGGATCTACTCTCACTACTATGAAAAGGATCTTTAGTATTCTTACCCAATGCGCATTCTCGGCAAGTACCTTCATGCTCTTGGCTAAGTTTCGGAAGGCCGATGACCATCTTCTCCATGGATGGGAGTGCTTTGAAATGAAGGTGAGCAAGTCTCTTGTGCCAAAGCTCACATGAATTGGTGGACTCATGCAACAATACCTGCATTAGACAAATGGAAAGTCTATAGAGACTCTCTTGCCAAACACCAATCACTCGAGCTGTCTTGATACTAGAGTTCTTCAGCCATGCAAGAACTTTTCCTTCAAAAAATGCAACTTGATATCCCTTGTCCTCCAAAGCTCAAATTGAGACAAGGTTCCTCTTGATGCCTGGTACAAATAACACATCACTCAACTGAAGAGAGATGTCGGAATCTACGTGAAGAGAGGAGGCTCCAACACTTTTCACAAAATAGCATGCATCATCTCCAATTATGACTTGAATGCTTGTATCTCTCTTCACCAAATCTGAAAGATGTTCTCTAAATCCAATAATATGATGAGATGCGCCACTATCAATCAACCATGTGTTGCTATATGTCGGACACTGCTTGATAGGTAAGAAATAAATAGAAATCCACTTGAATTGTCTCTTGAATCCTTCTAAGGAGAGACCTCATCCACATCTGCTATGGAAACATGTTGTTTTGGTCTAGTTGGACAATCTTTCGCATAGTGACCAAACTTGTCACATCTGAAGCATTATATATGGGAGAGATCCTTCTTCTTCTTAGATTCAAGAGCACCATCTGATCTTCTATCTTTGTTCCTCTTGAAATTTCCTTTCTTCCTTTCTCTTCCTTTCCTCTTTGATGATTGAGCAGCAAGTACATGAATATCTTCATTGTTAGAACTTCGCCCATTGCCTTTCGCTACCAATCTCGATTCCTCTTGAATGCAATCTGCCCTAAGACCATTGAGGAAGACCATTGAGTGCCAACATGACTAAGTCCTTATCATCAACCATATGACCAATGGCACAAAGTTGATCTCTTAACTCAGTGATCTTCATGAAGGAGATGACAGAATCTCCTTTTGCCATCTTGATATGATGAAGTTGTTGCCTCAATGCAAGAGCTCTGCTTGTATTATTGATCTCATACAATCCCTCCAAGGTCTTGAACATCTCTCTTGCTATCTTCAACTTGGAGATAATAGGCACAAGGTGATCCTTCACAGAATCAATCAAAATCTTCTTGGCCTTTGTGCCATTCTTCTTCCATTGTGACTTCTCATTCTCATCAGAAGGCTCAAGAACTTCACTCTCCACAAACTCAGCAATCTCATTTTCTTCCAATGCAATCAGAATTCTAAACTTCCAAGAGGTGAAGTTAGAAGCACCTTCAAGTCTATCTTCAACCTTGGGCCCGTTCACCATTTTTGAAGATAAGATAAACACACAAAGATGAGAACAAGAGAAGAAGAGTATGCTGCTTATAGAAATCTGATCACTATTTTGCTTAAACCCACTCTGATACCATGTTAGATTTAGGATCAAAAATTAAATAAGCAGATATAGAGCAATTTTAAACAAATTGACACAGCATATACCCTGGGAAAACCCTCCAACTTGAGGGAGAAAAACCCAGCAACAATATATCACTTATATATTGAAATATAATCAGCAATCTTGCTTTACAATAAGGCCAATCACAAGGCCAATTATTAACACCACACTTGATGCAATGCAATGTAATATCGAACTCCTTGAAGATGAAACACTCGACTCCTTGAAGACAACTTTGATCTGCACTTTGATGAATTTGCACTTCACACTTGAAACGGAATGAATGAATATATTAATCAAATGAACAATCCGCATCTCTAATATATATAGGATGAAGAGAAGATCGTGCCCTTTCACGGAATGAGGTCGGCACATATGAAAGGTTGTATCTCAATAAAGGTGGCAAATAAGATGAGGTCGGCCTCATTAAAATATTATTTATTTTTCCAAGTGAAGCACCTCTTCACTAAATGAAGATATATATATTACATTGCCAATAATCGTTTTTATTTGAATACATAGCCAACAGCTATATGGATTTAATATTATCGCTGCTGTGAAGTATGGAGCCCGTGGCTGAACATCAACACTAGGACCTGTTGTTGCGTTAAAGGGATCTCCTCCTTGCAGCTCCTTCAAAATTTCTCAAAGAGGGGAGCTACATTTATTTCAATTTGAGAGCTAAAATGTGTTTCTTGTCTCTGTTCAACACAATCAATTTCAGGAAGTCATGTCTTTTTTGGGGAGCTACTAAATTTGATACTGGCATATTATAAGCTTCCTTGCAGGTGATCCTACCCTCAGAGGACTATCTGTATTTAGATTTTATGTTCAAGTTTTAGAGATTTTATATTCACCCCATTATATTGTTTACAATTCTCAAGTACTTAGTTGCTTTTTCATAATCTAGGACCCTTTATCCTAGAATTTCTCTATTAAAACAGAATGTACTCTTTGAGTCCCATTCACCTACTTTTGCTCATTTGTAGATATTAATGTGATTTATTTTCTTTCTTTATTGCTGAGCTTTTTTATAATCTAGGAATCTTTTATCCTAGAACTTCTCTATTTTAAGTGAGTGTACTCCGAATCCCATTCACCTACTTTTGGCCATTTGTGGATATTAATATGATTTTTTATTTCTTTATTTCTAAGACATGTTGTGTAATGATGCATATGTATCTCATTTCCTATGCAATTAGCATCAACCTCCAATTTACATCACTTTCAAAGATTTCTGGCTTTGAATAGTTTATTGCTCTTCCTGACTTCCCTTCACCATGGCTTTCTTCTTTGCCAACCAATCTTTCAAATGATATAGCACAGTTCTCTTAATCTCAAAAACAATGAACATATCTCCTCAGTCCACATGCCAATTGGCTTGCACCATTAAGTCAATCTGCCATGCTCTACTCTAGTGCATGATCTTCTTCTTTAAAAAATAAGGACCATCTTTCTTCCAAAGCAAGTAGAACAGCCTATCATACTATTCTAGTTTGTGGGAATGGAAATAGCATGTGAGAAAAGAATCCCTCAATGAACCATGGAGGTGGAAAAAATCAAAGCAAAAAACCATAGCAGGAGACATCTGATATCCATGTTTGTAGCAAGGCTCATTCTAAAAGAACCAATAACATTATCATATATCACCACAAATAGGGCAATGCAAAATCAACTGATGTTTAGAGAGGAATGTCCCAATGCTAGTGGGTGCAGCTGCCCAATCATAAGGCCCCTTGTAAAGGTTTGCATCTTAGAATGAAGGCCTCTTGATTAGGAAAGGGCCAAGCACCTCTACTCTAGGTGCTAGAAGTAAGTGGATAATGAACCATCTGAGTCTTTTCAAAATGGTGCAAATTTATTTATAAAAGTGCATCTTCGCCTGTTCAGACATGGAACCTTCCATCCACAATCCCAATGCCTTACCCATGTGGTAAGGTTCTAAACCTTGTTATGATCTTAGTACTGCACATAGCGACCAGTTACAAAATTGAAAATGCTTTTTTTAATAAAGGCAAAGGATGGAGGTCAAAGGCTCAAACCCACATTCTTTGCAACAAACCGATTACAATAAAATTGTGATCTCAGATTTCATTCAAGGACACCCCCAGTGGATCGAAGTCCTCAAAAGGACACATTGGTTGCTGTTGATGGGAACATCATGGAAAGTAATTTGAGGATTTTTCACTTTTCTAAGGCACAAGGAGAAAAACTTTAAGTAATGGATCGCATGTGACAACTGACACATTTGATCAAATGACAATCCAAAGTCCTCACAACTTCTTTTAGAAAGAAGTTTATAAAGCAAATCTAATTGTTTCAACATCTTCTTGAATTCCATCAAAGTTATACTTCCAATAATTGCATGCTGCTCATTTATATGACCCAAGATTTTTAAAAAAAGGGTTCCTCCATAATGAGAATCTCCTTCAACTTTTTTATTCTAAAAAGGCTTCAAACATAGAAAATGGTTGACTACAAGTGTAGATAAAAGTTGATAAATATAGCTTTCAAATGCTCTACCAACAAATATAATGAGTGAATCTCGACCTAAGGCTCAAGCACTACTCTCAAGTGGAATTTTTTTTTGTCTGCCAAAATGAATAGTTGAGAACAAAGTTGAAGCCTTCAAGATTCGCCTTGCTTCTTTACAACTGACCTCTATAACTCTAAGAAAGAAAATCAAAGATCTTCAGGGTATATGTATATATGTGAGAATCAATACATGAAACAAACCCAACAAGGCTAACAACAATAATGAATAGTAATGAAAATAATAAGCACGTCACCAATGCACTATGTGATTATGTGCGAAGTAGTCAAGATTATGAAGCAAGGGTTTTGAATATCTTACTCAGATAATATTATACAATCAATGAATATAACACCCTCCTTATTTTTGGGGAGAAAACAAACCCTTAGAGCTTAATTTTATTCACAAAAATGATTTGCCTCTTCAAAATATTTCTATTCTTTTACCAATTAGGATTCCTTTCATAACAAATTTACATGTTTACCACAAGATGTCACTTTAGAGCTTTAAGCACACAACCACACCAAGTGATCCACCACAAAATCAAATTGCCACTACAAGAACAAACCTTTGGGCATCATAACAGGTTCCACAACTACAAACCCTCATGCTTCTAAGAAGTAATGATCATGAGCACATGGACAATTGGAGCAAAGACAAGTTCAGGCAAGTATTTCTCATTACATGATTTCGATAATGACAAAATTGAGTGAATTCAATAGGGGCTAAGGATGTAGCCTAGGCAATTTCTTTTTAACATATGGCATGAAATAAGAAGCATCTGCTTAAAGTAAAGATACCCTCACAATGAACAAAAGGGAATATGCACTAATAAATTATCTTCTAAATGTAAATCCACATCAAATTGAGGTGTTGGGTGAGGCTTTAATTTATTGTAACCTTTTGCAAGTAGAGGAATTAAGGTTGCATGAGGCGGAATATGTAAATGTGGTATTTGAGCACAATCATTTGGAGACACTACCATAATCAAGATGAGGGATAAGATGCCAATATACATCATCTCCCAAATGATCGGCTTAGAGAAACATCTATTAAGACTAACATGGGTACAACTGCTAACCACTAAATTTAGCTTATGCAATCTAACAACCACTAACCCTAACATCTAATGAAGCTCAAATAAAATATTAAAAAATTATTCACATTGACAAATATAAGGGAGAAAATCAATAGCATGGTACAGCCAAAACTGTCCTAATGGTAAAGGATATGTACTCCATAATGGAGGTCATAGGTTCAAATCTGGAGGGGGTGAGGCATACTCCTTGTCAAACAATATATAAGGTGAATAGAAAAACAAATCCTCTTTTGTAATGCTTGCATAAAGGGATGTCATACACTAAATTGGTTTCTCACTTGACAGTGACCTGAAAAGGGACCTTTATCTTTACCTCTTTATTACCTTTCTTTTTTTAAACTTATCAAATACAATTCAATTGAATGAAATTTTTGATATTATCTCTTTCTAAAATTATAGTCTAGAGTGCCTTCTCTTAAACTCAAGTGCATGCCATAAAAAGAACCTTGCTCCACTACCCAATCTCTCTTACTACATTTATCACAAGTTCTCTTCTCATAGCAAATGCTTTTTTTGACAGTGTCATTACTTCAAAGTTGATCAAACCACTTCTAAATGCTTCTGAAATCCTAATTGTTAAACAAATGTAAACAACATATATCATACAACCCTAACAAATGAACAGCAAACCCTCAACATTCTGACTTGCTACAACCACTACCATGTTTTCTTCAGTAAATTAATGCTGTCAATGATATATACATATTTGACATAAAATGCTAAGGTAATTGGTAATCCAAATAGAAATAGGCCTGCTTTGAATTCACATGGGAAGTACACAGGTTGAAAATACTTTTGAGCAAAATGATAGAAGAGAGTCTAAATTTTGGTTTGTTTGTTAAATTGTTTGACTGCATGAAATATAATCCCAAAGGAGCGTCTTCTATCATTATACAAAATATCAGATGTGTCTTACAAAAAAATATGAAATGCAACTTCATGAGAAAAGAAATAAACGAAAAAGTAAAGAGGAGATAAAGGAAGCAGAGAACCGTACTCTTTTTGGAGCATTAACAAGAAAAGGTAAACAATGTTCACTTTCAAAACCTCCTTCCTGCACATTTTTGTCCATCCAATCTTTTAAATAATTCTCTAAAAGCCCCTTTACAACATTTTTTTTTAGCCTATTGCCGATGAAAGTAGTTTTTCTCAATTTTCCCCCTTCGGAAGGCATTGAAGACATTATCCTTCTTTGATGTTTTTTGACCACTGAAGTTGCTAAATGAATCTTTCTACTTCTCAAAATTGGGCCTGTTCTCTTTATTTGTCTGTCGTGATCAATCAGTTGGGATGCATTAGGATGACAATTATTTGGTGGTTGACGAGGAAAATCATCTAAATCTTTGTTGTACTTCAAGAGGTCAGTGCACTTTATTGTAACTAAAGAAGAGCTTTCTGTATAACTGCCACAAGCATCACTAGTGGCATGTAACTCGGTTGATTGATCCTGAATTTCATCTGGTTTTGCCTTTGATGGAATGGCCTGGACCTGGATTGCATGTTCTTGTCTCAGATTTCGATCTTTGATTACACATTTATCTGTTACTGTTTTCTCTTGAGGCTTATACTCAGAAGCATCATCTTTGACTGCAATAAAATCAAATGGAGCTATTATATTAACTTTATCATCCCTAAATTCCATATGTATCTTTTTTTGAGTGCTTAAAGATGTCTTTGATTTTGCTAACATTATCTCTTCATGCTTATGCTGAGCAGTATCATCATCCTGTCTGACCACAATATGATCCGACTGAACCACAATATTCCCTGCATCATCCACAAGTTCAATCTGTTGCTTGTTCTCACTTCGTAAACTTGCATTTGATTCTCTCACTGTTCTTTCCTGATGGTTGCACTCAGCAGTATCATCATCATGTCTGACCACAATATGATCCGACTGAACCACAATATTCCCTACATCATCCACAAGTTCAATCTGTTGCTTGTTCTCACTGCATAAACTTGCATTTGATTCTTTCACTGTTCTTTCCTGATGCTTGCACTCAGTAGTATCATCTCTAACTGTGATAAGGTGAGATAGAACTACATTATTTACCATAACATCCCCAAGTTGAATATGTGCCTTATTTTCTGTGCACAGATTTTCAATTGAATCTCCCATTGTTCTCTCTCCACACTTATTCTCGGCATTATCATCTCCAATGGCAGTATGATCCAAATGGGCAACTACATTCCCTATACCACCAAGTTCAATTTGTATCTTGTTTTTACACTTGACAGTATCATCTCTGACTGCAATATAATCAACTGGAGCTACAACATTCCCTGTAACAACCTCAAATTCAATATTACGGTGATTTTTATACTCAGCATTCTCTATACCACCCTCAAGTTCATTCTCCTGCCCATTTTCAGCACACACAACTCCATATACTTCCAATTTAGAAGCAGATTCCCCTTCTGATAGAACATAAGAAACAGGGCCATTCCTTCCTCCCACATTTGAACCGCATAATGCATCCAACTTACTTAATAAAAAAACATTTTCACCATACATACCACTGTTGCTTGCAATGTTCCCTTTGGCCCAATCAGTCCTGTTATGGAAAAAACAGTTTTCAACAAGAGAAGTAGAATACTCCCCCCTCGAAGTTTTTTCACATGCTTCTGCACCTTGTCTGGGCAAAGAGACTTTCTTTGGAGTTGACAAGGACCCATTTTGTCCATTAACTAATCTCTTCGCATTACATTTCCTGGTATAAAACTTTCCCCACAGCCTCCTCTTTCTTGCTGACTGGACTTCACAATCAAACATGTTAGAGCCCCAGTTCCACTAAACATTCAACAACAAGACAGCTCTAAAACACATGTCCACTTTCCAACAATTAAATTCATCTCAAATCAACATTCTTTTCCTCTTCAAATTTATTTGCCTGTTCTCTCAAATCTCCCTGCAATATGCAGATATTTGCAGTCATAAACTAAAAATCTTTAAGCAAACAAAGCTGGGCAATTCATTTTAAAACTAAAAGAACTCATAGAAAACAATCTCCTAAACGAGCAAACATGCTTTGATAGGTCTTACAGACAATTTAATTTTAGCATAAAGGACATCAAAATTCATCCTATCTATTTTAAAACACAAACAAATCCCCATTGACACTACTACATCAGTTCAACAATGACAGCTAGGGCAGTCTGGGCTTCCCTAAGAAGATGCAAGCAAAATAATGGTAGCCACTTGATCCTCTTCATCTACTCTGTCGGTACTAACCTGCCACTTTAGGGCAATTCCATTATTTTCCCATTAGATTTGACTGTCTATGAGCAGGCAACAGGTATAGAGCTAGCAAAAGCGGGACAGCAAAATATACTGTTCATTTGATAAAACTTAGCTCGGTATAAGAATAGTAGCTGTATACAATAAAACAGACATTGAACTGAATTGTTTCAACATTTTTTCATTAGAATTAATAACCCTGAGCTGGTTACAGGGTCGAGTTCCAATTTCTCAGCTTCCCAAAATGAACCATGTTATTAAAATGTGAATGAAATTTAGCTTGGTATAAGAATATCAGCTTTGTAAAGTGAAACATGCACTAAAGAGTAATGCTTCAAGAGTTATGGCTGTCAGCTATCATAAATTAAAGCTCGCTACAGGTCAAGGATTTGATTCTCGCAGCTACCCAAAACAAAAACCACATACGAAAATTCTTCATTCATATAAAATTTATCTATGTGCAAGTGTACTACCTATGTGAAATAAAACAATCATTAAAAAGAAAACCTTCTAACACTTTTCTATTGGATTTCATAACCCTGATCTGGCTACAGGTCAAGGTTTTGAATACCAGGGCTGCTTGAAAAAGAAAGCAGGCACATTTCGTCCAATGTCAATGAAACTTAGCTCAGTATAAAAATACTGGCAATGTAAAGTAAAGCACGCATTGAACATAAATTTTCAAAATTTGTATTCATTAGATTTCATTATACTAATAAGCCTACACATTCAGTGTTCCATGCTGAAAACTACCTAAAAACAGAAAAGAAGCATTTTTTCCCGCGTGAATGAAATTTAGCTTGGTATAGGAATACTCGCTGTGCAAAGTATTCAACCACCAAATATTGAACTCTCAACACTTCTCCGCTAGATTTTATAACCTTGAGCTCGCTAATGGTCAATGGTTCGAATCACGCGGATACCCAAAAACCAAAAAAAAAAATGTTGAGAGCTAATAAAATTTGGCTCAGTCTACGAATCCAAGCTATATAAGGCACAACAAAAATAGTTCCACATTATTCCATTAGATATAATTACCTTGAGCTTCCTACAGGTCAAGGGTTCGACTGTCAAAGGTACCCAAATGCGCCTCAAAGAAAAAATGTCCAATGTCAATAATTTGAGCTCGGTATGAGAAAAACCACCAGTGTAAAATAAACGAGCCTTAAACAGAAGCCTCGACAAACTGGATATATTTACTTACTTTTTAGGTGGTCTTCAAAACGGCATTACAGGCGGGAAGATTATCAACGTCGTCTTCTTTACCTGACAACTATTTATACTGCTGATGCTCTGCACTACTGATGAATTGGGAAGTATTTTTTTTTTTAACTTGTTATGATTTGTTTTTAATCATAAATGTTTGTGGGCATTTAAGCCAGCTTTCCCTCTAATTTTAGAAATCTTTCAGATACATGTTTGGTGGGCATTTAGGCCAGCCTTTCCTCTAATTTTAGAAATCTTTCAGATACAATTTAGGTAGATTATCTTGGTATGATTTGTTTTCAATCACTAGTGTTCGTGGGCCTTCCCTCTAATTTTTTGAACCCTTTAAAGACCCATTACAGTACAGCTGGAATAGTATTTGACTAAATGCAACCCTTATTTTTGTGTTTTGGAATGGTTGTTTGGTCCATGTTGAAATATAGGCTAAACCATTATCCATTGTGTATGATGAAATTGGAGTAAATGGTGACATCGATTAACTTTACAAGATATTCGGTTCTATTGTTTGTTTCTTTAGTTCCAAGAGTATATTGGGTGAGATTTTGGGGACTTTCATGAACAATGTAAATCTCATAAAATTCCCAAAAATACATATTGGGATCCTAGTTTTGTTCTATAATATTTCGTTTGGGATGGTAATATTTTTGTTGATGTGTGGGTTCTCTTAGTTTGTGTTTTTAAATGGTTGATAATTATATGAGTAAAATAGTTAGATTGATCAAGTATTATATATTTATTTTATTTTTTTCAAAATTATTTCATGTAGTGTTTAAGTGGGAAGACTGTGCGTGTCTATAATAGCACTTTTAGGTGCTTTTATTAATTTATAACAATCTCAAAGATTTATGAAGAGATTTTGATGAATATATTAAAAAGGAGCGGCTTTTAATGTATCATAATTTATCAATATATTGAGAGTATCAATTGCAAGATAAAACTCATATTCAAAATATTGGATATTACTTTTATATTGTACTCATATTCAATTGCAATATCTTGTGTATAATACAAGCATGTGCTATAAAAAGGTGACCAAGACATTTAGAAAACAAGCACAACGTGAATTATAACAACATTAAATACATAGAGACTATTAATAAATCATACGCAATGTTATTGTGTGATTTAATCGAGTCATAAAATATATTCAAAATGTGTCATAAAATATAAAATAAATCTATTTCTCCTTATACATAAGAGAGAATTCCAACTAATTATCCAAAAAAATGATTTGTTTTTACTTCATGCAATATTGTTTAGTTTCAATTGTGTTGATTGGTTAAAAAATTAGAGCTTACGAGATTCATTTTATCTTTGTATTTTTTGCAAACACAATTTTGTTACCATTGCCTTTACAAGTCAAGTTAATTGTGTGGTTATGCTCTATACATTTTGTAAGACAAATATTACATGCATGTTATAATATAGATTTATGTGCATGACAAACGTTAAAGTGATTGCTTAAACTACAAAGGGGTTTCTTAGAAGTATTAGTGAAATAATACCCATTAGAATTATCATAATTCATATTGTCTATGTGTGTGTGAAATGTGCAAAGTTAGTATCAACACAAACCTTAATGAAACTATTTATATTGAAAGATTCAAAGCAAAGTAAACTATTCTAAGTCACAATAAAGATGAATCTTCTAAGAACGTCTCATTGTCCTCTATTCTTAAATGATTCTTTTTAACCTTTTTGGCCTTCAAATTTTTATGTGCACAAAGGCTATTAGAATGACACTTAAGAAACAAGATTAGTATTCAACATGCAAACCAACTATATGCCTACATGAAACTATATGTAAACAATGATAATGAATGCTATGATGAGTGGAGGATGATGGTGAGGATAAATGAACGAGTGGAGGTGGATACTATGGTATTGAGCTAGAATGATCTATGCATGATTCTACATATGCTCAAGTGCAAACTTAAAATGAACTAATCTAAAATGCAACTATGATGCAAGATGGATGATAAAATGCAACTATGATGCAATATATTAACCTAAGATCTAAACATGATGTAAAACATACAAACTATCTATAAGACTCCAAGAATGCTCCAAGCTCCAATGATAAACCTGCATGATAACTTTACTTCAAATATAGATGAGATGATATTTCAACATGGTAACTCTATTCAAAAGTGGATGCAAAATAAAAGGCCCAAGGGTTGTATTTTTAGCCTTTTCCAAGCATATAGTGAGGTGGAAATAATCAACGGTCTAGATTCGAATAAGAAGAATGGGTGGTGAAGATGAAGAGAATCAAGATGTTATCCCCTTGACCAAAGACAACATGCCATTTGGATGGGAGAATCTCTTGACCAATGGGCAACATGCCATTTGGATGGAAGACTCAAGTGTGGGAAGAGAAGACCATGTGCTTTCAAAATTGGTGGAAGTGTGGGAAGAATAAGTCATGTGCTCCAAAATTAGTGGAAGTATGGGAGGAAATGAGCCGTGTGCTTTTTGAAATGAGTTGAAGATAATTCTAATTAAAAATTAGAGCTATTTATTTTCATGTGACCTTGGTGAGGTGGTACCAAAAGTTGTAGAAATGTGCTCTAATTCCTAATTGCACATTTAGTGAAGTTTAATTAAATAAAAAAAGTTTTAAAAACCTTGTTTATTTAATTAATTTAGAAGAAAGTGTTTTAGATTTTGGAGAATTAGAGAAGGGTGAACAATATAAATAAATTGAGCATTTATTTATACATAGTTGAAATGTTAATCAAATAACTAGTATTTAATTAATTAAAGGTGATGACCATTTTTAGGTGTATACATTTTTCCCCTCTTTGAAGTAATGTGTTTACACATTGCTTCAAAGAAAATTTTGATACTAATGCTCAAAAAAGTTTTTGATGCCCCAAACATTGATTTTCAAGTACTGACGAATATATGCCCCCTTGGGAGATAAATTAGTGAATTATGAAATTTTTTTAATGATTTGACGATGATCTCAAAATTTTATACCTCATAAATAATTTATCTCCTGAAAAAATGAGATTGAGCCTACCAGATTGATTAATTGATCCATTGATCTCATGATAGGTGAGATGCAATGATAGAGTGATGATAATTGACCTCATGATAGGCAAGGATCAATTATAAGTTGATTGATTTGATAAATCTCATGATAGGTGAGGTTGGATTGATTGAACCTCATGATAGACGAGGTTGATTTGATTGATGAACCTCATGATAGGTGAGGATCAATGATAGATCGATGATTGACCTCATGATAGGTGAGGTGCATTTATTGATGAACCTCATGATAGGTGAGGTTGGGTCGATTGATGAACCTCATGATAGGTGAGGTTGGATTGATTGATGAACCTCGTGATAGGTGAGGTGCATTAATTGATGAACCTCATAATAGGCGAGGTTTAATTGATTGATGAACCTCATTATAGTCGAGGTTGGATTGATAGATGGACCTCATGATAAGAGAGGTTGGGTCAATTGATGAACCTCATGATAGGCAAGGTTGGATTGATTGATGAACCTCATGATAGGCGAGGTGCATTGATTGATGAAGCTCATGATAGGTGAGGTTGGGTCGATTGATGAACCTCATGATAAGCAAGGTTGGATTGACTGATGAACCTCATGATAGGTAACGTGCATTGATTGATGAACCTCATGATAGGCGAGGTTGAATTGATAGATGAACCTCATGATAGGTGAGGTGCATTGATTGATGAATCTCATGATAGGTGAGGTTGAATTGATTGATGAACCTCACGATTGACGATGGGTGCCATTTTGTATGTATGTGTTAAATGTACAAAGTTAGTATCAACACAAACCTTAATGAAATGATTTATATTCAAAGATTCGAAGCAAAGTAAACTATTATAAGTTGCAATAAAGATAAATCTTCCAAGAACATCTCAGTGTCCTCTATTCTTAAATGATTCTTTTTAACCTTTTTGGCCCTCAGATTTCTATGTGCACAAAGGTTATTAGAATGACACTTAAGAAATGAGATTAGTATTCAACATGCAAGCCAACTATATGCCTACATGAAACTATATGCAAACAATGATGATGAATGCTATGATGAGTGGAGGATGATGGTGAGGATAAATGAACGAGTGGAGGTGGATACTATGGTATTGAGCTAGAATGATCTATGCATGATTCTAGATATGCTCAAATGCAAACTTAAAATGAACTAATCTAAAATGTAACTATGATTCTAGATGGATGATAAAATGCAACTATGATTCAATATATTAATCTAAGATCTAAACATGATGTAAAACATGATATACAAACTATCTATAAGACTCCAAGAATGCTCCAAGAATGCTCCAAGCTCCAATGATAAACTTGCATGATAACTTTACTTCAAATGTGGATGAGATGATATTTCAACATGGTAACTCTATTCAAAAGTGGATGCAAAATACAAGGCCCAAGGGTTGTGTTTATAGCCTTTTCCAAGCATATAGTGAGGTGGCAATAATCAACAGTCCAAATTTGAATAAGAAAAATGGATGGTGAAGATGAAGAGAATCGAGAAGTTGTACCCTTAACCAAAGACAACATGCCATTTGGATGGAAGAATCTCTTGACCAATGGGCAACGTGTCATTTGGGTGGAAGATTCAAGTGTGAGAAGAGAAGACCGTGTGCTTTCAAAATTGGTGGAAATGTAGGAAGAATAAGTCATGTGCTTTTTGAAATGAGTTGAAGATAATTCTAATTAAAAATTAGAGTTATTTATTTTCATGTGACCTTTGTGAGGTGGCACAAAAAGTTGTAGAAATGTGCTCTAATTCCTAATTGGATTTAGTGAAAATTAATTAAATAAAACAAGTTTAGGGAACCTTGTTTATTTAATTAATTTAGAAGAAGATGATTTAGATTTGGAGAATTAAAGAAGGTTGAACAATATAAATAAACTGAGAATTTATTTATACATAGTTAGAATATTAATCAAATAGCTAGTATTTAATTAATTAAAGGTGATGACTATTTTTAGGTGTATACATTTTTCCCCTCTTTGAAGTAATGTATTTACACATTGCTTCAAAGAAAAAATTGATACAGATACTCAAAAAAGATTTTGATGCCCCAAACAATGCCCCAAATGTTGATTTTCAGGTACTGATGGATATATGCCCCCTTGAGAGATAAATCGGTAAAACGTGGAATTTTTTATGTTTTGTTGAGGATTCAATGATTGTGTGATGATGTTGTAGTGATGTGATGATGATCCAACATTAAACTGTTGATGCTTTGATTTTAAATACAATTTATCTCTCGAAAAAAATGAGATTGAGCCTGCCAAATTGATTAATTTATGCCTTATGTTGCCTCCTTGTGTTTGATGTTTGATGATCGTATTCAGTCGATTGATTTGACGATGTTGATGTGATAATTGATGATTGACCTCATGATAGGTGAGGATCAATGATAGATTGATGATTGACCTCATGATAGGCAAGGATCAATGATAGTTTGATTGATTGATGGACCTCATGATAGGTAAGGTGCATTGATTGATGAACCTCGTGATAGCGAGGTTGGATCAATTGATGAACCTCATGATAGGCGAGGTTGGATTGAATGATGAACCTCATGATATGCAAGGTTGGATTGATTGATGAACCTCATGATAGGGGAGGTTGAATTGATTGATGAACCTCATGATAGGCGAGGTTGGATTGATTGTTGAACCTCATGATAGGTGAGGTTGGATTGATTGATAAGATTGTTGATTTGCAATATGTTATGATCATAGGAGGATTTTTGCATCAGGTGCAAATGGATTCAGATTTGATTAGGCGATGTGGTTTGACTTCTCTGATTGATTGATATGCCCCAATATATGATTGATTAATATATTGAGACTTGATGATGTACTGATACTTGATGTATACACTGATTTAGTTGAGACATTATGATTTCTACCATTTTTTATGATGTACCTCTCGATATTTGGATATCCTTGTACACTTGACATTATTTTGAGGTATATATGTTATGCAGTGATGATGATGATATGATATGTCTATATCATGTTTATATGATGATGATGATTATGATGGATGCATTTGATTTCTATTTGATGATGATGATGATATGATATGTTATAGATGCATTTAATTTCTATGTTTATGATGATGATGATATGTTATGGATGAAAATGATGATGCAACTAATGTGTTATGATTCTAGGATGTTTTTATGAATGATGCTTATATGATGTATGTTATGGATTTTATTATGACAATGATATGCGATGCATTTTATGTTTTTGTTCTTTTCTAATGCAAATATATGATGTAATGAATGAGTAATGATGTATATGAAATTATCACATGATGATGCATACTTATGTTGATGTTTATGTGTGATGTTTATATGTGATTTATGCAATGATGATATGATAATGCACGATTGATGGTTTTGTTTATGAAAATGATGTAAGATGTTCCATGTGATGATTATGTTGAATATGTATGGATGTAATGCAAATGATGGGTGATATTTTGTAAGGATGAATGATGATTATGTGATGCAAATGATAATGCAACTAAATGGGAATGTTTTCTAATTATATGAAAATGATGTGTTTTTGGCAATGTCAAGTGTACTCAATCCCTTGATGCAAAAGATAACATCATTGTTGCAACTTTGGAAATCCCATAATGCAAACTAAAGTGGATGCAATCTACTCTAACCATGCAGATCTCGTATGCAAAAGTTGTCATTCGTAACAGTCGATTTGTCATGCTTTTTATCATCATTGGGCCTTTAAAATGTTGAAAGTGAGTACAAGCATCGATGGTATATTTAGACCATGATGACCTGAGTACTACTTCCATGATGTTGGATAGTGCAAGTTAACACAAACATCTAAGTATAATTAAACCGAGATGACCTAAGCATTGCTTGCATAAAAAAACAAGAGTTAACCATTTTCCTATACAAATTTGGAATGTCATCAGTGATACTTTGTAGCGCACATCTCGCAACAATTTGCACAATAATAATGATCAACTCACAGGCAACAAACAAAGAAAGATCATACTCTTTCCTAGCTCCTCTAGTTCAATACATCATCAAGGGGCTTCAGAGATATGATAACAAAAATCAAAGTACAACAATTGAACATTTGTGTTTCACATGATAAACGCATGATTCAGAAGTGCATCATCCTTTTGATTTGATTTTATGGTCGATTTTCTGATGTTTTTGGGATTTTTTGATTCTCCAATTTTTAGGTGTTTTCTAAGATTTTGACCAAGAACCTAACCTAAAGACCTATCCTAGGGGCCTTGGGGGCTAATCAAAGATTAGCCTTTCCTATGTTATATATGTAGAGACCACATAGTTTGACTAGACAACTCTATTTTTGACTTTTTAACTGACTTTTGACCTGTTTTTGGGATTTTGATATGATATGGATGATTGATGCATTTCTAATGGTGATCGATGTTCAATGTTGGATTGTGTTTTAATCATTTTTGTTGTTGTGTTTTTCTTCTCACTATTTTTCCGTTGGTTCAAGCTCAAAGTTTGTTGCCCCCAGTGAATTTAGGATTTTTCCCCCAGTCTAGGGTGAGAGACAACCACAATACCAAGATATGTACATGGAGCTTTCAAAGAATAGGCAAATGGATGGCGAAAGTGATTTTTGTTGACATGCTCAAATAGACGAAAAAGCTGACCTATCACAAATAGCACCTGTTGTCAAGTTTTCACTACTTGTTCTTATTGCACTTTTTCATATTTTATGATTTTTTTGGTCTTTTTTCTTTTTTTCTCCTTTTTCTGATTTTTTATTTTTATTTTTGAAGGACATTTAAGATGGAATGAGATGATAAATTAAAGGAACAAGATGCCCCACAATAGAGATAATGCAACCGTGGATAAATGATAGATCAAAATGAAAGATTCGCTGCAAAATATGTCACACAAGCAACATATATCTTGTCAAAAGATGATAATGATTGATTGATTAGGATGCCAGGAATGATTGGTTCCACAAGGCATGATTATGATTAGGAACACTTATTTCCTATAAGTACTATAAGATTGATGATTATTGATTATTGATTGACAAAAGATATGATAATTGGATAATGTTTTATAGCTCGGCTCAAATATGATTTACATGATAAGATTCAAGGTTGTAAAGGGACATGATGACATGGATTTTGATAAGCTAGGAGATATAGAATGGAAGAAAGCGAGGATAAAGATAATGAATGGGATGATCAAGATCAACTACGAAAGATATGAACACAAGGCCCAAGTATTTTGCCCCTATTCCTCATCAAGGCCAAGGACAAGAAGAAAGCATGTATTTAGAAAGAATGATGGGATATGGATAAGATGAAAGATATGGTACGAAGGATATGGACAAAGCGAATAGGATAAGATATACAATGTTCAAGAAGATCCTTAACCTTGTCGAGATCAAAGGTGGAAAATGTGGAGGATAATATATGCATGATAGGAAGATGGAAGGACTTAAGCATCAAGTTTCACGACCAAATATCCCTTTAATAAACCATGGAAACAAGGATTAGACTCATAAATGTTGGCCTATCAAAGGTATGATGGAAGAACTAAGGACTTATCCAAAGGTTTGGATTAAAGGAGAATAATGGGGGATGTATGTTGGGTAATGGATAGGAGGTGGGAAGACTTGTTGATGGATAGATGGAAAGGATTGCAAGGTCAACATTGGCACACACCTTGAAGGGTGATGGAGTGATAGAGGAAAAATGGATTTGGAAGATGAAAGGTTTTCAAATGGAAGATTGGAGGAAGCTTTTGGATTAGCAAATTTGGATGCCAATTTAGATTTATTGCTTCTATGAGACTTTTTGGAATCCACAACTTTTGACTTTGATATTTTCTTTGTGGGCCTTTGTGGCATTTGAGATTTTTCTTTTTGATTTATGGGCCTTTGTGGCCTTGGATTTTTTTCTTTTTGCTTTGATGGGCCTTTGTGGCCTTTTGAAATTTTCTTTTGATATACGGACCTTTGTGGTCTTTGAAAAATTCATTTTTGCTTTGATGGGCCTTTGTGGCCTTTTTTATTTTTCCTTTGATTTTGGATCAAATTTTCTTTTATTTTTGCATGCCTCTTCGAGGAGACATGTTGATCCTTTGACACATGTGGATTTTGATATAGAAGCTTTTGAATTTTGGCACCCAAATTGCTTCCAAGAGAAATGGGAGAGATAGATGGAGATGAATGGTATGGAGGTATCATGGATGAGTTGTTGGAGGTAGAATTTTGAAAGGGCATCAAGGATGTGTGGCTTTGTTGTTCTTGAGGAATATGATATCGACCCAAGATATATGGAAGGTTTGATGAACTAGGATGAGGACCTAAGATAGATGGAAGGTTTGGTGGATTAGGATGAGGACCTAGGATAGATGGCAGGTTTGATGAACTAGGACACTTAGGAGTATAACGAAGGCCATGGTAATATGGGTTTTCTTGAGCAAAAATAGGTTCTAGGATACCTTGTTCATGAAGGCCTAATCCTTTGCCTTTGTAGTTCATAATTTGACACATTCGTTTACCAATGGGATAGGTATTGTTTGTAAAACAAGATGCAAGTCCATTTTTGGGAGGATATGATATGAATGAAAGGATAGGTGTTGGAAGTAAACCAGATCAAATAAAGGTGGAGGATCCCAATTTGTAGGTGTGTGGTTCATGGATAGCTTGACTAGGTGTGATAGGCTCTTGACATGGGGATGATGGGGTGTTTTGATCTTGACTTGGAAAAGAATCAGGAGGTGTAGGAGATGGAGTAGCTTGCTCTTTACTAGATACAAAATCATCGTGAAGTGGTATGAAAGACATATCTTGATCTTGAGAAGGATGAACATCCTCACGAAATGAAGGGATATCCTCAAATGGAAGCATATCTTGATCTTGATGAGGAAGGGAATCATGATATTTTGTAGAAAGAATATCTTGATCATCGGGTGATAGGACATCATTAGATAGGATGGAAGAATTATCATGCTCCTAGGATGCAATGGAATCGTTAGATGGTATGGATTCATTAGATGGGTTGGAAGAAAAACTCAGAAGGATACTTTTCTCTTGAGATCGAAAGGAATCATTGTGGATGAAAAGTGAAAGGAGGGGATCATCATAGAATTCTTGAGAGATGGGATCTTGGTCAAATACTGGAAGAACTTATGGAGTTTTGGTATCATTGGATGGAGTGGAAAGAATGTTTTGATCTTGAGGTGTAGAGGAGTCTATGACAACATGGTTTGGACTGAGATATTGACATGAACCATTGGATATAGAAGATATGATAGAAGAAGGTGGTTGGATGAAATAATTATCTTGGGTGAAAGAATCCCGAGATTTATTTTGAATTATGGGAGATGAAGATAGATGCATGACATGGTAAGATTGTTCAATATCATTTCTGTTTGAGGACTAATATTTGGGCTTCTGAATTAATTTTTTGAAGAATTCAAAGAAATTGAACTTGGATGATGTAGTTGTTCGTGGAGAAGGCGTCATGTCCATATTTTTGTTGGATGGATAAGAATAGATGTCTGACAACAAATATCCTTTTGTGGTTCTTTCCCTTTACATATCACAGATTTGTTGTTGAAGGTTCTTCATTTGGTGAATTAAAGCAACTGCTTGTTCAGGATCATTTTTAGGCTTTTTGAGTGGTGCTTTCAATTGATTCACATCAAATTCCTCTAGAAAATTAGCATCTTATTTGGCTAGCATAAGGAGGTATTTTTCCCCATTTCTTTTGAAAATACTTTCTAAACACTTGTGGAAATTGGGGTCATGTTCAACATGTTGGATATCTTCTTCTATTACTTCTTCCCCATCAGTGTTGTTGAGTCCATGAAAAGGATTCTCTTCAGCCTCCACCACGGTGTTTTGTGTTTCACTATTTTGAGTCTCAATGATCGGAGTTTCAATGATGGGAATTTCAATGTTTGAAGTTTCAATGGTTGGAGTTTTGATGTTGGGATCTTCAATGTTTTGATTTTCAAGTCTTTTTTCCTTGAGCTTTTATTTTTTTCAACCTTGTTTGGATGGGCATACAAGTGTTATAGTTTTGACTAAACTTTGACCTAAGTTTTGGAAAAGTACCAAGGATTACAACTAAATCAAATAGAATGAAAAATTCTAATAAGACTAGGTTAGATTTGACTATATAGCTTTGTTTCATGATGAGAGGATGATAAATCCTGATGATGAAACTAGGCCTAATAATCAAAGGTGTGATAAATTTGATGATGTTGGTACTTCGTGATGTTAGATCTTGGTTTAGGTTGGAAAATTCCACTTATAGAGGTCAATCTTAACAAGTTTGAATTATAAGGTATCTAAGGAATGATCTTGGACTTTGGGAAAGTTTCCAATTTTTGGTTCAAACTATGGAACCAGTGGTAAATGTTCTTCCTAAACGAGGTACTCAAATCTTTGGAAAAGTTGTGGATTTTGACAATAGTAAAAGATGTATAATTCAAAATTGTTCTCGCAAGCTCTTTTGTAGAAATTGAAGTTAAACCTCTTTGTAAATTCATAGAGTGTTGTGAGATGTTTTTGATGTTCTTTTCGACTAAGAGGTTTAAACCTTGGTTTTTGAATTTTAATCTTTTGTGAAATCATTTGGTAACACGCATGTTTAGACTCTGTTTTACCTAAGCATTGGTTGAACACTATTGAGGATTCCCAAGATGAGACTGACTGCCAGACAAGAAATGAACCCAGGTCACTATTTTGTGTTTTGTAAAAGGCATCAAAACAGAGACAAGAGGTGCCAGAACAATTTCAAACTTGGTTTTTTGAAAGTTTCTTTAAAAATTTGCTTGGTTTTCCTAATTTTTTAATGGGAGACTTGGTTGTTTCACTATATGCAATTCTAAATCATGGTTTTCACTTTTAATGTGTGACGTTTTGTTTATTTTGAAAAAACTTGGATAGACACATCAAGCAATGTACACTCCTAAGGTTGTGAAAGACTATATTCTTTTGGATTCCACATTGATTTTACCCCAACCACATTTATTCTTAGCGGATGACTAGATACTTGACCCTACTAGCTCCCCTCCACAACACTCACTTCTCGGGGCAACTAAGCATCAATACCCATGAATCTCCCATGGCATATTTCTCATCTCTACTAAAAATTGTGAGAAGGTGGATGCCTTTGCAACGACTGTTGCTGCACCAAAGAATAGATAAAGGTTTTGGCCAAACTACAACAAGGTTTATAGTAAGGAATTTTTGTTCATGGGGGTTGATCCATGTGGCGAGAGACCATTGTTACCCTTCTCGTTGGAACCAACCTCGTGATACCGGCCTTTGTTCGAGTATCCATACTTATATACTTGTTGGAAATGTGCTTGGCTTTAGTGTGTTACCGATTGGGTCGTTCCCTTGGGTGAGTAATTTTTCCCACAAGGCGAGCCCTCTAAGATAAACAAAAGAAAGCAAGTATACCCATAGTTTGACCAATCTTTATTCCACATGAATAAAGAGAGAACACATGCGATATACTCAACTCACAATCGCACACAAAAGTGAATGGGTCTAGCTTTTTGGTCACCCAGTTAAGGGGAGAGCATATGCCTACCATCCATCAAGCACAAAAGACATTAGGCTCATTAACCCTTTAATTAAGTTATGTTCCTAACTTAACCAAAAGGAAACATGATGTTCATTAACCTTTTAACTAAGCTATGTTCCTATCTTAACCAATAGGAAACAAGTAAATCACTTCTAGCCCCTGCAATATGTCAATAGTTTGATAAGAATGTCTTTGACAAGCATTTTTAGTATAATGGATATCAAATGCTTTTTATTTCACTTCAATGCTCCATGTTACTCTTAAAACCTGCAATAAATACTCAAAATGTTAGATGAGATCAAGAAATAAGAAGATATGAGGGTTAGGTGAATGATTAAGCATAAAAACCCGAAAACTTAGACCAAGTTACAATGTGATTTGACTTTAGGTGTAAAATTGAAAGTTTTAACTTCACAAAAATTGAGAAACACCTACACTATTGCATAGCTTATGAAATTATACCCCATTTAAAAAAAACTTTGAAAAAGACCTCTATATGACCAAGATATGGCCATTTTAAGATTAGACAAAAGGTGCCATTTGGAACCCCAAAGGTGCCAAAATAGAGACAAAAGGCACCAAAACTCTCAGAAACACCCTAGAATGAGCAAGAAGTGCCACAACAGAGACCAAAGGCACCACTTGGGACACCAAAGGCACCAAAATAGGTGCAAAAGGCTCCAAAATGGGTGCAACAGGCTCCAAAAGGCTCACGTTTGAACTTGTGAACATAATTTTTCAAGCATGTTAGTAATAAATGGGGCAAGGCCCCACAGTGGGCACCATTTTGTGTGTGCGTGAAATGTGCAAAGTTAGTATCAACACAAACCTTAATGAAATGATTTATATTGAAAGATTCAAAGCAAAGTAAACTATTCTAAGTTGCAATAAATATAAATCTTCCAAGAACATCTCATTGTCCTCTATTCTTAAATGATTCTTTTTAACCTTTTTGGCCCTCAAATGTCTATGTGCACAAAGGCTATTAGGACGACACTTAAGAAACAAGATTAGTATTCAACATGCAAGCCAACTATATGCCTACATGAAACTATATGCAAACAATGATAATGAATGCTATGATGAGTGGAGGATGATGGTGAGGATAAATGAATGAGTGGAGGTGGATACTATGGTATTGAGCTAGAATGATCTACACATGATTCTACACATGCTCAAATGGAAACTTAAAATGAACTAATCTAAAATGCAACTATGATTCAAGATGGATGATAAAATGCAACTACGATGCAATATATTAATCTAAGATCTAAACATGATGTAAAACATGATATACAAACTATCTATAAGACTCCAAGAATGCTCCAAGCTCCAATGATAAACCTGCATGATAACTTTACTTAAAATGTGGATTAGATGATATTTCAGCATGGTAACTCTATTCAAAAGTGGATGCAAAATTAAAGGCCCAAGGGTTGTATTTATAGCCTTTTCCAAGCATATAGCGAGGTGGCAATAATCAACAGTCCATATTCAAATAAGAAGAATGGATGGTGAAGATGAAGAGAATCAAGATGTTGTCCCCTTGACCAAAGACAACATGCCATTTGGATGGGAGAATATCTTGACCAATTGGCAACATTCCATTTGGATGGAAGACTCAAGTGTGGGAAGAGAAGACCATGTGCTTCCAAAATTGGTGGAAGTGTGGGAAGAGAAGACCATGTGCTTCCAAAATTGGTGGAAGTGTGGGAAGAATAAGTCACGTGCTCCAAAATTAGTGGAAGTGTGGGAGGAAATGAGTCATGTGCTTTTTGAAATGAGTTGAAGATAATTCTAATTAAAAATTAGAGTTATTTATTTTCATGTGACCTTGGTGAGGCGGCCCAAAAAGTTGTAGAAATGTGCTCTAATTCTTAATTGGATTTAGTGAAGTTTAATTAAATAAAACAAGTTTAGGGAACCTTGTTTATTTAATTAATTTAGAAGAAAATGTTTAAGATTTTGGAGAATTAGAGAAGGGTGAACAATATAAATAAATTGAGAATTTATTTATACATAGTTGAAATGTTAATCAAATATCTAGTATTTAATTAATTAAAGGTGATGACCATTTTTAGGTGTATACACTATCCATGTTCACTTTGTTTTTTACATTCACTATAATTAAAAGTTGTTTTTTTGTGGTTGAAACCATGGAGAGGAAGATAGAGGTTCAAGTAATTTAACTTACATTCAATTAAGAAAAATTATAATAAGATGTTATGTTTACAATATCAAATATGTGTTTGGGTTATCCTCGATGAAAATAATATAACACCTTTGGTATTGGAGTAGAATTTAAATATTATATAGGACCCTATAAGTGAGGAAAGTAACTTGAATGTCTTATTTTGACTTGGGAAACATTTTCTTGAATACAACCAATTTTCTATCTAGCAAACATTAAAGAAACTGCTATAGAAGGCACTCTATCTCAAGCCCATTTTAGCTAATACTATACACAACAACTTAAGTCTAAAATCAATGTGGATTTTGTTATACCTTAAAAATTGTACCAAACCTTCCTTTTCTTATCTTATTCTTCAGGTTAAAGTTACTTGTGGAATTTTAATCACCTCTATTTTAGACTAAATGTCGTTATTTTCTTTATACTCTTTCTATAATATGTCATGGTTTTATAGAACCATGTTCCTTTAATATGCTATATTATTTTTATACATGATGGTGATAATTTTTATGATGATTAATCCCTTGATTCTCGTCATATACATGGTTATTCTAAGGATAGATGTATTGCATTCTAACATAAATCTCAAGAGTTTACAAACAAAGGGAAGGCGTGCATTAAGGTCACACATAACATAAATGAGAAGTTGCACAATAGAAGAGATGAATCCATTATTTGGGTGTCACTCTTACTTTTTCTTTTTCACTCTTACTTTTTCTTTTTCTTTTATTTATCATTTGTATTTTGGTTCATTCTCAATCTTGTGCATTTTCATATCTATTCGACCAAATTTGGATCTTACTTACTTCTTTATGCCCTTTTCCTGAACTCAAAGGGCATATGTTCTTTGTTTGATCTTCACATTTCTTCACCTCACTTAGGGAGCATGCTGGACTTCTTTTATCTCTTAATTATTATATTTTGCCTTATTTTTCCTTTGGCCTTTATTATTGCCACACAATTGTATATTATGATATTTTCCCTTCATATACTTCATATTTACATTGTCTTTCCTTATCTTGTCTACTTTATTTTATCTTTATTTGGCTCTTTTTCTTGATATTTTATCTCTCCTATTTTTATCTTTGGATCTCACCTTATTGTCCTTGTGAATTATTGCTTCACATATGTTCCTAAATTGTTTGATCCAATTTTTAGAGCATTCCTACATTATTATTTGATCCTACATTATAACATTTTGATCTCGTATCTCATGTATTACATGACAATCTTTATATCTTATATTCTACATAATGATCTTGTTTTTCTATGTCTTGTGTCTATTCTCTTACATGATATTATAGTTATATATCACTTCATAGAGTGAAAACATCTTGATATTATGTCATCACATCTTACTTTGAGCATTTATCATTGACTCTTGTATACATTGCTTACACTAGGAGGCATCATGATATCCCCTTGCCTTCTCTATTAAGAGTACATTATCACATCTCACATTAAATTTATATTGTCATGTCATATGCCTTGGTCCAATCATTTATTGTCTCTCCAATATTATATTACTTTGATCCTATCCTTACCCTACACATTTCACTTGCATGATTACATATTTTGTCTCATCCTAATCATATTGATCTTGCATTAAGGGTGGTATTCTTTTCCCTCATATCATATTGATCTCTATTATTAACTTTATTATCTAGATATATATCACTTATCTATCAATTATACTTACCACATTTGGGAATTTTCTCGACTATCGAGCCTTTTGTGTCATTTATTCTATCTCTTTATCATATCTTATCATCCTCTTAATATTATGTGTCATGATGATCCTACTCGCCTTTTCAATTCTACCTTGTTTGTGTGCATGCTCGTAGATGACATATTATACCTCTTATTATGCTTTCTCAACTATTTTTGGTCTTTGAGGGTTGCATCACTATTTTTGGGCAATGATCATGTATCTAGTCTATTATCATGATTTTCATATTGTACACTTCTAATTATGATTACCATGTTTCAATGCTTGGATGATTATACATTTTTACATATTTTTCATTTGTTATTGAATTATAACATGATTATGATTATCTCACGTTTTATTATTAATCTATTTTGATATGGTAAGAAAAAGTGGAATTCTTTTATTGTTGAAGTGGGATTTGTCCTTTGTAATTGCTTTTGATACAATTAAAAGATATGATAGACCTCTGAATAATTCTAAGGAAGAAGCTACCATAACACTACAAGATTTGTATTTAGTGAGTAATGGGATACATTGGCCATATGGGCCCTAGCCCCCAATACCAAGAAGCCAGACATTGTAAAGCCAGCTATAGATTATAGGGGAGGCTTAATAATAAAAAGAGTTTCTGACACTTCGGCTATTGAGGCTGCAACAATGTCAGTTAACATTGTTCAATTCACAAAAGTAATAGTGGAATCAGTCACTGCTAAGAAGGAAAGTTTTAGAAAAAAGTATAATGATTTATTGGTTGATTATGGAAAGAACCAACAACACATAATGCAGTTACAAACTGAATTAGAATTGATGAAAGAGAAAATGCAAAATTTGCAATCAAGGGAGCCAATGCAAATGGATATTGCTTCTCCCTCTTTCTCTCACGAGCCAACACATGTTGTTTCTACACCACCTACAAGTTCTTCATGGGTAATTGTGCCCTATAACATGGGAAATGTGCCCATTTCAGCAAAGGAGCCAAGTACCTCAGGTACATAGTAGGCAAAAGAGGTTAGTAAAGAAGAACTACTTCAAAAGCTGAAAGAATATGAGGAAAAGATCAGTCAGCATGATAAGGATATTCTTGATAGCAACTTGAAGATTGTAACTACAATTTTGGAACATTTGAACATAGGAAATGATAGACGATTAATTAGCATTCATGCTAATTACTCTTCCATGAAGGATGCAATTAATAATTTTGACATAAATAAGGAACTAGCAATCCCCTTCATGGAAAAATGGATCACAATGCTCGAATACTGAAGAGTGATGGTTGTAGGAGCCAAATATGATTCCAATAAGCCTACCAATCTCCAACCAACCCTTAGGAATGTAAGTGGAATCCATGAATTCTAGGGAAATTTTGAACCTTTAGAGGCTAAGATCAGGGAACTAATTAAGAACATTCATGAAATGAATCATGGTTTCCTGCCTAATATATTGAATAATGATGGTACTATCAAGTCTCTACGTGATTGGAGGGAGGAGGCCAATGAGGTAATTTCTAATCAGGCAACAAAAATTTGTGAAAAGGGAGGTATGGTCATGTTAAAGAAAAATATGGACATGCTTCCACAAGTAGGAGTTGCTCTAGAGGAATTTGACAAGGAGGCTAACAAGGTTGTTACTAAATATGCTCCTTATAGGTAGAAGGTTGAGACTATTATCACTTTCAACTGGCCTATAGAAGAAGAATCTCAAGGCTGGAAGGATGAATACTTGGATGTATTAGAGGATTGAGTTGCAGTGGTGGAATGGTGAACACAATTTTGGTTTTGAGTCTACAAACATGGTGAATAATGGATGGGAGAAAAATAATTCATAGCCTGTAATGAGTAAAGATTAGGATTTTGATGAAGTATGGATAAAATATTGTCTTCTCCCTAATTTGAATATGATGACAAGGTTGCAGACATGGAAGGTCTTTTGTCTTTTCTACCTTCTTGCACTTTATGCTTTTCTCTTTTATGCTTAGAGTGTGTGGACATAATTTTAGTGCACATATTGCTACATTAACTTAAAGATGACTTTTGGAAGGTGGAACATGATCTTCATCGACTACTAAAAATATTTTTTGTCTCATGTAACATTTCCCTCTGTCTAAAAATGCAAATATATCTGCAAAGGGAATTTATTTTGTAATGGTCTAATGAAAATAGGACATGTGTACACTCTGGCCTAAAGCTTGTTTTCTCCTTCACTTCTATAAGAAGGAATTCAAGGCTAAAGTATGGGTTCGTTTCTTATTACTTGATCACAGAGAATTTTTTTAAGAGAATACAAAGCTACAAACAAGAAGGTATATTCAAAGTTTGATTGCAAGTCAAGATTTTGGCAGGTAAAAGTAAAAGAATCAAATAGATATAAAACTGCATTCTTAGTTCCACAAGGATTATAGGAATAAAATTAATGTCTTTCAATCTGTGTACAACATCTCCATATTTCCAAAGAAGAATAGACCAAGCACTTAGACATTTAAAAGAATTTTGTGTAGTATATATTGATGATATCATAATATTTTTTGATTCAGAAGTTGAGCATCGACAACACTTTGAAGAACTCTTTCCAACCATTAAAAAGCATGGGGTATGCTTGTCAGCCAAGAAATGGTAATTGGTAAGGATCAAATTTATTTCTTGGGATTGCATTTAAACAAGGGACAAATTCAATTGCAACCTCATATTTTTCAACAAATATAGGAATTTCCTGATATATTGCAAGATAAGAAATAAATCCAAAAGTTTTTTGGTTGTTTAAATTATGTCTCACCATTCTATAAGGGTCTTGCAGAAGGCAAAAAAGCAATCTAGGAACATCTCAAGGAAAATAAGGAAGGATGGTCACTCAAAGCTATGGAGGACATTCAGAGAATCAAATCCAAATGCCAAAAATTGCCTTCGTTAGAAATTCTAGTTCCAAATTTATTGTTTTCTTTACACTGATGCTTTTGACACTACCTAGTCAGCTATGTCAGCTATGTTTATACAGGAAGAAGGAAATGGGAAAATATGTATTTGTGGTTACTGATTGGGCACCTTCACTGAGACAAAATGCAAATACCATATTTTTGAGAAAGAAATATTGGTAGTTAAAAAAGGAATTGAAAAGTTTAAAATATTTCTTAAGCTAGTAAAATTTACTATAAGGACAAACAACCAAGTAATGAGAAGCCTGCTCATAAAGAAGCCCAATAAGGATATTGCACAAGGAAGGATAGCAAGGTGGTATGTTGAATTCCTAGGATATGATTTTGAGTTTGAATGGATTAAGGGAGAGAATAACCCGTTGGTTGATGCACTGACTAGAGAACTTGCAAGATATATCTATCATGGTCTAATCTTTAATGACCCCTATTAGTATAGAGGAGATGGCACCCCAATGCATTTTTTCATAGACTACAATTCTAGTGACATAGGAATAAGTCTTCCATATCTTCCAAAACATATTGTAGAATTATTGTTGGAATCCTATTTCCTTAACAAATGGCTTCTAGATCTTCGAAAAATAATCTTTTATTATCACCACCAAGGATTAGTGGATCCAGATGAAGAAGAAGAATTTTGAACCCTCATAAGACTAGGAAATGCTCCAATCAGAAAATGATGTGGAAATGGATGCCTCCATATCTGTATCAAAGGATTATTTGGAATGAATTGGTCTAAGCAAAGTAAAATGAATCTACTAAAGCATCTGAAGTATGGGTTAATAAGCAAAATCCTCTTTGATCGAGATACATTTGAAGAATACACTGAATTGATTGATGCAAGGTTTAATCCTGACATGATAGAATTTTTTAACATCATTCATCCTCAACTCTGGAGTAAATTATACAAGTGCATGATACAATATCTCTCATTATCCCATAACAAGATATCATTTTCCAAGGATTGAGTTATATCCTTTAGAAGCAAACTGGAAGCCAGAAGTAAGAATTGAAGATATGGAGATTCGACTCAAACCAACCTCTTTTGCAAGAATAATTGAATTAGATTGTGCTTACTCCCAAGATTATGTGGGCTAGCTAGATTATGTCTTCCAACCTAGGAATAATGACTAGGAAGTCATTTACACACCACTTCCAGATCAATTATTAGATCCTATGTCTTTCTGATGTCTAGCACATGGGCTTGTCTGTGTCATGATGTCACCCACATTAAGATGTGACAACAAGAAGTGACCCTGCCTAAAAAGAATGATCCCTATAGACACTTATGGGTGTTAAGTGGGCCCTTCTCACTCATGGGTGACCAAAAATTGATTTTCTTTATTCTCCACTAAGTTGGTGTTTATGGTAGACTACTTAACAACTGCCTACTCCTTAGTGCGGTATGTGTCTTGGATGTGTGTCACTTTTGTATGGTCAGACTCCAAAATTACATTGTATTATGCCAAGGTTGCATTACCCACACTCCCCTATTAATAAAGGAAAAGAGGGTTGCCCTAGGAATCAGAAGATGATTGAATTGGAGTCTAAAGTTCAAAGTGTCATAAGGTCCATAAATTTGGAAAATTAGACATGTGCTCTCATCTTGCGTTTCACACGATCTAGATGATTAGAAATCTATATGCATGTTGTAATGCAAATTTTTCAAAATAAATAAATTAAAATATTTATATGTTGAATTTGGTATTAGAGAAAATTTAGAGTATCAGTTTTAGATGGATTGACATACAAATATTTTAATTTATTTATTTTGAAAAACTTGCATTACAACATGCATATAGATTTATGATCATCCAAATCATGTGAAACATAGGATGAGAGCATACGTCTAATATGCCAAACCTATGGACCTTATGACACTCTAATCTCTAAACTCCAATCCAATCATCTTCTAATTCCTAAGGCGACCCTCTTTGCTCTTATATATAGGTTAGTGTGGGTAATGCAACCTTGGCATAATACAATGTAATTTTGGATTCCAGCCATATAAAAGTGACATGTGTCCAAGACACCCACCACACTAAGGAGTAGGTAGTTGTTAGGCATTCTATCATAAACACTAACTTAGTGGAGAATAAAGACAAACACTTTTTGGTCACCCATGAGTGAGAAGGGCCCACTTAACACCCATAAGTGGCTATAGGGATCATGCTTTTTTAGACAGGGTTGCTTCCTACTGTCACATCTTAACATGGGTGACATCACGACACAGACAAGCACATGTGCTAGATATCAGAAAGGAATAGGATCTAATAATTGATCTGAAAGTGGTGTGTAAATAACTTCCCAATCACTATTCCTAGGTTGGAAGAAATAATCTAGCTAGACCACATAATCTTGGGAGTAAGCACAATATAATTCAATTCTTCTTGCAAAAGAGGTTGGTTTTAGTCAAATCTCCATGTCTTCAATTCTTACTTCTGGCTTCCAGTTTGCTTCTAAAGAATATAGCTCAATCCTTGGAAAATGATATCTTGTTATGGGATAATGAGTGAGATATTGTATCATGCACCTGTATAATTTATTCTAGAGTTGAGTATGGATGAAGTTAAAAAATTCTATCATGTCAAGATTGAACCTTGCATGAATCAAGTAAGTGTATTCTTCAAATTTATCTTGGTCAAAGTTTATTCTACTTAGTAACCCATACTTCAGATGCTTTAGTAGATTCATCTTACTTTTTTTAGACTAATTCATTCCAAATAATTCTTTGATAAAGATATGGAGGCATCCATTTCCACACCATTGTCTAATTGGAGCATTTCCCAATCCTATTGGGGCTCAAAATTCTTCTTCTTCATATGGATCCACTAATCCTTGGTGGTGATAATAAAAGATTGTTTTCCAAATATCTAAAAGCCATTTGTTAAGGAAATAGGATTCCAACAATAATTCTACAATATGTTCTAGAAGATGTGGAAGAATTATGCATGTGTCACTAGAATTGTAGTCTATGACAAAATAAATTGGAGTTCCATCTTGTCTATACCAATTTGGGTCATTAAAGATTAGACCACGATAGATAGATCCTTCAAATTCTCTAGTTAGTACATCAACCAATAGGTTATTCTCTCCCTTAATCCATTTGATCTCAAAATCATATCCTAGCAATTCAAAATACCACCTTGCTATCCTTCCTTGTGTAATATTCTTATTAGGCTTCTTTCTTAATTGTCAGTATTTCTTTCTCAAAAATATGGTATTTGCATTCTGTCTCGGTGAGGGTGCCCGGTCGGTAATTGTAGATACAAATTTTCCTATTTCCTTCTTCTTGTATAAGCACAACTGACCAGGCAGCATTAGAAGCATTAGTGTAAAGAAAACGATAAATCTAGAATTGGAATTTGTAATGAAGGAAAATTCTAGCATTTGGATTTGATTCTCTAAACAGCCTCCATAGCTTTGAGTGACCATCCTTCCTTATTTTCCTTGATGTGTTCTTGGATTGTTTTTTTGGTCTTCTGCAAGACCCTTATAGAATGGTGACACATAATTTAAACAACCAAGAAACCTTTGGATTTGTTTCTTATCTTGCAATATATCAAGAAATTCCTATATTTGTCAAAGAATATGAGGCTGCAATTGAATTTTTCCCCTGTTTAAATGTAATCCCAGGAATTCAATTTGATCCTTACCAATTACCATTTTCTTGGATATCAAACATATCCCATGTTTTTTAATGGCTACAAAGATTTCTTCAAGGTGTTGTAGATGCTCGGCTTCTAAATTAGAAAATATTATATCATTAATATATACTATACATAATTATTTTAAATTTCTAAGTGCTTGGTCCATTCTTCTTTGGAAAAATGTAGGCATTGTACACAAACCAAAAGGCATGACATTCCATTCATATAATCCCTATGGAACTGAGAATGCAATTTTATATCTATTTGATTCTTTTACTTTTATCTGCCAAAATCCTGACTTGCAATCAAACTTTGAATATACCTTCTTGTAAGTAGGTCTTCTTATCAAATCAACACTGAAAGGTCTTGGGAAATTGAATGGGATGATGATATCATTAAGAGATTTATAATTAATAAAGAATCTCTTCTTACCTCTTTCTTTCTCAACTCTCTTATTTACCAAGAATGTTGGACAAGAGAAAGGACTTTTACTAGGCCTAATGAAGTGTCCTTCAAGTAATTCATTCAAGTGCTCATCCATCTCTTTTAATTATGATGGGCTCATCAGGTATGCTAGTTCATGAGGAATCATGAATTGACATTCTGGTCTTAGTTGAATTTCACATTCTTCATGGTCCTGTGACCAAGTCTGTAAGGGGTTCATACTACAACATTCAGATTCAAATCTATGTTTGATTTCATCAAACAAGTTTGAAGATGATTTCGTTAGCTCTTTAACAAATTCTTTATTTTCTTTTTTCCCATTATTTTCAAATTTATGATTGAAAATTTTAAGTGCAAGAATCTCCACCTAACCATCTTCATGTCTTAAAGAGATCTTATGCTTCCAAAATTGAAGAGGTTCATACTTAGTGAGAAATAGATATCCTTGTAGGACATCATCTTCAAGATCATTATATTCAATGAAATCTATGACAAACATTTTCCCCATTATTTCTTCGTGCACACATTGTGCATACTTGCCCATGTGAATCCATTCTCCATTGATGGAATAACTATGTGGGAGGTTTGGTCTTGGCTGCCAGAATTCTGGGTGGGATAGCATTAGTCTTTGCCAATGACCTAGAAGATCTTGTGTCAACAAAAGCATCCATATGAATCTTCGTAAAACTTGGAAAATAAAAGTTAATCTTGATTTAATTTCCATTGTTAGCCAAAAATAAAGAATAGGATTTATCCCTGGTTTCTTGTATTAGACTGTTGCTTTCTTCTTCTATCTCTTTTGGATGAGTTTCTAATGTAGATTCTAAATTTCTAGAATTTTTCCAATCAACCTTAAATAGAATTTCTTGGAGTTCTATTGTAGTAGAGATATTCCTGATGCCTTTTTGTTGGGTTTTCAAGGAGCGTTTGAGATTAGCAACATCATTGAGAAGAAGATCAAGTTTTTTGAAAACAACAATAATGTTAGCATCACCTTTTTTAGATTTCTTGGAAGATGGTTTATTTTTCTACCATGGTGGAACCTTGTAACCATGGTCGATATCTTTAGTAGACCCTTTGTTGTGTTTCTTCAGTTGCTTCTGGAGCTCTTCCTTTTTTTACTCTAATTTCTTTAATTTGGCTAAATGTTGTTTGACAACATTCTTTCTTTCTTCTTTTGTTCCTGTAGTTTTATAAGGATCTTTTGATTTCTCAATTTTGATTTTTAACTCGACATCATCTAGTGTATGCTTGAGCAAGGAAACTAAATAGTCTTCATCTTCAGAAGCAGAGTCTAATTCAAAGGATGATGCTTGGATTTCATAATGCCTTGCCCTATCATTGAAATCCTTGAATTTTAACATATAACTTGTCTTGGGAACAACTTCAATCAATTCATACAAGTCATCCATTTCAAGGAAAATATTCTTACTGTTTACTATTTCTCAATCCCAGTTTTCATATTCAAACAGAGCATAAATCTTTGTTCTAGGATTTAACTTCTTAGGAAAATTTGTGGCATAGTGAGTTCGTTTGAAAATAAAACATTTAATCCCTTTATGGACCTTTTTGTTTCTTTTCCTGAGCAAATATGGTGGTGATTGCTTTGAATATTTCCTTTTTTTGTAAGGGAAAACCTTATACTTCCTTCTACCATACTTCCTATGCTTGCTCATTTTGAATGTATATTCTCCTTCATATCTTTTCTTGGAGCAATGCTTGCATTTACATTTCTTTCCACAACTTTTCCTTCAAAATTGTTTAAGTTGTGCAAAATCAACAATTTGGTTGATAGGCGGAAAATCACAAAACTCTTTTAAATTACAAGTGTAATTATATTCATCTTGATTAGCCTACAAAGCTCCTAATAAACATTGTTTTTCCAACTTATAGCCAATAAATCCTTTAATTTTAGCAAAAGGTCACTGCTTAACTATTTTATGTTCTTTCCCAATAATGTAATCTTCTTCCTACCTACCTAAACCACATGGTAATGAATTCAAATAATATTGCTTAGTGGTTAAATCATGCATTTTGCCTGCAACAATCATATATGCTTCAAAGACTAGATTGTATGCATGAAATTTAGCTAGATTATTTAACTTCATGGTTTGGATAACCTTAGTGGCTTTTGTTATCTGGTTGGCAGTATCTCCATAAAAAAGATCAATCAACAAAATTCTAAATTCTTCAAAACCAGCAGTGAAAATATCATTCTTCCCCATATATTTTTGCTTAACATAGACATGCTCATCATCCAGGGGAGTTCTTTTTCCTACATCTGGTAGATTGTTCCACCTATTTCTGAGTTTTTCAGAAAGTAATCTGACAACATACAAAACCTTTGCAGGTTCAGTCCATGAACCACTCTTGTCAAACATATTCTCCAGAGTATTTTCTCATGTGCAGATAGTATCATAGGGATCCACAATTTTGTCAATATTAAAATGTATCCAGTTGTAGTAAATGGATTCATTTGTTCTAGTTTAGAATTTTCAGTAACAACATCTTTCATTTCAATGTCCATTTCTACAAGTTTCTTAGTGGATTCCCATGGTTTTGTATCTTGCAAATTATTGTAATCAAAGAAATCTTACTCAACAAATTCATTATCTCCAGACTTATCAGAATATTGAGAAATTTATGAATCACTAATAGACATTTCAATAGTATCTACATCTGATGTTTCCTCTTCTTCTTATTCATTATTAGCAAAACTAGGCTCATCCATAAATACAGGTTCTGCTTGTTCTTCTTCTAGATTCAATTCTTGTAACCAATCTCTTAGCAGTCCCTTTTCTTCCTTATTAGTTAAGCTATGTTCTTTAACTTTGAGAATTATTACATGTGCAGAAGGCTTATGAGTTGTTCTAGAAGAAGATTCAATAATCTCCTCTTTTTAATCCTTTCTAGTACTTGTCCTCCTTTGAAAAATTATCCCTTTTTGTTTAAGGGCTAGTTGTTCTTGAGCCTTTCCTTTCTTCTCCTTTTCTTCTTTAGAAGAACTATCACGACTAGTTTGTGATTTTCTAATTTTCTTCATTATTAGCCTGATCTTTTGTAATTTTTTGCCAACAACATCTATGAGGATCCTCTGGTCATCAACATCTTTTCTTCTATTATTCTCATGATTTTGGTGATCCTCATATATTCTTGTTTTGATAGGTATCTTGGTGTGTCTGATTTGAGACAATAGTTTTGAAATCATGGTGTGCTTGACGCACTTGATAAATTACACCAGATAGATCATTTATCAGAGAAGAACAATGATGCTCAATATTAGATACAAAAGAACTCATCCTATGTTGTAAAAAATAAACATCATTCAATTTGATCTGGTTTTCTAAACAATTATATTCAGTACTTCTCAAATCTATAGCCATGTCATCAAGGTTTTCCTAGGCTAAGATCATCCACTGGGCAATCTAGTTTCTCTAGGCTTCTGATTTTTTTTGTTTTTCACCCAGATCAACATGAAGTCTTGCTTCATATCTTCCCCATAGTTTTTTTTTATCTAGGTTGATGACAGTGAAGGATTATGGGGTTGGCCACCTACCAGGTTCATAACCTATGACTTCTTGTCTTTTTCCCTTCATTTCCAACTTATATATACTTTTCTTTTCAGCTTCTACTCTAGGAAGCTTTTCTTTCATCATACAACCTTTTTCTCCCATTTTGGTTAGCTTAATCCCTTTTCCTTTTTTATCTGCCTAATCCTTTTCTTTAGGAGTTAAAGCCAAATTTTTACTAACTTGTCTAACTAATTTTTTCATGAGCTCAAGATTATTGCTCAAGTCTAAGAGTGTAGCCAAGGAAGCTTTAGAGGGATATGGATTAAAAAAAGGATGATAGTGTTGGAAATTTTTTCATTGATGTCAAAGTGAAAAAGATGGAGTCATTGATGTCAAGTGTACGAGCAAGATTGTTGGCTTGATTATCATCAATATCAGAGCCATTATGGAAGGAATTTGTTGTCTAAGTTTGATTTCAAACATATGAGGATGATAATAGTAATAAATTGGCATTGAAACCATTGTAATCACTAGTAAAAAAGAAGTAGATTGATCGCATCAAATATCCTAAGCTACAAGGTAGTGGAAGCATGATTAATAAGTTAAATATTTATGATGATTGACTCCTAGTACTCTTGGTGCCTAAGTCAATCATCATTCAAAACATAAGAAAATGAGCATTATTCTGAAGGAGAAATTTAGATCACACTTGGAAAGAGACATCGATCTGAAGGAGAAATTTAGATTAGATATCAATCATAAATAAATCAAAATATTGATGTCAAAGACAAGTGAAGTGTATACAAAATTTTGTTGCAACAAAAGTGCAAACAATTACCTCATAGTTGAATATAGATTGAAAATACATATCACTAATATAGATTGTTAAGTGCAAATTGCCAACATTGTTTAAGCACAAAATTATGGAGAGCATGACAAACATACACAAATTAAAAATAAATAAATAAATTGATCTACATAAGAAACTAATCTTTGAGCTAATATGAAGTTGTTCTCTAAATTAAAATCAACTTAATTGAAGAGACATGATATCTTCTAAATACAACGGTTCAAATTCTTAATGAATAAGACAAAATCACTAGAAGACAAAATTAGGAAAAGGATAAAAATGAATAAGAAAAACCCAATAAAGAAAAGAGTTAAAATGGTGTGATTTAATTTATGGAAATGGTGCGACTTTAGATATGAAAAAGAGGTGTAATTTGAAGAACAAGGACAATTTCATAAAGAAAATTAATTAAATAAGATGTTGTATAATAGATGCGATTCATGTAACAAATAGATTTAAAAAGGCAAATAAATGATTTGGAATGGTGTGATTACTTTTGGTTAAGGAAACCAAACAATCAAATAAAAGTTATGATATGGTGCAACCTGGTTAGTGAAAGGAAAACAAATTAATATTAAACATATTGTTTGTAAGGGTTGCGATTCAAGAAGACATGTTGCTTAAAACAAAGGTTGTAATGGTTGATTTGCATATATATATATATAATAAGAGTTGTGTGGCAAAAGTGCATGCAAAGAGTTGAACAAGTGTGATATCATAAGTACACCGGCAGATCTAGGAGTATGAAGACACTCAGATTTTAAGATGGATTTGAGAAAAGTTAAAATAGATTGAAGAGAAGGTTACGTAGATATATGACAAAACTTGTGACAAAATATAAAGAATTCATGAGAAAATTTATGACAAAGGCTTGAGCAGATCTTAATGAAGAATAAAAGTAATATCTAAAAGATATACATGTAGATATAAAAGAAGTATAAATACATATTTAAGCGAAGAGTTCATGGCAAGTTTGTGAGAAGCGTATGCTGATATAAAAGAAGAAGATCTAGCAGAGATAAAGGAAGAGTTTGAGTAGAAATATAGGAGTCTATATAGAGATAGAGGACAAATTTGGGCAGATCTCAAGGTAGAAAGTTATGAGAAGTTGATGTTATGATTATGACCATTTTTGTGTGAAGTAGTACATAGTTTAGATCAGATTTGAAGAAAGAGAGTAAGCATAAGTAATCAGATTTAAGAAAAGAAGTTGTGCATATGTTGGATGATATTTGAAAGGAAGAGCATAGTGTGATTTAAATCATATTTGAAAGAAATATATTTGAGTAGAATTTTCCATCATCCGTTGAAGAAGCAACATTAAAGGTGGAACATTGTTCTTGAATTTATTATCTTTTGCTAAGTTGGTGCTTGGCAAGTGGGGGTTGGTGCCTCCAGTAGGTTGGTGCCTACAAACTCTAGGAGGTGGTGCTCCTTGTAGGTTGGTGCCTACCAAATCACATTTAGGAGTTGGTGCTCCTTGTAGGTTGGTGCCTACTAAATCAAAGATAGGAGTTGGTGCTTCTTGCGGGTTGGTGCCTACTAAATTGTGAAAGTTGGTGATTCAAGTAGGTTGGTGCCTACATTCATTGTAAAACTTATATAATTCATAAAATTACATTATTTTACTATGGTTTTTTGTTGTAAGGTTTCCACATAATATCTTGGTGTCAACTTGTTCATATTGTTATATTCTTGCATGGTTGATATTGTGTTAGACTTTAAAGTAGATAAAAGTTCAGAGGGTGAAAATTTGTTAATATATCGATTCACCCCCCCCCCACCTCTCTATATATTTTTGTGCTCTTCAATTGGAATCAAAGTGGGTTCCTTCAAAGAGAGCCTAACCACTTAAAGGGAGATCCTAAAGAGCACACATGGTAGATAATAATAATACAGTCAAGGCACCCATTTTTGATGGGACTAATTATACATTTTGGAGTATTAAGATGGAAGCGTACTTGAATTATCTTGGGTTTGATGTTTGGAAATCTATAGTAGACGGTTATACACCTCCATCAACCCCTCCAACGGATCAAGCCAAAAAGAAAAGAACTGAAAATAATGCCAAAGCCAAACATGCTCTTCTTTGCAATCTAATAGATTCAAAGTTCATAAAAGTAATGAGTTGCAAGTCAACAAAAGAAATATGGGACAAACTTCAAAAGATTTATGAAGGAGATGCCAAAGTAAAGAAAGAAAAGTTACAAACTCATTGAAGGAAGTTTTAAATCCTTAAAATGAAAGAAGATGAAGACATAGCATCATATTTTCTTCGTGTTGATGAATTTGTAAATATTATGAGAGGACTTGGTGAAGAGGTGGATGATACATTCATTATTGATAAGATATTAAGCTCCTTATCTACAAGATTTGATTCCAAGGTGTCAACATTAGAAGAATTGGAAAATCTAGACAATTTGATAAAAGATGAACTAAATGGGATTCTTGCTACTTATGAAATGAGAATTGAAGGAAGAAATCCACAAAATGAGATTTCCTTCAAGTCATCCAATAAATGAAAAACCAAGCATTATGCATCAAGCAAGAATGCAAGCAGTAATGAGGCAGAGGCTTATTTCATCAGAAAGCTAAAGAAAGGAAATGGGAAGTATAAAGGAAAATTTCCTTTTAAATGTTTCAATTGTGGAGAAAGTGGACATTATACTTCTAAATGTCCTCAAAATGAAAGTGACACAAGTGAAATGAAAAGGAAGTATACACAAAGAAAAAGGGAAAGAAAAATTATAAGTATAACTCAAAGAAGAAATTCTAAAAACATAAAAAGAGCTTTTATTCAAAGAAAGAAAGCAACTCTTCAGAAGAACAAATTGATGAATGCCAAAGCAATGATGAAGAATAAATACCATTTATGGCCATGGAAGACACAAATAGCAAACCTGAAGGAGAAGAATTTGACCAAGAATGCAATGAAGAAGAAGAAGTAGATCTTCGAAGAAGAGCTCCATTATGCATATAAACAGAATGAGAAATTGAAGAAGGTCACCAAGCATGAAATAAAAATTAAGGAAATGACAAAAAGCTTAGAGGAATCAAACAAAATCATTGAAGACTTAAGGACTCGACTTGTAGAGGTTGCACAAGTTAAAAATCAAATAAAGAACAAGTTAAGTGCAAAAGAGATAGATTGTGACAAGTTGGAACAAGAAGTTGCCATGTTGAAGAAAGAATTGGAAAAGACAATGGAGAAATGTACAAAGTTTGATAAGAATGCCACAAGTTCCAAGGAAAATGAAAGAAAATTTAACGCTGGGCAATTTTATTCTTTCAATGGATATTGTTTTTCATGCAACAATTTTGGCCATAAAGCAATGAATTGCAGAATTCATGCAAGAAATACTTCAAACTTCACTAGGATAAATTATAATTCATTTGATCATGATATTATGCGTTACAAGTGTAGAAAATTTGGACATACATCACATTTTTTCCAAACTATATTTGTTGAGCCTCCAAGACAAAGCAAGAAAGAAAATGTCTCCAACAAACAAAAAGAAAAAACTATTAAAGTTTGGAGAAAGAAGATAAATGCAAGAAATGAAGAAACCAATGCAAGTTCATATATGTCTCTTCTAGTTTATAAGAAGAAGCACAAATTTAAGGGTAGCTGAGGTTGATATTATCTTTCATCCCTAAGGAAGAAAAATGGAAATAGCAAAGATGTAAGTTAGACCAGGCTTGATGAAGATGAAGATAATTCAAAGAAGTATGCTTGTATTTGAAAAGATGTATTATCAAAAGGGACAGAGACATAAGCATGCAACAAGAAATCAATAAGTGAAGGATACATATGAAAGATCCTAGAAGATGAAAGTATGATAAAAAAGAAAGCTACAACAAAAGGGAAACTATTGCATTGATGTCAAGAACCATAAAAGGAAGAATTCACCTGTGTAACAGATCAACAACAAGGGAGAGTAATGGATTGGTATCTAGATGATGAAAATATTGCATATTCTTAACCCATGTAATGAATTGAAGACTTTCAAGATCCAAGAAAGAGGAGTATTAGAGTAAGGGTGAGTATAAGAGAATCAGAAAAAGAGATGTGCATTCTCATTGCATTAGAATAAGTATAAGAATGGATGTTTCTCATGATCCATTTGTGGACAAAAATTTCATAAACATCCCTTTTCCATTGATGTCAAAGGGAGCAAGATATAGTAAAAGGGAGCAAGAAAAGAAAAGAATAATGTTTGTGTTGCCATAAATGACAAAGGAGGAGATTGTTGGAAATGTTGTCATTGATGTCAAAGTGAAAAAGATAGAGTCATTGATGTCAAGTGTATGATCAAGATTGTTGGATTGATTATCATCAATATCAAATCCATTGTGGAAGGAATTTGTTGTCTAAGTTTGATGTCAAACATATGAGGATGATAACAGTAATAAATTGGCATTGCAACCATTGTAATCACTGGTTAAAAAGAATTAGATTGATCACATCAAATATCCTAAGCTACAAGGTAGTGGAAGCATGATTAAATAAGCTAAATAATTTATAATGATTGAATCCTTGTACTCTTGGTTCCTAAGTCAATCATGATTCAAAACATAAGAAAATGAGCATTATTCTGAAGGAGAAATTTAGATCACACTCGGAAAGAGACATCGATTTGAAGGAGAAATTTAGATTAGATATCAATCATGAATAAATTAGAATACTGATGTCAAAGAGAAGTGAAGTGTATACAAATTTTTGTTGCAACAAAAGTGCAAACAATTACCTCACAGTTGAATACAGATTGAAAATACGGATCACTAATATAGATCGTTAAGTGTAGATTGTCAACATTGTTTAAGCAGAAAATTATGGACAACATGACAAACTTACACAAAAATTAAAAATAAATAAATCGATCTACATAAGAAACTAACCTTTTAGGTAATATGAAATTGTTCTCTAAATTAAAAGCAACTTAATTGAAGAGGCACGATATCTTCTAAAAACAACAGTTCAGATTCTTAATGAATAAGATGAAATCACTAAAAGACAAAATGAGGAAAAGGACAAAAAAATGAATAAGACAAAACCAATAAAGACAAGAGTTAAAATGGTGCAATTTAATTTATGGAAATGATGTGACTTCAGATATGAAAAAGAGGTGTAATTTGAAGAAAAAGGACAATTTCATAAAGAAAATTATTTAAATAAGGTGATGTATAATAGATGCAATTCATGTAACAGATAGATTTAAAAAGGAAAATAAATGATTTGGAATGGAGTGATTGCTTTTGGTTAAGGAAAGAAAACAAATCATATAAAAGTTATGATATAGTGCGACCTAGTTAGTGAAAAGCAAGCAAATTAATATTAAACATATTGTTTGTAAGGGTTACGATTCAAGAAAACATGTTGCTTAAAACAAAGGTTGTAATGGTTGATATGTACATATATATATATATATATATATATATATATATATATATTCATACATACACACACACACACACACACACACACACACACACACATATATATATATAGATCCAAAAAAACTAAGAGTTGTGTGGCAGAAGTGCATGCGAAGAGTTGAAAAAGTGTGATATCATAAGTACACTAGTAGATCCAGGAGTATGAAGACACTCAAATTTTAAGATGGATTTGAGAAAATTCAAAAGAGAGAAGAGAACATTATGCAAATATATGACAAAACTTGTGAAGCAAATATAAAGAATTCTTGAGCAAATTTATGACAAAACTTGTGAAGCAAATATAAAGAATTCTTGAGCAAATTTATGACAAAGGCTTGAGCAGATCTTAATAAAGAATAAAAGTAATATCTAAAAGATATACATGTAGATATAAAAGAAGTATAAATACAGATTTAAGAGAAGAGTTCATTGCAGGTTTGCGAGAAGTGTATGCTGATATAAAAGAAGAAGATCTACCAGAGATAAAGGAAGACTTTGAGCAGAAATATAGGAGTCTATGTAGAGATAGAGGAAAATTTTGGGTAGATCTCAAGGTAGAAAGTTATGAGAAGTTGATGCTATGATTATGACTAGTTTTGTGTAAAGTGGTACATAGTTTGGATCAGATTTGAAGAAAGAGAGTAAGCATAATTGCAATCATATTTGAGAAAAGAAGTTGTGCATATGTTGGATCATATTTGAAAAGAAGAACATAGTGTGATTCAGATCAGATTTGAAAGAAATATATTTGAGTAGAATTGTCCATCATCTGTTGAAGAAGCAACATTTAAGGTGGAACATTGTTCTTGAAGTTATTATCTTTTGCTAAGTTGGTGCTTAGAAAGTGGGGGATTGGTGCCTCCAGTAGGTTGGTTCCTACTAAATCAAATTTAGGAGTTGGTGCTCCTTGTAGGTTGGTTCCTACTAAAACATAGATAGGAGTTGGCGCTCCTTGTGGGTTGGTGCCTACTAAATTGTGAAAGCTGGTGATTCAAGTAGGTTGGTGCCTACATTCATTGTAAAACTTATATCATTCATAAAGTACATTATTTGTACCATGGTTTTCTCCTGTAAGAGTTTCCACATAAGATCTTGGTGTCAACTTGTTCATATTGTTATATTCTTGCATGGCTGATATTGTGTTAGAGTTTAAATTTGATCAAAGTTGAGAGGGTGAAAAATTGTTAATATACTAATTCACCCCCCTCTTAGTATATTTTTGTGCTCTTCAAATAGTACAAAGGTAAATGGTTGGATGTTCTAATGGATTCTTCAGGATTATAATCTATGTATGGCTTATTGGAGGTACTAAAAAAATTTCTTGATAAAGAGTATGACCTAGTTGACAAACTGGGTCTTCCATTGGTTGAGGCTTCTAGTTGTTCAAATTGAGTTTCTTCAAGTAAGGATCCAAGATCAACACTAGAAACTCATCTACTTTGCACACAAGGTTTAGTAGACCACAACTTATGGGATGGTGTAGGAAATTCATGAAACCTAGGCTGTGACTGATTAATTAGTTTCTTGATGATCATAAATTCTATGTCAAACCCTTCATGATTGATGTGATGACTAAAATCTAGAATGTTGGAATTACCTTTTGGGTAACTTACTATGGCTGGAAAATTGGATGGTGGAAACATAGTGTTTAATAAGTGATAGATACATCAACCACCAATTATGGCATAAATAGAATCAGGTTGAAGCTCAACACCTTTGACTTGCAAAAGTAAACAAAAGGCAGACTATACATACTTATCATCTAGACTGATGGTGAAATTTGGGTGTACAGGAATATGACCATCACCTCCTTGGGTTTCATCAAAAGCTTTGGTGAGTTGGCCTCTAAACTGGGCAATGACAACTTGATCCCAAATGTGGCAATGAGTATTTATAAGGCTACCAAAATACTCAACTCCTATGTCATAGTTGAAATGAGGATGAATTATTATATCAACATAAGAGAAATGTACATGGAAATATCCTTTTTCTTTCCATATTTTAATGTCATCTGGTAATAAAATTGGAAGATAGACTGGAGAGATCCTGACTCTAGATATCTTGAGATTTAGTTCAAATTGTCTGATAGACTGCATTGTTTTAGCCTTAATGCCCTTTTTAGGATATAGATTCAATATCTTAACATCTAGAAACTTAAAATTTCCCTTTTCATCTATGTATTCTTCCTTATCCTCAAAATAGTTATGAATGACAAGAGAGAGAGAGCTACTAGCATTCATAGACCTCTGACTAGCCATTGTAGGTAGGGTAGAACTTACTTGTGCATTTTGATCCTTTTGCTACTCCATTTTCTATCTTACTAGTCACCCTTCCACTTCGGCTTCAATATAGGATTTACGGTCTTACTATGGGTCCACGCTACTCACGATCCTACTTTGCAACTTTCAGTTCCAAATCTATGAACAATAACTTGGCTTTGGTTGAAAATCTTTATCTATCTCACTTATGAACAATAGTACCAAACCTTCCTTTTCTTATCTTATTCTTTAGGTTAAAGTTACTTGTGGCATTTTAATCACCTCTATTTTAGACTAAATGTCATGGTTTTCTTTATACTCTTTCTATATGTCATGGTTTTATAGAACCATTGGGCATTGTGCCAAAGAGATGGAGATTTCAAATTTGAATTTGAGAGTTAATGTTGAGTTTGACTTGTGCAAGGGACATGTAAGAGCCATGTAAGAGCTCATAAATGCTTTGTTGGATGTACATGTCCACTTGTTTTTGAATTCAAATTTGAGGGAATATTCCTCCAAGATGCCATGTTGAAAGAAAATAAGGATTTTAATAAATCAATAAATTGATTTATTTGTGCAAGTGGCAAAATCTAGAGAATCCAAGTGATTAGGATTAGCATTTAATCATGGATTAGATTAATTAAGATGATGTTAGATGTTTTTGAACCATTTGACTTAGATTTAGGGATTTAAATCAAATCAAAGGGAGATGAAAGGTGATAAAGATTTAGTTAAATAAATATTTGATTTATTTAGCTAAGGGGGATAGTGATAGGATCAAATTAAATAAAGTTAATTTATTTAATTTTAGATGGACGATTCTTAGAGATTAATCAATTAAACTTGGTTTATTTAATTGAATAGCGAATATGATTAGTTAAATATGCATGATGTCAATTTGACGTGTCTACATTTTGCCTCTCTTTGAAGCAATTTACTTGTTGCGTTGTTTCAAAGAATAAACTTGCCATGATCAATAAACAACTTAAATGATGATATGATGTGATGATGGATGAGATGGATGATGTGATATGCTATGATTATGCAAATGTATGATTTATACAGATGCTTAGACTAATAGATCTATATTATGATGATGATGTAAATGCAATGCATGTGAAATGATCGATGTTTCCTATTATGTATGATATGAATGATATGTGGTATGCTGATAGTTTTGTGGATGCAAGATGGATGCACTAGTGGATGCATTGGTAATGTTATGCTAGCACAGAGAAAGAAGAAATGAGATGATGACAAGAGGATCCAACAAATCCATGATCTAACGAGACTTTATTAGAGATGATGATGATTTGTTTATCAAGGATTGGGACTTTAAAAGGGCTACTTGCCTTATGTTTGATAACACACATAGATACGATGCATCAAGGTATGAAGAACCATTATGGCGTTGTACCTAGTGCGATGGACTTTGACTCGACAAACAGATAGGAGTATTCTTGTTCACACTTGACATACAGAAACCTTGCTAGGACATACTTAACAAAGCAAGTATTCACCAAGTTATTTTACAAGAATGTCCAACAAACACAACAGACAAAAGATAACGATCGTTGCCCCATTCATATCTCTCTAAATCCTTCATTCAGATATCATCGAGAGGTCCTTGGAATGAGTGTAATAAGATAAATCAAAAGAAAAGATCAAGTATGCAAACAAGCCAATGTTCTTCATACCTCCAACCAAAAGAATGTGTTTTGATAGGATAAGAATCCGAAGTGATATCCAAAATGATGCCCATTGTCGGAATGATATATTCTAGGACATACATTGTATAGGATGATGATGGTTTGATAATTTGATTGATAGGCTGTTGATATAAGGTTGACTGACATGTTTGAGAATGATCAAGAGTTTGATTTTTCATTTAATGGTTTGTTGTTTTCTTTTGAATTTGCGATTGAAGCTTGCTTTTGCTGATTGTTGTGATTGCTTCTGTTTGTTTTGCCAAAGGATGAACGTGATGATCGGTTTATTATGGATGATTGATTATTGCGGGTGAAAGAGAAATGGGGTGGGTGGATTTTTTCAAGTATTTGGATGTTTTTAATGTTTTTGGAATATTTTGAGGCTGTTTTTGGTATTTTGGATTTTTTCAAATGTTTTGATTTTTGATTTTTCAAATGTTTTGGGGTTTTTTGAGATTTTATGGATGTTTTTGGATTTTGATGTTTTTGAATGTTTTTGGATTTTGATGTCTCGAGGGCTAACCAAAGTTTATCCTTGCCTACGTTTAAGCTCAGAGACGACATAGTTCAGATTCTAATGTTTTTGATGTTTTTTCTAATTTTATGGATGTTTTTTGGATTTTGATATGTTTTGGATGTTTTTGGATTTTCGCATGATTTTGACGATTTGGATATCGATATGTTTGATGATACCAGTGCTCTATTTAGGGATTTTTCTAAAAACCAAGCTAAGGTTGATTGGTCGAATTGATGGATTAATGATGATGATAACATTGTTGAGGATACACAACAATGCAAGGATTTGATTGATTAGGATTGATGACGATAACATTGCTGAGGATGTACAACAATGCAAGGATTGATTGATCTTGATTGATGATGATAACATTGTTGAGGATGCACAACAATGCAAGGATTTGATTGATCAAGATTGATGATGATAACATTGTTAAGGATGCACAACAATGCAAGGATAGTGTTAAGCAACACAATGATCAGGAAAGATATCCCAAGATGATGATGGGTTGATTGGAGTTGATTGATCAAGATTTTGAAGCTTGATTTGGAACAAAAGATGTTTTAGATGATTTGATGTGACGTTTAGATGCAACTAATAGTGATTGTTTGGATTAATGTTCGATGAAAGATGAAGCTTGATAAGGAATGTTTGTTCATCAAAATATGCCATGGGCTAGTGATTTGGATTCTGGATCACAAATGCTTTGACTAGTTTGGTTTCATGTTTGCTAATGTTTAGATCGCCACATAAGTTGGAGGATATAGATCAAGATTTATTCTCAAAGCAAGATGTAAATATCTACCCCCAATGTCTAGCAATGTATGGAATGCAATGGGTGGATGCTCGAATAGGTGTATGGATGGATGGGTATGGTAAGCACGCAAAGGATACCAAGGATTATCTTGTGATAAGATAAGGTGTTTAAATGACATAATGCTTTATTAGATAATGCTTCATGGCTCAAATAATTTTGGATAGGATAGGATAAATTAAAATATAGCTCATGTCAAGATGTTTACCATAAGCAAGCATAAAGTGTGCCCCAAACTTTCATCAAGATCAAGATAACTTGGATGATGGATGCGGGTGGATGAAAATGGATTGGATCAATGGTGTGTGGATGAGTGGAATTTTTATGGATAAGACTGATGGAATGTTGGCTTTATTATGGATGGGATGAGATGCTTTCAACTGAATTGGTGCACGCAGATGCTTGATTCCACACATGATGCCTGTTTTCCAAGTTTTCATCATGGTCTTGCCCAAAGCGCCACCGTAGTGGTTTTCACTAGAGGACAATTTTTTTCTTTACTGTTTTCAATCCTTTTTCTGATTTTTTTTGGATTTTCATATTTTTTTTGATTTTTTGGTTTTTCTAAAAGATTTTAAGCTCATGCTGAATTACAAGGTATTGTTGATATAGATGCCCTTGTCATAGTGCGCCATCGATATCCTCCTTGAAGAAGCTGCTTTACTAGATACATGCACTTGAATGCAACTTTTGTGATTCTTGATTTGCTTCATTGATATTGGGGTTAACTTTTTCTTTGTGCGCACATCGCAATAGAGTGCCTTTTGAATCCTTATGATGAAGGGTTGTTGCCAATACATGGTCAATTTGAGAATTGGATATCATGCGCAAAGGTGTGGATGGAGTGTTTTTAGGGATACAAGATGGATTGGTTGACAACTTGTAATCTTTGACTCTCCAAACTTGGGAAGATGAGAAATGATGGGTGGATACGAAAGTGTGTGTGGAATTAGGACCAACTGCTTGATACACTTTGTACATCGCTTGAAAATCCTGCTTTTCCTTTTGTGGACATCTTTGATGGATACTTTTATTTTTCCCCTTAGTTTCTTTGGTTGATGGAGTTTGATAGGGATGATCTTTCTTTGTATTCTTTGTTATCCATTTGTATTTGATTTGTTCATTATGCTTTCCAACTTCTTTTCCTTTGATAACATTCTTCGTACTTTGATTCAATTCGTACTTTTGACGTTGGTCGCAATTCATGGATGGGGTGATGGGTGGATGAAGATCCTTGATGTGGCTGGTTGTAGTATTGGCAACAATTTCATCATAAGGATTCTCTGTGCTTCCTATGTTTACATTTGCTTGAGATGAAGTTGCCCCAAGTATTATGGAAGTAGTACCTTCATGCTTTGATTCCGCCTGTTCCAAGAGCTCTTGTTTAGAATGCATTATCTGATAAATGACCACCGTAGGTGATGTTGTTTCAATTTGCTACTCTACTAACTCTAAATTATATTGTTCTGTCTGACTTGTTTCCTTGAGTGGATAATGCTGGATATTCACATACCTGATGTCCTCAGTCTGAATTTGGGATATATTTGATCTTGATGTTGATAACTTAGTTTGACTGTAGGAATCAATAACCTGCTATTTTTGTGTAATAATATCAGGAGTATCTACGTCTCCATCCACAAAAAGCATCTCACGGGTAGATGAAGGAGAATGTGCTATATGGACGTGATCATCATTTGCGACATCTTGTATAGATAGGAGAATGTCCATTACATCATTGTAGTATCTTGGAGATACAAATTCTTGATCTTGAATGATTTTGGAGTTGCTTTTGTCATGCTTTGGATCAAGTTCTTGATATGGGTCAGCTTCAAAGGATGGATTGCTTACAAAGGGTTCTTGGATGTCACCATTAGACATGGTAAGTGGCTCAGTATCTTCAAGTGTCAAGTTCAGGGTTTCTTCAGTATTTGTAGCCATGAGGTCAAAGGGGGTCAACATGTCTTAGAAAGGACCATTGCTAGACTTTGGTGAAAGGCATTGATCATGCTTTGGCATAAATTCTTGAGATATGTCCTTTAACTCATAAGGCAATGTAGATACATTTTCAATATGATCATTGGTCGATGGATCATGCATTATGTCGATAGGATCAAATAATCCTAACACTTCTTGAAATAGATCACTAGAAAGTGGCTCTTGATGTATAGTGAGTTGATCATTAGATGGGGTAAAAACATCTTTAATGTGATCATTGATGGATATATTTTGATGATTGTTTTCAATAATTGTGGTGGAGGGATTTCCAATCTCCTCAACCACAGGGTCAAGTGATGTTGACATTTCTTGAATTGGATCGTTGTTGGGTATTGTTGGTGGATTTTGATCATGATTGAAAAGCGACTCTTGATGTATGTTGATTTGATCATTGGACGGGATGGAAACATCTTCAAGGTGCTCATTGATGAATAGATCTTGATCATTATCCCCAATAGTGATTATCTTTTGATCAATAAGGTCTTGGATGAGATTTTTGAGTAGAATACAATCCGATGTTGCATGTCCCTTTGTTTTATGGAAGCCACAAAAGTGCTTCTCGTTATACCCTGGTGGTTTAACTAAGGGCTCTTGATAATCCTCATAAACAGGGAGTTTAATGATATTTTATTGTACCAATTGTTGCAGGATTAATTTGATTGGTCTCCCTAGCGGTGTGTATTTTCTTTTGTTACCTTGTGAGACTTGCACTTGACCTTGTGGTGATTGATTTTGGAGATGTGATTGGTCTTTGAGATGTGGTGATTGATTTTTGAGACATGGTGATTGATCTTCGAGACGTGGGGGTTGGATTTGTTGATGTGGTCGATCTTGATATCTAACTTCTTGACATTGGAGATATTGTTCTTGATGTGGTTGTGGACACAACTCAATGCTTTGAAGACATGGTTCAACCAATGGAAGATTGTATTGAATTTGGAGTGAAGATATCCCTCTACTCAATAATTCAATTAGTTTGGCATGTGAAGCAAGTTGTTCTAGAGAAATTTGATCTTGATTTTGAATTTTACTCCCTTGATTTGGCTTTTGTTCAAGCAGATTTGGGATGTACACTTGTGGTGTTTGATTTTGGACAATGTTATGATTTGGGATGACACTTAGATTTGGCATGATAGGTTGAAATTGAACATTGTTGTGATTGGGAATCATATTTCCTTGATTTAGGTAACTTTGATTTTGCATGGCATTACCTTGACTTGGATCGATATATGGAGTCGTTATCATCGTGTTTGGACTTTGAACAAAATTTGAGTGATTCGCAAACATATTTATCCCAAAGTTTACCAAGTTTGGATTCAAAATGTTCATATTTGGTAAAGTTGTACTTGATACATTCTCATTTAGTATGTAGGGATTTGGTGGGATGATGTTTTTTGTTTGAAGGCTCATGCATTGATTGTTCAGATGGTGGATTTGTAGGTTTGGACTTGGATTTAAATATACCATTGGGAAATGTGTTTCAATATTTTGACTAGGCATACTCACATTTGTTGTACCATTGAGTTTTGTCGAAGGTAATGATCCCATGTATAGTTTGTATAGATGTGAGTGTTTATAATCAATCGGCATTGTAAGGCTTTGATAGCTTAGTTGACTTGGATTACTCATGATGAATGGATCAAGTTTATATTCCATGTTCCTCTTGTGTTTTGACCTTGTTGCAAAAGTGACCTCTAAGGTTCTTAGGACCAATGATGAGATGATGGATGAAAATGTGTGAATGATATGAGTGTTGAACGTTTAGGGATTTTGGATCAATGCTAGACTTAGGGTTTGATTGGATTTGGATAATGAACTTGTAAACCCTAATATATTAGATGTTATCTTAGGATGAAATTTTTCAAAGGGATGCTAATTTAACTAGAGGTATGAGAAAGGATATATTCCCATACACCTAACTAAACAAGGTGATTTTGATTGTGATGATTTACCCAAGTCTAGAATGATGTTTCCAAAGCTCTAAAGTTGTTTGTGGGATGGACTTTGATAGATGTTTGGGATGGATGAAGTGTTCAATTTGATCCTAAATGAATCTAGGAAGGACTTGTTTCTGAGACCAAGATAGTGAAGAACATGCCTTTCTCTAAAAGTAATTCAAAATCAAAAGATCAATGTTTGCATGAAAACCATATGACCAAAAGATGCCAAGCACATATGTGGGGTCCAATTGATTTAATCTTTTCTTAATGGATTCTTTTTACTACAAATGCTCTCTTGATTAGATTTTGAATCTAGATGTCTAATATCTCAACTTTCCCCTTATCCTGCAAAGTGTATTATGCGGAAACCAAGAAAATTTGAGGCAAAAGTTACTTATTGTTGACCTTAGTAGGAGAAAATTGAGATGAAATCCAAATGATTAGAAGCCTCTAAGGATACAAATCCCAAGGGAAAGCAATAACATGTGAATTTGTTCAAGGATATTTTCCTCTCTTAAAGGATTTGCAATTTTGATGATTCGTTGAATGTTGGTTTTCCAATGTTTTCGATCAAAGCACTATGTTTTCAAACTGACTCACAAGCAATATAACATCCTAGCTCAATTGGTACGTTTTTCTTGGTGGGCTTGCCTCATGCCCTTCGTAAAAGAAGAGATGATTTTACATGCAACCAAGGAGAGAGTATAAAGGTATGTTAAGAATGAAGTCTTAACCTCTATGCTTTAACCAAGATCGGACATGGAAAGTAACTTCTTGGAATCTAAGTTCCAATGCACCACTTTGATAAACTCGTTGGATCGAATGGTTGACTACTATAAATAAGGGTTCTAGTTCAAAATTTCTGTTCGTGGAGATTAACCCATACGGCGAGAGTGCCCTTTTGGATCCATCTCATTGGAATCAACCGCATGATATTGGCGTTTACTCCAATACCCAAATTTATATCCCGATTGGAAATACTCTTGGATTTAGAGTGTTACCTATTGAGTCGTTCCCTTGGGTGAGTACTTTTTCCCCAAGGCAAGCCCTCTGGAATAAACAAAAGCAAGTAAAGACAAAATCTGTAACTCGATCAATCTTTGATGGCAACAAAGAGAGAATATACGCGATAATGCCCCCCCTCACACTCGCACAAGATCTTGTTCAATTTTTAACCCAAATCGAAGTGTGGAGGTGATTGCTTTATACCACCCTAAAGTCATGAAAAATACCTTTTGATTCTCAAGATCGCTATAAAGCGCGAGAGAAGCGCATATGTCCTTTTTCAATGCCTTTAGTTTAAGTAAGCCTTCATGAAAAACAAAGTTGTCCTTGTTCTTTTTACATCCACAAAGCAAAATGTGAGTTGTTTTTAAGCACCAAAAGACGAGCGAGAGATACTTTGTTCAATTGTTAATCCAAGAAACAAAATCTAGTAAGTGGTATCCCTAATGTTCGTTTTAACCTTTGCAAGAAGAAATTGAAATATTCTTTTTAAACCCAAACGAAAAATAGTGTTCTAAGAAAGAAGAGATAGCAATTTCGTGAAAAAGTGTTAAACAAACACTTAAAGTGTTTAGAAATACTTTGATTTTTCAAAATATCCTCCTCATTCTTTGTTTTCCTTCTTCGCTTTTTCTTTGTTCTCCTTCGTTTTCACCTTCGTTGTCCTTCGTTATCCTTATTTTCTTTGTACCTTCGTTATCCTTTTTCACTTTCCTCATTTTCATTTTGCTTTTGCTTTTCTTCACACCTATAGAAAGAAAAGACAATAATGTGAGGATTAGAACATTAAATTCATTTTAATCACTAACTCCAAACAATAACACGATTTCAATTTGAAAGAAACAATGATTTAGATGATCAAAAAGTATTTATAAGTGGACCACACTTTGATATTGATTGCATGGAGAAGGTACCACACTTGTTAGATCCACTCTTTCATGATGCACATCACTAAATGTATTGAGTCCATAAATCAATAAATCCTCTAAAAGCATCATCATAAATTTCCAATTTTAACTATGACCATAATGATGAAAATGTTTTTACAAAGCTAGGAAATATCTTCAAGCTAAACGTGCAAGTTGGGATCTGCCATTAGTTGGTTTCAAGAGATTTTTTTTTTCGTGCTGTAATGACAACAGTGGAATGTGGAGGCAGACCCATTATTATATTTCCTGGTTACATTCAGAAAAATACTTTGACTAGGGTTGCTACACTTACTTTTGGCGGTTGCACATGCTTTGTACAGTCAAGATGAAATATCTATATCTCATGCCATCACTATAAGCGAACCTGCCTAAATTAGATCACCTCTCACATGATGTGCCTTGAACATGGCATTCATCACTCATTGTTGGACATGTGGGGTTTTTTTAAAAAGTATCAGATTGATTAAGATCAACCATGAGAATTAAAAGCGCCCGCCAACCTCCAGATATAATATTTTGCTTCCATTTTGTACTCTAGCCATTTCATAAATGGCGGTGTCAGGGAGCTGGGGGCCAGAGGAAAAATAGTCAAATGACTTAGTGCAAATATACATTAAAGCCCGAAATAAGTGCGATAGGAGATCTCTTATTTATTACATACATGGCTGGACATAAGGTATCAGCATATAAATGCAAGGATACAGGCTGTCAGATAGAAATAATAGACTGTGGGAACTTGTACAGGTCGTAATGATAAGTAGTAGCCAAGTTCAATGTTGTATAGCTTTCAAAAGAGCAGAGAAACTTTTAAAAAGTTCAGCGTTGTACAACTTGATTACTGCGTCCTGAATCAGATGTTAATTTCTATCAATGGAAGTAAAAAATTTTGAGAATCATGGATATTGTGTGTACTCAATGTCAAGGGTATAAGAATAGCCTTTATGGAAAGAGGAGATGCACAAAAAGGGATGGAAAAATTCAATGTTAAAGACATTCTCTAAAATAAAGGTCATTTTTTTGAAATAGGCTACCACCTATAGATTTGGACAAGAGAAATAAGGCGGGTCTAATGGCAAGAGAATAAGCCAGAACAACTATGAATATACGTGTGAGATAAATGCTATCAACGAAGTCAAACAATGGTATTTGGCTTTCAAATAAACTTTGATTCATTCACATAAGCGTGTGACAGGCAAGGCGATAGGCAAATCTAGTGGATTCATTCACAACTTATTTGTGCGAATAGCAATGGCATTTATTGTTTGAAAAGATTTTGAGGCAAAAGCATTTGCATCCTGGATGCACCCCCCTATATAAAGTTGCACACTTATCATGCGCAGGCTCCTCTTAACTGCGAGTTGTTTACAATACTCTGGCTAAAATAAAATCCCAGAGATGTTACAAAGCAATACATTGAAGGCCAAAGCAAAGAAAATAGCAATCTTTGTGTGGCCTTAACCTGGTTCAAGATCAGTGGAACCAAACTTGTACCAAAATGAAGTCTGCACTAAGTAGAGCATTGGAAGCGCTCTAGGGAAAAGCACCCCACGTGATCACCATTCCTTCCTATTGTACTTGACACAATATTTATGAAATAGCAACGATTAAAGTACAAATCAATATTCAAATGAAAAGGAAAAAACTTTTAAATCATAAACATCAATTCCAATAAGCATTAGTGAGCAAACATCTTCAAGCATCGATTTCAATAAGTATTCATGAAGATGCTATATTTCAATATAGAAGGCAGAGAAAGAATTTCTCATGACCGAATTACAAAATTTTGTATTCCTACTGGGATGGTTCCATTAATGGCATACCGAGAATAGTAAAAACAACTTTAACAAGGAAGTTAGAAACTAAATATAACTTATGTAGATGGATTAACAGCCCATACCGAGAATAGTAAAAACAACTTTAACAAGGAAGTTAGAAACTAAATATAACTTATGTAGATGGACTAACAACACTCCTAGAACCATAATGTGGATGTCAAAATCTGCAAATGGTTAGTATTTTAAAACCAAACTAATAATCAACATCCCTATGAAATAACTCTACATGCTAATAATGCAATCAAAGCAACAAATATTTAGATAGATAAATTGAAAGCATATAATAAAACATGGAGAGAATTATGTCTCATAGTAGATTGGTGCTATTGTGGAAAATAGCCCTTTCCCAACCCTTGATAGATAAGCTAGATGATGATGATAAGATGGGAAAAATCATTTCTCCAATGAAGAGAGTGACTTTGCATAAGCTTTGTAGGTGATTTTGTGGAGATTGTGGAGGATTTGTTTGAAGAATGATGCCTCTATTTGTAGATTCTCAAATGCTAAGAGTGCTTATGAGAGAGCAATGTGGGATAAAAAACAAGCCATTGAAAAGGGGCCACTTGTCAACTTGTGAGTGGTTGAGGATTGTGCAAGATTTGGGGATTGTGCCAAAGAGAGGGAGATTTCAAATTTGAATTTGAGAGTTAATGCTGAGTTTGACTTGTGCAAGGGACATGTAAGAGCCATGTAAGAGCTCATAAATGCTTTGTTGGATGTACATGTCCACTTGTTTTTGAATTCAAATTTGAGGGAATATTCCTCCAAGATGCCATGTTGAAAGAAAATAAGGATTTTAATAAATCAATAAATTGATTTATTTGTGCAAGTGGCAAAATCTAGAGAATCCAAGTGATTAGGATCAACATTTAATCATGGATTAGATTAATTAAGATGATGCTAGATGTTTTTGACCCATTTGACTTAGATTTAGGAATTTAAATCAAATCAAAGGGAGATGAAAGGTGATAAAGATATAGTTAAATAAATATTTGATTTATTTAGCTAAGGGGGATAGTGATAGGATCAAATTAAATAAAGTTAATTTATTTAATTTTAGATGGACGATCCTTAGAGATTAATCAATTAAACTTGGTTTATTTAATTGAATAGTGAATATGATTAGTTAAATATGCATGATGTCAATTTGACGTGTCTACAAATACAGTAAAAAGTTTTAAAACAAAGAAAAATTGTATTATATCACCAAAACTCCTTCAAGCCAACCTACCTTAAATGTTTTTTAGGATTTTTAAACATGTTTCCACCTCATACCAATGGTTCACAACAAAATTTTGAAGTTGTGACCATTCAAATTCCAACTTTCACGTAATTTGAGAAAAAAATGCACTAAACAACTTTAACAAAAAATGTAAAGTCATGAGCAATACTTGACCCCACACACCTAATACCTTTTAATCACTCTAATTACATCATATTTTAGTCAAATCGACCTTATTGAATCACGAAATGTCTCACACCTAACCTAGACTCCACAAAAAATGCATTGACCAGCCAAAATTGTGGAGGTGCTCTTGCACTAGAGCTCTTCTTGGACATCCCCACATGTTCCTTTCATTTATGAATAATCACAAATGTCAATTTACATGCTCATTTCATTCAAATTTAATCTCTTTCTAATCCTAGTGTTGGGGAACACTTTCCAAGGACTTAGGAGATACATGAAATATGTTTAGGATTGCAATTAAATGACATCCTATTCCCAACAATAACAAGCTCCTCAAAGGTAGGGATTTAGTATCACAATAGATAAGATATTTTTAGCACAACTATTCTTTCAACCTACTAAATTCAATCCCCAACAAATTAAAAATAGAGGGGGAAAGTGTTATGTTTTGACTATGATAATAAATAGTCAAGGACATAAATATGATAAAAAGAAGTAATATCTTGAAGGGTGAGGAAGAACAAGAAGATGAAGTAATAATAGAGGTTTTTAATTAGATTGGGGGGGGGAATTAATAGATACCCAACCAAATATTTCTTGTCATACAATTTTTGGACTAAGCACCCCACAAACTCTTAGGTAGTGTGTCTCTTAAAAAAAGAGTAACAATGTTTATCTTTCTCAATTTGTATCCTTTTCATGTATAAGGTCTTGAATTTTATGTTTGAGTTTGATGCATACACTCATAGAATATTTGTGTGTATGATAATAAGAACAAGAATATCAATCCATATGTGGTACAATCTTAGGCATGACCATTTGATTAATCAAAGGTAAAATAATAGATTGTGCTCCAAAATTTTCTCCAATACAACATATGTAAGCTTTTATAAAATTTTCCAAGATCTCTAGACCAAATGTTAGTATTAGATTGAGCCATGAATTCTAAGCAATCACATGCTCCTACCCATGAGGTTAAAAAAAAGAAATATGTGAATAAATAGCTAAAGTTACGACGAGTTAACTCACAACATGGAGTACATATACAATAACATCCATCTAAAAATAGGTTTACAACCACTTAATTTAGATCTAGCTAGAAAAAAGAAAGTGGATATATAGCAATATCATGTGGCTAAGAATAGACATGTAGCTCCTTAGCATTCATGCTACAACAAATGATTGAGAAATCTACTCTTGAACACCTTTGAAAATAATCTTAGCTCTTGTGAAATTTGGATAATCTCTCTTGATTCTAGGATTTGAATTGAATAAAGACCTTGTATTTATAGGTAATTTTCTAATTTCCCAAAAATTAAACATTACAAGCCAACATTTAAAAATTTGAATTTGGATCATAAAAATTCCACCAAAAACATTAAAATTTTGAATGTAGCAACTAAAAGGGACCCATTCGCCCAAGGGCGAATGGGTCTTGACTTAAACTGCTAGGAGCTATTCATTTCAAGGTGTTAAAAATGATAATTGCACTAATTAAGTACTTATTCCCCTTTCAAAAATTTCAATTAATTAGGCCTGTAGATCAATAATTGGGCCAATTAGAGTCTTAATTAAGTCCAATTAAATAAGGGACCCAAACATAGTGTGAAAATGTAAAGGAGTACATTTTTTGACACTACATTTAGCCCCCAATTTAGTGAGAGGATGTTCCCTACACTCAAACTCACACTAAAGTAGTCAAACAAGTGTCAAGAGAGGCCTAATTGTACACTTGCTGGAAAAATAAGACAACAAAGGTCAAGGAGATGATCAAGCCCCCCAAGATCTAAGATATCACGAAAAACCAACAAAGGCACAAAGAGACACATGCCTATGTTAAATATGCAACAACAAGCCAAGATACACAAGAATACAATGTAAAAATTAATGAGAAGAGAAAGATAAAGGGATGGATCAAGCCTTGACTATTTTTCCAATCAGTATGGATCAAGCCTTAGTGTTTTATCCAAAAAACATTCATAAGTGGAAACCTGTTGACTACAATGCAAACAAAATGCACTCACACATGCTAGTGAAAATCTGCTATCCACTAGGTGAGTCCCAAAAAAGTGGCTAATGGGAATGTCATGCCAGGTCTAGGCTCCCATTGTACTAACCATACCAAAGTTATACCTCTTGATAACTTTGATAAGGCACCACAGAAAAATGGTCACAAGGCTAGCAAGTTGCGTTATGCTAGGCACTCATGAAAAAGGCTCCATCGGTAAGCAAGTTGTGGTATGCTTAGTGGCCTTGATACATGCAATAGGATATTCGAAGGGGTTTTTATTAGTTCATGAAAGGTATCACCTCAGGGAACATTGTGCCTAATGTCTCCAAGAGAGGACTAGTTGAGGATAAAAGATTCACAACTTAGGGAATGCTAGCCGTAACATCACCACTAAGAGGAATGTCATATGCTTAGAAAGGTCACAATCTTGAAGGACATCAAACCCAATAACACCACCAAGAAGACATGTCACATTAAGTAAGAAGACCAAACTTTGAAGCAAACAATGAGTGAGGAAACACATGCCCCCACTTCATAAAAATTGCTAAAAACCATGTTGTGAGAAATTACTTTAAAGTATAATATGATAAATGCCAATACATGAGAGATTTATTGAGAAAACCCTATGTGAACATATGTTTCTGAGTAGAGCTAAATCATGGAAAGGAGGGTTTCCCCCCATATTTAATCCTAAGATAACACATAAGGGATCCATGGATTTGGGGTCAACTTTTGTCATTGTTGTAGTGATATAATTGAGCTCAGAATCATCATCATTCCCCAAATAACTCATGGAACAATGAGCACAAAGGAGGAATGACACATAGAAAGAGAGAAAAAAGGGAAGAGTTTGGGTCAACATGAAAGAGACCTAAATGTATCAATTCCTTTTTTCATCCCCAAAAGGAAAACATAAGACAAAAGATAAAGGTTATGACAAATAGAAGAATGTAGATACAAATAGAAGAATGTCATGACATATTCACTTCCTTTATATCCTTGCACCAATGGAGTGAAAAGGGTCATACAAAGCAGGCTCAAAAACTCTAAAGACACACCAAGTAGCATAATAAGGGGGATCACATTATGCACATGCAATCATAAAGAATATGAAAACATGACAAAGACAATACTACTATGGAACATGTGATTCAACCTATAGTAGGTCATCCACATCCCAATCTTGTTTGTCATATGCAAAAGGTGGACAACTAGCCAAAGGGACAATAAAAATTTTTGTACTACAAGCATCACCAGGTTCAACATGTGGTGAGTCACTCTTTATAGGAGTGCCATCATGGTTGTTATCATCTAATCTCATGGAAGAGAAAACCAATAAATTTAGCTCATTATGCACTTCCTCATTAATCTTAGCAATCTCATCATCGTCATCAAATTTAATCATAATAGGAGGCCTAATGACAATATCCATAGAGGTTTTGAATGTTGTTGTTGTGGCGAAGGTGGAGAATCATCATGCTTTGTTTCAATTGGTGCTTGATCTTGATTTTTTGTTTTATTCTCTTCTTTTAGTCTACAAGCAATAGCACGACATCTATGCCTACACTCTTTAGCATTTCTATTTCTCTTTGTATGGTTTTTAAGTTGTGATTGTGTAGGAGTGGGTTTATCAACCATAGGTTTATGTTCTTCCTATAATGGAGAAATGGAAGGAACCATGGAAGGTTGTTCAACCACTTTATCTTTATCTTTATAAAATTGTTTGATCTTAGGAGGTACAACAAGACTCACACTATCATCTCTTGGTCTTTTGTAGGAGAGAGGCGAAGGATTTATCATGGGTTGGTCTTGGTTACTTGGAAGATATTTTGGTTCAATCATGGTTTCATCAATGATAGGAGGCTCAATAATGGGTTGAGGCATGTTGCTAAGGGATAATTTTGCTATGCACTTTGCCTTAAAATTCTAATAAGATTTGAAATAGAAGTCTTCACAAGGCTTAATAGGTTCCATAGGTTTGGGCCAAAAGAAATTCATTAAGAAATTCCCACAGGAAGACACAAGATTAAAGCCACTATGATGCAAAGTAAAGATATCATTTCTAAACAAAAACTTTAAGAATTTATGGACTATTGACGGGACAACATCCATGGAGAGTAGCCATGGGTAACCAAGCTTCACACATAATTGATTTGACAACAAGATGACAGAGAATGAGACATTCAATTGTTTCGGTCCAAATTTTAAAGGAAGAGTGATTGAACCTATCGTAGGGCAAGAAAAACCATTATGCATTTTGATCCATGCTTTCAGTTGTTCATAAGAATCTTGATAAAGTTCATGCACAAATAAAAATTCCTAAGTGATCACATTCTCTACACACACAATATCAATTAATATCCCATTAGTAGGCTTGTCATTGATTCTTTTGGCGATGCAAAGAGGACCATCGGGTGCATGTCTAATTATGTCATTTTGTGAGAAAGAAATATCAAGGATTAGTCTAGATTGGCCCTTACGAGGCTGAACATCAATGAAGTTGACCACACATTCTAAGTCTCCTTCATTTTCATTTATTTTATCATTATTTGTATCTTCAAGTTTTTCAACATTCATCACATAATTCTTGGCATCACTAGCTTTCACAAAAGAGATATTATGATTTGGCATGGGGTTGGTAAATATTTTCAAATTTTGGTTGGGTGGGGAAACAAACTTATTTCCTTGATCATTAACACCACCAATCTGGATGTGATTAGAATTAATGAGGTCTTGCACTATATGTTTCAGACGCTTACTTTGTTTTGTATTGTGTCCATTTTGTTAGTGATAATAGCAAAATGAATTGGAGCTAAAGTTTAGAGGTAAGGGCTTAGGGGTATCAATGGCTCTAACAAGAGGTAAAGTAACTAAGTTCTTACTCAAAAGTTGCAACATGATGGAGTGAAGGGTATCAAGTAACAGGGTAAACTGTCTACTCCTTTCCCTAAATGGATATGGATTTGTCATTTTTTATGACAACCACTTGAGAGTTAACATGTTGATTTGTTTGAGGTGTGGTTATTTGTAAAAATACCTTATTTTGTTTCTTGAAAGGTTGAAAATTGTTATGGGACAAAACTTCAGATTTCTTAGGATTGTTAGAAGGATTTTTTGCTTCATGATGACTAACCGAATTTTGATAGTCATGAAGGGTCATGCACAAGTGTGTAAAGGAGACAAATTCACCATCCCTAGTTTATCTTGAATATTGGTTTGAAAATTTTCAATGGACATTCTTTGAAGGTCAACATTAGGAATCTTATTGATGATTTGTGAGTAAAGCAATTGGTATTGTGCTATGAAGTCAATGAACTTTTCATCTTTGTTTTGTTTACATTTCATTAAATCAGTTAAGGTCATATTGGGACCCATGTGCACTTAGAAATGGTTAAGAAAGGCATCAACGAGTTCATTGAATGAATGAATTGAGTTATTTGGTAAAGAACAAAACCACTCCAAGGCAGTGTCTTTCAAGGATCTAGGGAAAAGTTTAGCCAAGAGTTTATCCTAAAAAATAAAATCACTACATAAGGTTGTGTATACCGAGACATGGTTGCTAGGATATCCTTTCCACCATATTTATCAAATCTAGGAATCTCTATGCCTTGTGACATTTTTGTTCTCGATATCTCCAAGGATAAAGGGTTTCTTTTGATATATTGTGAAGGTTGGCCATTTTGAATTTGGTTCGTGTGGCAATTTTTTTTTGGAGGGATGAAATTTTTTGCAAGAGTTGGTTAAGGACAAGATCCTTGTTTGTGTTGTGAGATGAAGGATAATAAGGTGGAGGTGTATATGTATTAGGAGGACAAGTGAATTGTAAGTTTATGAGGGAGATGGATTAGGAGATATGATATTTGAATGCACAAAGCTAATGGGATTCCCAATGGAAATACCTAAGGTGGTATTGACATTGATAGTTGGTTGTTTTGTTGTTGTAATAGTTGGATTAGTGTATGTAGGAATAGAAGGCATAGTTGTGGAAGGAGGAATTGTATTTCCACCTTGATTTCAAGTATACCCCAAAGTTTGAGCACAACTAGCTATTGTAGGAACATGTTTATCAATAATGTGAGTTAGGCTATGCAAAATCTCTATTCCTTGTTCATTATCAAGCATTTTCCTCATTTTATCTATGAAAGGAATTGTAGTACCAACAATAAATTCAGAACTCACAATTTTTTCAATTTCTCTAAATCTTCATCCATTTATTTTAGCTCTTCTTGAGGGACATTAGCAACCATTGTGTCAACATCAGCCACATTTTTTGTGGGTAGGGTGGTCATGGGAAATGAGGTATCAAGTTATGGTCCATAGTGTGTTGACTACTATCAACACTATGTGTGAAAAAGTTGGAAAACTCAAGATCCACAGCGAGTGTAGTAGCACAGGATGGCACAAGTCTCAAACTATGTCTCACCATAGTATTGGTAATAGGACACCAAGTTGTGAATCTCATACAAGTTTCACCAAACCTAAGTGCACCCAAAATGGAGAATAGGCTCTAGATAAATGCAATCAAACACCCTAGAATATGAAGTGCAATGCAAATATGTAAAAAGAGAGATTTTTTTTAGATTTTAAACAAGATAATTTACTAATTATGCTACACAAAAACTTGAAAATGATATCTTTTAATACCAATTTTGATTTTCAAACAATGCACTCAATTTGACCAATTGAACTAAATGTAAATAGTAACAATTTTTTCTAATTTTTGAAACTAAAACCTAGCTTTAACAACATATCACAATGAAGCAAATAGAGACAAATCACTTCCAAAAATTTTGAAATTGACTATACAGATACTGATTCACCCTGGAGTGAATGGGTTTTAGCATAGGGGTTGCAAAAATTTAAATCTGAGTCTAAGGTTCAATGCTAGGGTTTCCCATTTCAAACTGTAAACTGTGGTTTTAGTGATTAAATTTTCTATATTTTGTTGTCTAAATGGAAGTGAAATGAATGAAAAATGATGCACAATATGAAAAAATTTGAAATATAATTTTGAATCAATTTGTGAATGTGAATGATTCAAAATACACTAATATGCAAGTACTATGCAAAATTAATGTAATATGCATGCACATTTTTTAATTTTTCATATTTTAAAGGATGAAAAATGTAAAACTAAAACCCTTAATGAGATGTAAACTAATGCAATTTTAACAACCCTGAGTGAAATTTAAAATAATGCAATGCAATGAAAACTAATGCAAATCCTCGATCTAGGGTTTGAATGGACTCCAAATTTAGAATATTTTGATGTACAATGTCGGGTTCACCAAAATGAAACATAGAAAAATAGGTTCACCAATATCAAGGGGGTATGATTCATATATCTTCCTTAGTTCATTAGGAAAAAGATATCCCTTAGTACAAGATTGACTTTCAACCCTTAGGTGAGTCAACCTTGATGAATATCTTGTTGTTTTCCTTATGATTGAGGATGAGGTAAATCAACCTGAAGTGCACTTTTGGGAGATAAATGAAAAATACCAAATGAATGCATTAATGCAACGTAACTCTTGAAACATCAAATTTAAACTTTAATATAACAAAATCCAAAATTTTTTAGTAGATCTGAGAACGATGTGATTTTATGCACCTATCAAAAAAAGCCCGTGCTGAATGTCCTAGGATTCATTCGTCTAAGGGAAAATGGGTCTTACTATAGGGGTTCAAAATATTATTTTGTAGTCCTCTGCTCCTAGGTTTGCACTCTCGATTCCTTCGAGTTTCACAATTGAAAATACAAAATTAAATTTTGAAAGCGAGTTTTCGTGGCTTGACAACAATGTTGACAACTTTGACAACTTTGCAAAATTATACTTTTGATGGGTCTTCAATCCTTCTTCAACCTAGGATATGCAACACACATAAGAGGAAAAATTGGTTTTTTTGGTGAATGGGGGCTTGCCTTGGTCAAACCCTGTTTTGGTAATTACACTTTGAAATGAAAAAATGAAACATGAAAGGAATGATGAATGGACAGTTGCTATGTTGCAACTCACCAAACCCTTGAATTGAGATCCTTGAAGGACTGAAACTTAGCACATCTCTCCAAGGTCTTGATCTTGCATGGAATGGCTTGATTGGATGTTGATCTCGATGCTTTAAATGTGACTTGAATGCTTGAAACCTACATCACAATGTTAGCTCCAAAAACATACATGAATGATGATAAGTTTGACATGATGCTTGAGATCTTGAATGTTCCAACAAATGATTGAGAAATTTACTCTTGAACACATTTGACAATAATCTTAGCTCTTGTGAAATTTGGATAATCTCTCTCTTGATTCTAGGATTTGAATTGATAAAAAGACCTTGTTTTTATAGGTAATTTTCTAATTTCTCAAAAAATAGATATTACAAGTTGACATTTGAAATTTGAATTTGGATCATAAAAAGGCCACCAAAAACATATTAAAAATTTTAATTTAGCAACTAAAGGGGACCCATTCACCCAAGGGCGAATGGGTGTTGACCTAAATTGCTCAAACCTATTTATTTTGGGGTGTTAAAAATGATAAATGCATTAATTAAATATTGATCCCCCTTTTAGAAATTGCAATTAATTAGGCTTGTATATGCATAATTGGGCCAATTAGAGGCTTAATTAAGTCCAATGAATTAAGGGACCCAAACATAATGTGAAAATGTAGAGTACATTTTCCGACACTACACCCTCATGAAGGGTAGGGCCACTTCCAATAGGAAGGTGTGTAGGGGACTACCAATCTGTGGTTGGAGGAAAATCACCCAGACGATGCTCTCCCTCTTGTATTTAAAGAATGTCAAAGGCTTGATCGTATAAAGACATAGTTTTATTCATCATGTTATTCTTGAAAAATTTGTAAAGTTACATGTTGGTTTCTATACTTGTTTGTTGGCAACTTTCTTGTACATTAGTTAAATTATCAAATTAATTTATATAAGAATGTACTTGTTAGCTCTCAAAAACACAGGTTTTAACCACAAAAGCTTTCCAAGCTTTCACAATGTTTTAGGGTAACAAAAAAAGGTTTGAAACAATTAAACCTTCTACTCTTCAGGTGCTGCAAAACCAAGGCGGGTGTACCTCTTCGAATAATGCAGACTTAACTTGCAGTCAATCTTCTTACAATACTTGTTCACAATGGAAAATGGGAGTGAATAGATGAAATCCAACTTGAAAACAGTGACAATATTCTGATCTAAGTCCTAAATACTCGATTAGAAGAAACTAAATGAATTCACAATGATGAAGTGCAGAGACTAGTGCCTTGTTGGGTAAGCGGAGTCAAGTGAGATCAAAATGAGCAACACTCTCTGGAGAGACACAAATTATTTGGCATATGTTTTTTTTACAACTTGTATAAGCATGCAGTAATGTGACTACTAAGTTCTACTTTAATAATCCAAAATGAATCTCTTTGATTACTGTGATCAATAAAAGGATTTAATCTTTACTTGAAAGAACTAGTTGATTAATCACACAAATACAAGAAGTGTGTATTGATAAACTGAACATAAACTTGTCATGTCAATTTAAATAACCAGAAAAATCAATCATGGAGACAACTTAGCAGTATTTTTTATTCAACTCAACAGATAATTGACACCAGAGAAATGTAGCAACATCAACTAAATCTCATAAATACCTCCATTGTGAAAATCATGCAATAATAGCCTCTAGTTTGATAATTCTATTCTACTATATCTATTTGCAGTGTATCGAATAACTGATAATTCATCCCCTTTACAATTGCAAAAATTTCCTATTTATACACAAGCATTTGAAGAAAATATCATATTTAGAACTCATGTCGGCCTAGCAGAAAATTCAGGCTCTAATTCAAGTCGGCTAGCAACAATCTCCAAGTATATTCATGTCAGCCCAGATGTTTAAAATTCTGTTATTCACCAATGTAAAGTTGGCAAGACAGTCATGAAGGTATGCCGAAGGCAAAATAACGTTAATTGTTATCTGCCCATGCACCTTTGTTCCTCGCGCATCGCCGTGACCACCCGCTTGTTATATCAAAGTCAAGAAGTATCGCCTTTGTTTCGCTATAGCCTTAGGCTGTCAGTGAGATGTCATATAGATTTCATCAAGCTACACTGAAGGTCATTCACCACTCATAGGTCGCTATAACACCTCGCATGTTACACCGAAGCCAAAAAATACTCTCTTGATTCTTTAAGTTTCGCTATGACCACACAACATCGGTGAGACACTATAGCGGGCTAACTAAGTTCTGCCGAAAGCCTCGAGCCATAATATATCACCAAGCCACAAATGATCTCACACCGACAGAAACCACCCATCTCACGTATGTCGCTATAGCTTGTAACTGTCGAGATGACCTTACATAGACTATACAATGTTTCATCGAAGGTTCTCACTTATCTCCAAGTCGCCAAGACAAAGCACCTCCTATGTCAAAAACCATTCCCCACTCACTTTCGCCAAGACAAGACAATATTGGGGAGAGGTTATATAGAATGTCCACACTATACTGAAAGCCCTTGAAGTTGCTCGTGCTTGCCAAGACCATAAGATTTTCATACCGATGGAGTCTCCATATGCATTATCGGCGAGACCGAAGGTCATTCGCCAAGATGATATATCGAAAGCCCAAACTCATACTAAAATGAATTCACTTGTCTTGTGTATCGAGGAGACTTGTCGATGTCGAGGAGACTTCACAGAGATAGAAACATGTTATACCGAAGCATCCCAGCTCACACTTGTTCACCAAGACAAAGCCAACCCCACACCGAAAGCAAATCACAAGATACCATCGGCAAGACTCAATAGATTCGCTATGACATATATCGATGTCCCAAACCTTCGCCGATAGAACCCTAGCATATGCCTTTTGGCAAGACATAGAAACCTCACTGAGACATAATGCCGATACCCCTAAGCTGCACTGATGAACCACCATACCCATAGTCGGGGAGACATGTCAAAATCAGTGAGACCTTATGTCGATAGTCTTATCATATGCTGATAGATGCCTTCATTGTAGCCAACACAAGAGGAACCTTATGCCGATATGAAACTTACTTGTCACCGAAACACAAGATACATCATGCCGATAGCCTGCAACAAGAATTAGTGAAACATGCACAGGTCAGGGAGACATTTAGAGACCTATGTCGACATAGACAAAAGGGTGGAAAACACATAGATAGATGATTACAGGGACAAATATGAATCAAAATATGAGCAAACGAGTCATGAAATGAACGAAATATGCATGAGGAAAGACTCATATGAAGACTCAGGAGACAAAAATATTCAAAAACATCAAATTTTAATAGTTCCAACAGTGGCTTCGACTGGGGATGAATGATAGTCATATCATTGCAAGGATCCATAATCATGGGTTTCGCAGACCAGACAGAAAATGATGAACTAGTGAGCAGCAATGAAATGAATGGTGATGGAAATAGACAAGAGATAGATGGAATGAATGCAAGATGAATGCACGATGGAGGTGAAATGGAAAATGATAGTGAAATGGAGATGGACAAAATCCTAGACTACTGTGCATGGAAAATAATTTTAGAGAGGATACACAAGAGTTGTCCATGCACTGGCAACCCTTAGTCCTCTATGATGCTCAAGAGAAGAAAAGCTTCAAGAATTGCCCATGAATAGGCAATTCGTGATCTTCACCAGCCATGTTCTGCAGATAGTATGAATCTTCACCTCCTTTTCCAACAACAACAAATGGTCCCAGCCAAAGAGCTTCAAATTTACCATGCTTGCCTTTCTCCTGATACCTTGCATTCCACATTAACACCGAGTCATTCTCTTTGAATTTTTTGTTCTTTACCTTCTTTTCAAATAGATATTTCATTTGTGCCTGTAACTTCATGTTTTGAATTTGGGCCTGTCTCCTTACTTCATCAAGTTCAGCAAGTTGCTCCATTCTGTCTTCCATAGGCTCAAGGACATCCAGATCTTCCTGAAGAATAAATTTATAAACTGGCAACAAATTCTGCAAAGGCATCCTGGCTTGTGCTCCATATACTAATTCAAATGGTGATTTTCCAATTGCCTTCTTCACAGTGATCCTATCAGCCCACACAACCAGTTTTAGCTTTGAATCCCAAGCCTTCTTGTTCTGTCCCAGCATCCTTTTTATAATCTTCAAAAGACTCTTATTACTAGACTCTACTTGACCATTGGCTTGTGGATGATAAGGAGCTGCATAGGAAATAGTAATGCCATGCCTATCACAAAAACTTTTGAATTCATCTGATCTGAAGCACATCCCATTGTCTGTGATTATCCTCAATGGTGCACCAAATCTGGTGATAATATTGTCCATCAGGAAATTAATCACTACTTTACTTGTATCTTACTTGGTTGGGACTACCTCCACCCACTTTGTAAAATAATCCATAGCAACCAGTATCCATCTATGTCCTCCACTTGACTTCTCCTGTATCTCTCCAATGAAATCAATTCCCCATTGATGAAAAGGGGCATCAGCCTGCAAAGGTCGAAGTGGCAAAGCACCCTGATACTTCAATTTTCCAGAAAACTTTTGACAAGCTTCACATTTTATCACACGTGTAAAAGGAATCATTAAAGACCCTTGGCCAATAATACCCAACCCTGAGAACTTTGTGTGCAGTTGTTTTTGCTGAGTAATGACCTCCACAAACTCCTTCATGTGCTTCTTTTAAAACGTGCTTGGCCTGTGATTCATCCAAACATAATAATAATACGCTAGCTCTATTTTTCCAGAACAAATCTCCATCAATGAAAACATACTTTGATGCTTGTAACTTCAAAGTTCTCTTTTGGCTGTCACTTAGCCCATCTGGACACTTCATGTATTTAAGATAATGCATAACATGAGTATACCATGGAGTGTGCTCAATGCTTGCAATTGCAACCCCTTCTTCAACATTGCAAATCTGATTTGCCTCAATATTAGTTTCTGCCATCAGCCTAGCCAAACCTTGGCCTCTTACCAGCTTAGTAATTTGTATTTCCATGTCAAATTCTTGAATCTTGTTGATCCATCTGTATCTTTTCCCTGTAACTTCAGATTGTATTAAAATATCTTTGACAACAACATGAGGGACATAAGCAATCACCTTGGCTCCAACAAGATATGGTCTGAATGCTTTTACAACTTTTACCAATGCAAATGCTTGCTTCTCCATAATGTCATACTTCAATTTAGACCCTTGTAATGATTTACTAAAGAAAGACACAGGCTGTTCATAACCACCCTCATTTTTCTGTAACATAACAACAACAATAGTATGCATTGAGGCAAAAGAAAAAAATCTAAAAAGGCTTTGCAAAATCTAGAGATTTAAGAACATGAGCCTCTTTGATAGCCTTTTTGATAGACATAAAAGCATCCAAAGCTTCAGCAGTCCAATCCATCTTTTGTCCTTTCTTCAACATTTTAGATATAGGCTTGATGATCTTAGCAAAATTAGAAACAAATCTTCTGACAAAATTAATTTGTCCAAAGAATGATTGTATTGCCTTGACAATCTTGGGAATAGGAATTTTATCAATAACTTCAACTCTCTCAGGATCTATTCTAATTTCCTCTTTTGAAACAATATGACCCAAGAGCTTACCCTCTGTGACTGCAAAATGACACTTCTTTGGATTTAAGCTAATACCATATTCAAGAGCTTTAATAAATACCTTTTCAATATGTTGCACATGATCTTCAGCCTTCTTCGAATAAGTAGTCAAGTCATCTTGGTACACCACCATGATAATATTAATCAAACCAGCAAATGCTACATCCATGGCTCTTTGGAAAGTTGCTCCACCATTGGTGAGACCAAATGGCATTCTTATGTATACATATGTTCCCCAAGGAGTTGTGAATGCTGTCTTATATTGCTCAGATTCCTTGACTTTGACCTGATTGTATCTAGAAAATCCATCCATCATAGATAATAACTCACACCCTGTCACCTTATGCAGTATTGCTTCCATGTTGGGTAGAGGATAATTATCTTTGAGAGATGCCATGTTCAGATTTCTAAAGTCCACACATAACCTGATGTCACCATTCTTTTTTTTCACAGGAACCAGATTTGAAACCCAAGTTGAATGCTTGATTGGTTTAATAATTCCTCCATCCCTGAGCTTAGCTAATTCCTCCTGCATCTTAGGCTCCAATGTTGGATTTATAGGCCTTTGCTTCTGTCTAAAAGGCTTGGCATCTGGCTTTAATGGAATTTCATGCTGAAATAAATCTTCCCTGTATGCTTTCAGATCTTCATATGACCAGGTAAACACGTGTTTTTACTTTCTCAACAACTCAATCAACATTTTTCTAATTGTTGGGCTTATTTTCTTCCAAATGTATACCTTTCTTGGTGCAATTTCAGTCCCCAAATTAATTTCTTCAACATCTTCTCTTCTGACTGGCGCCTGCTTCATGAGAGATCTATCACTTCCATCATACAGCCTCTCCAATGCCACCAGACCTTTGGGCAATTTATTTGTTTTGAGCTACAATATTTCTTTTCTGAACACTATTTGTTTCCCATCTATTTCTTCAACAAAAGCATTGAAGTCAATTTCCTGTGCTTTATATTGGTCTATACAGTGCAAAAATTTCAAAAGATCAGCATCATCATTAAAAACTTTCCAGCTAGAAATGTTATCAGGCACAGTAGGCCTTGTCTTAAACTCAATCTGTGATACCCCAGCCAGTGTGATATCATCTCTTTTCAATGCTACATTTTCTAAAAAATTAGCCATTATGTTTTTTGACCTGTCAATTCACTCAATTGAAAATGCATCAAATAATTCAATTGTGTCCCACACAACATTCTTGTATTGTTTTAATCTTTTGTGCTTTGTTGCATATTTTGATTTAATTTTTGAAACAACCAACTCAGAATCACCCAAACCAGCAAGCAACTTGATTTTATGTTTCACAACCATGTTCAAGCCTGTCAATAGAGCTTCATATTCTGCCACATTGTTTGTACATTTAAATGCTAACAGAAAAAAAATATATTTAAAAGTAATACCTCCAGGTGAAACAAACACAATCCCAGCTCCATTACCTTTTTGACTACAGGCTCCATCAAAATACATCTTCCATACGCCATTGCAATTTTGTGCAACATGTTTTTCAATTGGATCACTATTAATTAATTCTGGCTGAGCTGGTTCTATTTTAAAACTCCTTAAATCGACATCACAAAAGCAATTAATTTGATCTTGTGGTACACATTCAACAAGCTGGCTCATTCTTGGTTCCCTGTGTAACTTCACTTCCTAGCCATTCACTGGTATTGTAGCATAAGATAAATCAAATTGAACATTTCCACCTACAACTGCAGTCCATTGCCTTGACAAAAGCATCCCTAATTGAGGAGGAGTATCAATGACTGTTATATCTATATTATATGTTGCCTGTGGATATGTAGCCAATTTGACTTCAACGTCTTTTATAATACCAACCATAGGAATAGGCCAATTATCCATAGCATAGCACTTGCCTCCAGTGACATCAACACACATGCCAAGCTGTTTCATGACTCCTACAAGCATAATGTTTATAGCAGCACCAGAATCTATCATGCAGTTTCTCAACAATTTATTATTTATAAGCAATGTGGTGAAAAAAGGATCCACTTGTGGAGGAGTTGATAATATATCATTCAAACATACCTCAAAATTATTTATCTTTTCTTGCCTGTTGACTTCCTCATAATTCATATTTTTTTCATTCCCATTTGTAATCAATTGAACAACATTATCTCTGTACTCCTTAATTTTCATTAATTCAAGTAGTGGAATAGACATTTTAACCTGGGACAATGCCTGAGTGAAATCAAAAGAGCCCTCCACCTTGACAGTCTTCTTTAATTCTGGCGCTTCTCTTTTGCTTTCCTCTTTTTCTTTTTTACTAGACTGCACAGGCGTCTTCTTTATTTAATTCCTTCACTTCCTCATTCTAGACTGATTTCTGTTCAATTTTATCATGCTGCTTATTTCCTAGCTTTTTGCATTTTCCTGTGTTGTCTTTTGATCTTTTACAAAAATTCCCCCAGGAACTCCATCTGGCTCATTTACTTTTTTGTTTTTCAACCAGTATTTACTTCGTGCTTCCTTAACTGCAACAATAGTAATTATTTCTATTTCATCTTTAGTAAGTCTCCTCACATTGCATTGAACAGGCGCCTCAACAGGATGTGGCTCTGTGTAATCTTCATCAGAATCATAAAAAATCTGTTGTTTAGCCATATGAACATTATACTTCTGATTGGAAACATCATATTCATAGCCTTCATCCTCAGAAGACGAACTTCTTTCCTTAGCATGGTGCAAAACATTTGAAGTCAAGTATATTGTGTGATCCTCTCCCTTATTTTCCATCAGCATCCCCTCCTCCTGCATTCTTTGAGCTACAACACAAAAGTCTGGAGAATGTGGCTGATTGCAAACTTCACAAAAGTAATTATTACTCACCATGTAAGTTCCCTTCTTGCTCAATGGATCAGGGGTCTCTTTGCTTCTTGACCTGGCTGCTATAGGTTTCCCATCTTTCTAGTCTGCATTGTAAGGCATATCATGCAGCCTTGGCCTCTCATTTCTATTCTCATTTCTGTATGTATTCTCTTGTCTGTACTGATATTATTGTTTTATTATGGAGGCCTCAGGTTGTCTCTTTTATTAATTATACCAACAACCTTTCTGTTGTTTTCAATTGTAAATGCAATTCTCTGTGCTTCAGCCAAATCCGTTGGAAATCTATTTCTTAGCTCGCACCCTGTTTTAGGATAAAAAATATTTAAATATACACTTAATGCAACAAAATCTAGCAATCTAGATCTAGGCGGTACCTTAGTCTGCAATTTATTGAATCTTCAGTTGAAATCATAAATTGAATCATTTTGACTTTTCTAAATTCTCATTAATTCATGAAGAGCTACATCTAGAGAATTTTGATTCCCATATTGTTCTAAGAATCTTCCTTGAAATACCTGGAGAGAATTAATTGAGAAGGTTGGCAGACTGTTGAATCAATCCCTGGCATCTTCAAGAAGTGACATCATGAACAGTTTCATGTGTAAATCTTCATACGACACATCAATGTCTTAGATGAAAATATTAAAACTCCTTAAATGTTCTTCAGCCGTGATTGCATTACTTCCTGTAAATTTAGGCACCATATTCCTCCAACTGCCATCCATAGGGTAAGGGTACAACTAAAAACCAGCTAAATCAAACTGCCTGATCATGGTTGTATGCTGGTGAGGGGGAGGAATAGGTGGATACTGATGCTGATGCATAGGATTATTAAACTGTGCATTATGCTCTGGAATGTAATGCTGACCTGGAGGTGGATGCATACCTGCATGCTGAGTGGGAATATGAGGTGGGCGATTTGGCTATTTGTAATGATTCCCACCTTGATTTTAAGGAACATTCTGTTGATTGGAGGATCCTACACCATGATCACCCTGCTTGTGAGGTGGAACATACTTTGGGCCACTAGCTGTTTGATCACTAACTTGGGCCCTCTGTAATTTAGCCTCAAGTTCCTCTATCCTCTTCCTCTATAACTCAAACTGTGCTTTCACTTCATTAGGGAGCTCGTAATCATCAAACACATTTTGGTTACCCTCCATCTTCTGGTCATATTCATGCTGAATCCTTACTCGCTCAGGTTCAAGCCTAGCCTCAAACTCAACTTTCTTCTGAAAATCATGAAAAGGATTGACTTGCTCCTCAGGAGTACAAAGTTCTGCACTAGAACTATCTTTCCATGTGTCATACCTGTCATAAGTTTCATAATGTTGTCTTGCTACTTTGTCTCTATTTGTTATGGACATATCTTCAATTATCTTCTTACCTCTATCATTTTTATCATCTTTATGTGTCCATTTGCTGCCACCAGCAGGAGCTCCAATATACCCTCCCCTGAATTGAGATCTTCTCCCATTCATGATGAACAACTGCAAAATTTTGTGTCAGAGTCGCCACTCACTTTCCTGAAAGTGAGAAAATGTTTGATACTTCTAGTTCCCAACGGAGCTTGTGCAATAATCCTGACTCTATATGTAAGGCTTTGATTCTGATTGTCCCCAGTAGAGTCACCAATTTGTTAGCTCTCAAAAATGCAGGTTTTAACCACAAAAGGTTGCCAAGCTTTCACAACGTTTTAGGGTAACATAACAAGGTTTGAAACAATTAAACCTTCTACTCTTCAGGTGCTGCAAAACCAAGGCGGGTGTACCTCTTTGAATAATGCAGGCTTAACTTGCAGTCAATCTTCTTACAATACTTGTTCACAATGGCAAATGGGAGTGAACAGATGAAATCCAACTTGAAAACAGTGACAATATTCTGATCTAAGTCCTAAATACTCGATTAGAAGAAACTAAATGAATTCACAATGATGAAGTGCAGAGACTAGTGCCTTGTTGGGTAAGCAGAGTCAAGTGAGATCAAAATGAGCAACACTCTCTGGAGAGACACAAATTATTTGGCATATGTTTTGTTTACAAATTGTATAAGCATGCAGTAATGTGACTACTAAGTTCTACTTTAATAATCCAAAATGAATCTCTCTGATTATTGTGATCAATAAAATGATTTAATCTTTGCTTGAAAGAACCAGTTGATTAATCACACAAATACAACAAGTGTGTATCGATAAACTGAACATAAACTTGTCATGTCAATTTAAATAACCATAAAAATCAATCATGGAGACAACTTAGCAATATTTTTTATTCAACTCAACAGATAATTGACACCAGAGAAATGTAGCAACATCAACTGAATCTCATAAATACCTCCATTGTGAAAATCATGCAATAATAATGTCTGGTTTGATAATTCTATTCTACTATATCTATTTGCAGTGTATCGAATAATTGATAACTCATCCCCTTTACAATTGAAAAAATTGCCTATTTATACACAAGCATTTGAAGAAAATATCATATTTAGAACTCATGTCGGCCCAACAGAAAATTCAGGCTGTAATTCAAGTCTGCTAGCAGCAATCTCCAAGTATATTCATGTCGGCCCAGATGTTTAAAATTCTGTTATTCACCAGTGTAAAGTCGGCAAGACAGTCATGAAGGTATGCTGAAGGAAAAATAACGTTAATCGTTATCTACCCGTGCACCTTTGTTCCTCGCGCATCACTGTGACCACCCGCTTGTTATATTGAAGTCAAGAAGTATCGCCTTTGTTTTGCTATAGCCTTAGGCTGTCGGTGAGATGTCATATAGATTTCATCGAGCTACACCGAAAGTCATTCACCACTCATAGGTCGCTATAACACCTCGCATGTTACACCGAAGCCAAAAAATACTCTCTTGATTCTTTAAGTTTCGCTGTGACCACACAACATCGGTGAGACACTATAGCGGGCTAACTAAGTTCTGCTGAAAGCCTCGAGCCATAATATATCGCCAAGACACAAACGATCTCATACCGACAGAAACCACCTATCTCACGTATGTCGCTATAGCTTGTAACTGTCGGGATGACCTTACGTAGACTATACAATGTTTCACTGAAGGTTCTCACTTATCTCCAAGTTGCAAAGACAAAGCACCTCCTATGCCGAAAACCATTCCCCACTCACTTTCACCAAGACAATACAATATCGGGGAGAGGTTATATAGAATGCCCACACTATACTGAAAGCCCTTGAAGTTGCTCATGCTCGCCAAGACCATAATATTTTCATACCGATGGAGTCTCCATATGCATTATTGGCGAGACCGAAGGTCATTCGCCAAGACGATATATCGAAAGCCCAAACTCATACTGAAATGAATTCACTTGTCTTGTGTATCGGGAGACTTGTCGATGTCGGGGAGACTTCACAGAGATAGAAACATGTTATACCGAAGCATCCCAACTCACACTTGTTCGCCAAGACAAAGCCAACCCCACGCTGAAAGCAAATCACAAGATATCATCAGCAAGACTCAACAAATTCACTATGACATATATTGATGTCCCAAACCTTCGCCGATAGAACCCTAGCATATGCCTTTCGGCAAGACATAGAAACCTTGCTGAGACATAATGCCGATATCCCTAAGCTGCGCCGATGAACCACCATACCCATAGTCGGGGAGACATGTTGAAATCGGTGAGACCCTATGTCGATAGTCTTATCATATGTCTATAGATGCGTTCGTTGTAGCCAACACAAGATGAACCTTATGCCGATATGAAACTTACTTGTTGCCGAAACACAAGATACATCATGCCGATAGCCTACAACAAGAATTAGTGAAACATGCACAGGTCGGGGAGACATTTAGAGACCTATGCCGACATAGACAAAAGGGTGGAAAACACATAGATAGATGATTTCAGGGACAAATATGAATCAAAATATGAGCAAACGAGTCATGAAATGAAGGAAATATGCATGAGGAAAGACTCATATGAAGACTCAGGGGACATAAAAATATTCAAAAACATTAGATTTTAATAGTTCCAATAGTACTGAAGCGATAGATTAAATTGAAAGGAAATATTTTTATTTATATTTATGATGTTTGTAAGATTTATTATTGTTTATTTTTTTTAATAGATTCATTAGATCAAACATGTCATTATTCCTTGTTTAGAAAAATTATTAAGAATTTTTTTTAGAAATTTAGATAATAAACTATTGCTTGTTACAACATGGCCTAAGTCCTAACAAAGATTAAAATAACATAATTATATAAATATTCTACATATTATTAATTAGATGTAATTGCACTTATCATAGGTAAAAAAATCATGGAACTACTTAGCACTTGAATTGATAAAAATACCTTATATTTTTAGGTAATTTTCTAATTTCTCAAAAATTAAACATTACAAGTTGACATTTGAAATTTGAATTTGGATCATAAAAAGGCCACCAAAAACATATGAAAATTTTGAATTTAGCAACTAAAGGGGACCCATTCACCCAAGGGTGAATGGGTGTTGACTTAAATTGCTAGGACCTATTCATTTCGGGGTGTTAAAAATGATAAATGTATTAATTAAATACTGATCCCCCTTTCATAAATTACAATTAATTAGGCTTGTAGATGCATAATTGGGCCAATTAGAGGCTTAATTAAGTCCAATGAATTAAGGGACCCAAACATAATGTGAAAATGTAGAGTACATTTTTCGACGCTACACCCTCGTGAAGGGTAGGGCCACTTCCAATAGGAAGGTGTGTAGGGGACCGCCAATCTATGGTTGGAGGAAAATCACCCAGACGATGCTCTCCCTCTTGTATTTAAAGAACGTCAAAGGCTTGATCATATAAAGACATAGTTTCATTTATCATGTTATTCTTGAAAAATTTGTAAAATTATATGTTGGTTTTCTATACTTGTTTGTTGTCCAGATACTTTCTTATACATTAGTTAAATTATCAAATTAATTTATATAAGAATGTATTGAAGTGATAAATTAAATTGAAAGGAAATATTTCTATTTCTATTTATGTTGTTTGCAAGATTTATTATTATCCTTGCCTTATAGGTGGGGAACTAATGTTATCGCCTCAATCTTGCATATTAAAATTCAGTATCGGGAACCACGCTCAAAATATTTTTCCATAGTTTTGTTGATGTTGTGGGAAATATTTATTAAAAGCTAATTCTCGGTGTTTTTTTGCAATTTTGTCATTGGCTGGTGGTATTTTCCTCGTGGTTTTGTCATTTTTAAATTTGTTTTTAAATAATAATAATTGTCGTAGGGAGCTTTGCTATTGGAAATATTTCATGAGTTCCTTGTTATAGTGGTGTCTTCGCATGCACTCTTCGTGGGGACAGGTGGTGTGTTAAGCAATACATTTTCATTTACTATTTGTGAGTTCTCATTTATTGTGAGTAGTGAAGTGCAACTGTCATTAGCAGGTTACAATGTGAAGTTTTAATTCTGTCAAGCAATATGTTATTTGCATTGTCTATTCATTTGCTCAGGTTGTTTGATGAGGCTAAAATTTGTGTCTATTGAGAGGGTTTGCATCTACGATGTTGGGAGTGAGAAAGGTGGTGCTTGTAAGTTTTTGTATCTCCTACACTTTCTTTTTTTGGTTTGTATAATGTCTAGGATTTTGGAATTGAGAAAGGAAATGTTTGTAAGTTCCTATATCTTTTATAGTGTTGTTTTAGAGTTTTTTGTGTCTTTGCATTTTATGGGTTAATGCCTCTTGTTTGCATGCATGCATTGCAACTGCACTTGAATTTATTAAATGGAAATGAAAATTAGTTGTGAGTAATTGGAAAATGTCTGGGTATAAAATTATTAAATCTATATCTGTTGAAAGGGTTTATGTCTATTAAATGGGGAGTGAAAAATGACGCTTTTGTAAGTTGGTATGTCTTTTACAGTGTTGTCTTATAATGTTTTACATCTTTGCATTTTATGGGTTAATGTCTATTGTTTGTTGTTTGCATTTTGGGTGTGAATGTCTATTCTTTGCTATCCTTAATTGATTTTCTAGGTTAGTGTCTATTGTTGAGTTAAATACTTAACATTGTAATTTATTATTGTCGATTTCTCTGCTAGTTGTGATTAACAATGGAAGTAGCCAACTACACTTCAATCTATGCGATGGAAATGACAATTTTTTGTGTTAGAAAAATTTATTAGGCTTGAATTTTTAAGCCTATGGACAAAGGTGTTATTTGTGTTGTTTTTTCATTTACTTGAGTTGTTTGTGTCAGTGTATTTATGGGTTAGTCTTCCTTGTTGAGTTAAAGACTTAACACGATAGTGTGCTGGTCATGATTAAGAATGGAGCTAATATTTTCTCTGCACGTATGCATTGCAATTGCATTTGAATTATATTGAATGATATAATTTTTTACACCTTTGTATTTTATGGGTTAATGTCTATTGTTTGTTGTTGTCTGCATTTTATGCATCCATGCATTGCAATTGCAGTTGAATTTATTAAAAGAAAATGAAAATAAGGTTTAAGCAATTGGAAAATGTCTACGTATAAAATCATTAAATCTATGCCTATTGAAAGGGTTTGCATTTGTAAGGTCGTACGACTTTTACAATGTCGTTTAATAGTTTTTTAGACCTTTACATTTTATGGGCTAATGTCTATTGTTTGTTGTTGTTTTCATTTTTTGTGTTATTGTCTATTTTTTGCTATTTAAGATTGCATGTATGGGCTAGTGTGTGTTGTTCAGTTAAAGACTTAACACTGCAATTGATTAATGCAAATCTCTCTACTACTCATGATTAAGAATGGAAGTAGTAGTTGTAGTTGAATCTATTTGATGAAAATGAGAATTGTTCGTGTTTAGAATATTTCTTAGGCTTGAAGTTTTAAGTCTGTTGAGAAAAGTATTATTTGCATTGTTCCTTCATTTGGTGAGGTTGTTTTTATCAGTGTATTTATGGGTTACTCTTCCTTTTTGAGTTAAAGAGTGAAGACAATAATGTGTTGGACATGATTAACAATGGAAGTAATATTTTCTCTGCACGTATGCATTACAATTGCATTTGAATCTATTAAATGAAAATGAAAATTAGGTATAAGTAGTTGGAGAATGTGTGGGTGTGCAACTGCATTTGAATTTATTAAATGAAAATGAAAATTAGGTCTAAGTAATTGGAGAATGTGTAGGTGTAAAATAATTTTATGGGTTAATGTAATTGTTACTTGTTGTCTGGATTTTATGTGTCAATGTCTATTTTTTGCTATCCTTCTATGCTTTTATCGACTAGTGTCTATTGTTGAGCTAAAGATTTAACACTGTAATTCATTAGTGTTAATTTATTTGCTAGCCATGATTAAGAATGGAAGCAATTTTTTGTGCGCAGTCTTTTACAACAAACATGGATTTGATCCTCATCAAAAAATCTATCAAAAAATAATGTGTCTAAAAGTGCAAAATTTTTCTACAATATGGCTGAGGAAATTAAGCTTGTAGCATGGTTCATGGCACTTACTGCCTGCAATTTGGTCACTGTATGCAAATTGATAGCATTTTACATGGTGGTTTTTTAATACTTCAGTGTATGTCACTTCTTTGCAAAATAAAAATGCCCAATGTTGATAAATGTGCACTTGTCAAGCCTTAGGATGACATATTCATGACTTTTTCTTTCCTAATTTGTTCACATTGGTAACTATTTCTCCCTTCTCATTAATATTTTTTCCTAGACAATTTTTCTTTGATCTATTTTATTGCAATAAATTAATCTTATTCATGTCTGATATTGATCAAACTAATAGTTCTTCTGTCCTTACTAACCTTGTCTTAATGTTACTTAGTTATTCATGATATCAAAAAGGGAAAAAAAATAAAAATTATTTTATTTTCAAGAACTTGACACTATTTCCTTCTTAATTTTTTTATTTTCTATTTTATTTTTCGGTTAACTCATTAATCTATTTTTTCTCCTTTTTCACTTGTCTGTCCTCTTTTTCGACTTCATTGTCTCTTTGTTTTAGTTAACTTTCCCATATTGTGGTATTCTTTGCAGACATGTTTTGCATATTTCTATTTTTTTGACTCACTTTTCTTTCCCATCCTTCTTACATTTTTCATTTTTCAAATGAGTAGCTTTCCTTTTCACATTTTATTATTCAATCTCATCAATTGATCTTCTATTAAATCTAATCGTTTCATTTTCTGAATTTCATATATAGATTTGATGTCCACCTCTTCGCTATTACAACTATCATCTTTGAATTTGAATTGTTGTTATTGTCTTGACCACAAGTGAAAAATCAATCAATGTACATTCTATGGATGGAATTAAAAGAAATTTATTAATTTTTGTTGCAATTTTCTCATTTGCTGCTAGTATTTTCTTCGTGGTTTTGTCATTTTGTCATTTTCAATCTCTTCCCTATAGGTAGGGAGCTAATGTTTTTTATTAGAGGTAAACAGGTTTTGAAGGGGCCTCGAAACCCTCTACAAAAAAGAGCAATTGAAGTGAAAGATAACTAAATAGAGCAAACAATAGCCAAAACACAACAAACGATTAGCACGACAACAACCAAAAAGGCAGGAAAAAAAATAGAATTATATATTCTTCAGAATGTTTGTAGCTTCCATGTCACTCTCCATAGCCTTTTGATGTTCATCCATGACTTCAGACATATCTTTACTCAAGACCCCTGCCTGCATCTTGGTTTTATTACAAGTTCTAACACTAGGCCCAACCATATTTATCTCATTAATAAAAACATTCTGCACATCAACAACCTTGTCAACCAAAACATCCTCCTCCAGTTTCCTTTCACTAGCACCAACATCCTCATCAGTAGTAATATCCATACACTTTTTGGCCTTCGTAAAAGGAGTAGAAAGGCCCTTAGACTCATGCCTCACAAAAAAATTAGTCCCATACCCACCCTTGTCCAATTTCACAATAATCCTTTCCATTTTTTCTTCTAGGGTCAGGATTCTTTGTTCAATCATCTAATTCATCTTCAACATTTCCTCAACAACAATATCAACAATAGTCTTCAAAGAATCATACAACTCATCAACTTGAGTCTGAACTGACGATTCTCCCACTTTGCTCATAGGACCCTTGACCCTAACTTTAGTCATGTTGAGCTCATGAAATACCCATTTAAAAATTTTAAATAGAGAAATGTAGCCCTCCTTAGCCATATCCAACACATTGGGCACATCCTCTTGATCAAAGTTGAAGACATCCTTTACTGCAACATCACCCTCCTGGGAAGAACTAACCTTATCCTGGCTCACATATATCTCTTTACCTCTACCTCTAGCCATCAACATTTGAATCTTGTGCAAAGAGGTCACGATGTCCTCAACCACCAACCTCCTCCTATTCAACATTTCCAAGTCCACCCTCGAAGAACCCACAACCTCCTACCCACCAACGAGCTTCTAAGGAGATGTAGCTTGCACATCCTACACTAGGATAGCAAACCTAAAAACTATTTTCTTTTTATTTCCCTCCTTCAGAACCTTCTTTCTCTTGGTCCCTAAAACAAGGGATGGAAAAGACACATCTTCAATAGTTTCAATCCTCTCCTTCAAGATAGTAGAAGGAGCATCAGGCCAAGATTTAATGGGGTAATCACCACCCTCATCCTCACTGCATATCTCATAATCCTTTGGGTTAGGAGCCAAAACCCCTTTATGAGGTTTTCCTTGGGTAGGAGGTTGCGAAATCACTTCCATAGAGGCCTGAGAATCTGAAACAAAATCCTCATCCTCCTCTGTTTTAGACTCCTCCAAAACCTCCTTCTTTTTCCCTTTCAAACTCCCTGAATCATCCTCCAAAACTATCTCATATTCCAAGGTCGACCTCTGTTTCTTTCCCCTAGGCGTAATAGCAGGTGGCTTAGGGACCTCATAGGCTTTTGCATAATCTGAAATTAATAGAATAAGTACATCATGCAGTACAAGATTCTTAGAGTTCCTTTTATGGTCCTTTAGACCAAACTCCAAAGACACCAAGAGATAAAATGGAAAGGAAATTTTCTTCTTATTGTAAAAATGATAGA